>JAKUCV010000089.1:75793-189896 GCA_028386065.3 Turnera subulata | reverse complement strand
CAGTCTCTCCTATGAAGAGTTTATTGTCCAAATGTATCGCTATTGATCGGAATTTGGACCGAGAGAGCGATGATGGCAAGTTGATGAATTTTATGAAATTATACAAAATATTAATAGCAAAGTAAGAATATGGTTGATAACTACTAGGGTGGTGGCGCAGTGCCTTGTTACACCCATTTCTAAAATCCGACTTCGACCATCGGTGCTTCCAGTAAGCCGAATTTATGTGGCTAAATATGGCCTTCCACAATGGTGGAGTGGTGACTATTGAGTTCGAAGTTGATTCCCACCCTGTAACGCTTGCACTAGCAGTTGCCCCTCGGTGGGCAGTCTATTCTATGAAGAGTTTATTGTCCAAATGTATCGCTATTGATCGAAATTTGGACCGAGAGAGCGATGATGCCAAGTTGATGCATTTTTTTTTTGAGAAAAATTGCAGTTGATATAATATTCTATCATTGACCAAAATAATTGAGATTTTTTTATTATTTTTGTCAAAACAGAAAGCAGTGATGTAAGATATATATATATATATTTTTTTTATTTTGAGAATGTGACGTAAGAAGGTTTTGGTAGGGCATTTGAAGAAAACTGTCATATGCCCACCAATTACCACTTTGTTTGTCACCAAATGCACACAGTACTAGTCTACTAGAGAAGTTATAGCTCTGTTACAACGTAACGCTCGTATCCTAAATTGCCATTTATACCATTCATATTGTTAAATTTATCCTCAGGTTATATCAACTTTTAGAATTTAAATTTGTTTCCTTAAATTTGGTGGTTCATAATTTATTTCCCCTCTCTTATAACGGAGGCGCATAGAGAAGGAATTTGATTGAGTGGGAAATCTCACAGTGTAAGGAGATTAAAACTGTTATCTAGAAGGTAAATTTGTGTGTAGAGATGAACGGAAGATAGAACAGGGGAATATTCAATCAAATTAGCTTATAAGTTTGTGTATAGTTGTTGCATTATGACCTAGTAGTAGCATCTCCATATTTTCACATGTAGGGGAATATTACATGCAAATGAAGCGAATTGTGTAAGACACTCCATCATTTATTCTTACATTGCGAAGAAGGTATGTAAATTATGTCAACTTCATTCACTACAAAATTCCACCCACTTTAGCTTCGGGAAAATTGCCAAAGCAGCTTTTGTGGCAAATTTTGCCACGGATTAGACACGGAATGAAATTAGCTACGGAATAGCCACAATTTTTTCCGTGGCAAAACTTGCAGCTTGGGTCCACTAACTTTAGCCACGGAATAGCTTCGGAATGCGCTGTGGCAAAGTTGGGTAGTAGGTCCAATTTAATTTTGCCACGGATTAGAGACGGAAAGCAGCTGTGGCAAAATTTGCCACAGACCCACTTTTGAGGCTGATTCGTGGCAAAATTAGTCACGGACCCACTTTCGAGGCTAATCCGTGGCAAAGATAATGTGCCGTGGCAAAAAAGAAATTTCCTTGGAAAAGCCGTGGATAATTTGTAAGATATACACAACCACCCGTCTTCTTCCTCTTTCCCTTTTCTTTCTCTCTTTCTCCTCGCCAACTCTGCCGTATTTTTCTTTAAGGTCTTCTTTTATTTTTTTTTGTTTTCCTTCCTCTTTTTTGGCTAAAACTTTTTTTCTTCCTTTATTTAGGTATGCTCTTTGTCCACAGGACAAGTTGATTATTGAGAAGAAGGAAGGGTTTCCAGTAAGTTTACAATTTATTATATTTTACATGATTTCAATTTTTATGTAGGATAAAATGTGTATTATAGTTGTGAATCTTGTTTGGTCTATTAGGTATTTTAGTTAAGAATTATTATAGTAATAATTACTTTTATTAAAAAATGATGAATTAACCTCTTAATCATGGTTAATTATTTTAGTGAGTAGATATGTGACTTAACATAATTAGTACATGCATTTATTAATAATTTTTAATTTATTTTTTTGTTCAATTATTTACTTACTACGGGAGGAAAATTTCTAAATATATGATTTCTTGAATGTTCAATTATAATTAATTAATATTATAAATATTACACTAATTTTTTCCATAAACTCATTTCCTCTTTATATATGTATAAATGTTAAATTCATTTATTCAAATTAATTAAATAAAATTTTTACTTAGATACTTATAATTAAATTTTAAGGTAGCTAATATTTTTTTTATGTAATGATACATGCCCATTATAGTGCAAGAACATATTATGGATATTAGTTTTAACATTTTTATTATATGTAGTTCAATTAATATTAATGAACCATGATATTACTTTCCTAAATAATTATTATTTTTTATGGCCAATAGTACGAGAATATATTCTTTTTCATAGTATGAGAATCAAGGACGGATTCAGGAATATTGTTTAGTTTAGGCAAAAAAAGGAAACAGTATATCACCAATTGTTTCCAAATGAAAATTTTAGTGTCAAACATTAAAATTAATTAAGTATTAAAATTATTTAATATGTGTTTTAGCAGATCAATTATGTAAAAATTCTATCTAATAATAAGCTATTATTTAGATTAAAAAATTGTTTCATAAATCCTTAAATTATATACTTATATTTTAAAATCATTAAGGAATTTGTTACAGATTTATTTTGTTATGTAATAATTTTTCATTTCGATTTTAGAAATAATAAATAATTGGTTCATTATTTATCAAATATATTTTTTTTAATGTATGGGCAACCTACAAAAAAAAGAAAGGAAAAAGGAAAAGAAAATATATAAAGAAAGAAGCTATAAGGCAAGATTTATATTATCCTATTAAGGAATTAAAACTTATGAAAAAGAAGGAAAGCGGCACTAAAATCAACTCTGTGTAAAATTAAGGGAAAGATCTAGTGAATATTTTGAGATTTTTTAAAGAATAGAAAAGAGATAGTGATAATCCTAAGGAAACCATGGAGAAAAAATAGCCATAAAGAAAGGAAATCTTTGGAAAAAGTAAATATCTTATAATGTTTTTGGAAGATCCAGTGTAGTCACTGTAAGTTTCCGGACAAGCAAATATGACACTCATATGCAATAAAATGCGCAACGGAAAACCGAAAACACATGGAGGATCCAAGTGAAAGTAACTAAACCGAATAACAATTTTTGCGTACCTAAATCGGTTGAGATCTTTCACCCAACTGTTGTGCCAAATCAGCTAAAGCAGGACAGAAATCCCGCCCCTCTATGGTATCCACACGAACCGTCGATCTCTGGTCAGAAAACATCTCATGATCTCCAACCCGAGCACTCCCGGACAGCAGTGCTAGCTGCGGATTTCCAAGAGCTAAGTGTGTTTTGTGTTCTTCTTCCTTTCTCAAAGAAGGAAGAGGGTGAGTGTGTATTCTTTAAGCTCTGAAAATTCAGACTCAAGAGAGAGAGAGGGATCAAGAGCAATCTGATTACTCAACCCCATTAGTGTATAGAATAGTGGAGTTAATGGCCAATATAGTGGTCCATCAACCAACTTGATTAAAACACCATCATAATGTAGTCTAATCATGTCTCCACTAAGTCTAATGGGGTTACACATCACAACACTCAAGTTTGGTTTATTAATTCTGACAATTAGTGAACCAAACCAGCCCAAAACGACCCTGGTCCAACCACAGCCCAACCACACATGGTCGAACCATTGTCCAACCACAGTTCAACCACCTGCTCGAATCAACGATTCTATGTGTGTGACCCTGTAGGCACTTGTAACGTTTGGCAATAATTGTAAAATCTCATTTTACAACTATAAGCAAAGAGCAGCATCTAGCAACACATCATTGCTACCCAAACGACAAGATCAGTACTGATTCATTATGCCTCGGAGCATGTCATCGTCCTTTCGTCCCATTATCAAGATTAAACACGAGACATGGAAAACATCAATCTCGTATATGTTTAATCTTAGTTTCTTGATCCCCGAGTTAACTGTGTAAAATGGATACTCATGATATCACCATATCACATAATCCGAGCGTGGCCACGCATTTAACAGTTCAACTCTATCAAGAGGCCATCTGAAAATATACCTGTTATATGGGATGGACGAATCCCATCTCGATCAATCAAAACCCACTACACATTATATCATATACCCAATGATTACCCTTAAGTCCACTCTGTTACGAATGACCAGGAATAATATCAAAGTATACGACTCATATGTTGGGAACCTTGATGATCTCAGGTCTAAGGACAATACATATAAGAACTACTAATGACAATCATATAACGTTCCATGTAGGGTTCTAATGTGGGTCGGTCCAGTCCACAAGTTCTCTAACTTGTACCTGTATATAGAATTCATATCTCATATAATTCTCAACATATGCTAGTCTTAATTTATTATTACAACCCATCCATAATAATAATCGACTAGGGACATTTAAGAATATATCAAATATATTCTAGGGTTATAAATATGTGCAAGCGTTTATCTCAAAAACATATTTATTGGAACAACCTTAATGTATATACAATACTACATACGATCATCCATAGATTGGCTTTTGGGCACATTACTAACAATCTTCCACTTGCACTAAAGCCAATCATCCATGTATCTAATACCAATGGATGTAGCATGACCATCATGCTTCCGCTGTGTGAGAGGCTCAGTCAAAGGATCTGCTACATAGTTCCCAGAAGGAACTTTGTACAGGCCCAGTTGTAGAGTCGACAACTGTTTCTTGCTTGGAATTCTTCTAGAAAACAGCACCAACTCCAAGACAAAACACATAACCTGACTGCGATCTAAAGTCATCCCTGTCGGTTTGGAAGCTAGCATCTGTGTAACCCTTACAACAAGTTCACCAACGCTTCCGTATACAAGGAATGCATTCTTAGTCCTTCTCAAGTACTTAAGGATATTTTTAACCGCTGTCCAGTGACTTTCACCGGGGTCAGATTGATATCTGCTTGTGACACTCAAAGCATAAGCGACATCCGGTCGAATACATTGCATGGCATACATGATAGATCCTATTGTAGAAGCATAAGGAATCTTACTCATCCGTTCTCTCTCCTTAGATGTACTAGGATATTGATTCTTTGAGAGAGATATGCCATGTGATATGTGCAAGAAACCTTTCTTGGAATCTTGCATGCTAAACCTCTTTAGCACCTTATCAATATATGTACTTTGACTTAGCCCAAGAAGCCTTTTGGATCTATCTCTACAGATCTTTATATCTAACACGTAGGCAGCTTCTCCTAAGTCCTTCATTGAGAATTTCTTTCCTAACCAAGTCTTTATAGACTGTAGTGTTGGAATATCATTCCCAATGAGTAGAATGTCGTCAACATACAATAATAAGAAAACGATAGTGCTCCCACTAACCTTCTTGTAAACACATGGCTCATCTTCATTTTTAATGAAATCAAACTCTTTGATTACTTCATTAAAACGAAGATTCCAACTCCTTGAAGCTTGCATTAATCCATAAATGGACCTCTGCAACTTGCATACCATATTAGCATTTTTTGGATCGACAAAACCTTCAGGTTGTGTCATGTACACATCCTCTAAAAGATTTTCGTTAAGAAAAATGGTTTTGACATCCATTTGCCATATCTCATAATCATGGTATGTTGTTATAGCCAATAGAATCCGGATGGATTTAACCATGGCAACTGGTGAGAAAGTTTCATCAAAGTCAATACCATGAACTAGTTTGGAACCTTTCACAACCAATCGCCCTTTAAAGGTAATCACATTACCATCCATGTCGGTCTTTTTCTTAAAGACCCATTTGCACCCTATGGGTTTTACCCCTTCAGGTGGATCAACCAAGGTCCATACCTTGTTTTCAAACATGGATTCCATCTCCGAATTCATGGCTTCTAGCCACTTCTTAGAGTCTGGACCCGTAATGGCCTGCTGATAGGAAGTGGGCTCATCCTCATCTATGAGCATCACATCTCCAGTATGACTCATAAGAAATCCATATCTCTCAGGCTCATGCCGAATCCTATCCAACCTACGTGGTCCATGTGTTACAGGTACAGGACTTCCATCCACAACATCTTGTGGTTCCTGTCCTTGTTCCATCTCAGCCTCTATACCTCAAACTTCTTCGAGTTCTATTTTTCTCCCTCTGATCTTTCTAAAAGTAAATTCTCTTTCTAGAAAAATAGCAGTCCGAGCAACAAACACTTTGTGCTCTGTGGGATTATAGAAATAATATCCTTTAGTTTCCTTAGGATATCCAACAAAGAGGCACATGATGGATTTAGGGCCAAGTTTATCTGATGCTTCTTGTCTCACGAAAGCCTCACAACCCCAAATCCTCATAAAAGACAAATTGGGACGCTTCCCTATCCATATCTCATATGGTGTCTTTTCAACCGATTTAGATGGAACACGGTTAAGTGTATAGGCAGCACTGAATAATGCATGTCCCCAAAATGAAGAAGGAAGGTCAGCTTGACTCATCATAGAACGAACCATGTCTAACAAAGTTCTATTCCTCCTTTCAGATACACCATTCAATTGAGGCGTACCTGGTGGAGTAAGTTGTGATACAATACCACATTGCTTTAGATGATCAAGAAAATCTCGGTCTAAGTATTCACCTCCTCGATCAGATCGAAGCATTTTAAAACTCTTGCTGAGTTGATTCTACACTTCACTCTTGAATTCTTTGAACTTTTCAAAGGATTCTGACTTGTGTTTCATAAGATACACATAGCCATATCTACTATAATCATCAGTAAATGTAATGAAGTACTGAAAACCACCTCTAGCCTGTGTAGACATAGGTCTGCATACATTAGAATGTATAAGACCTAATAAGTCTGAAGCTCTTTCACCTTTACCAGTAAAGGGAGCCTTCGTCATTTTGCCTAATAAACATGACTCACATGTCTCATATGATTCAAAATCAAATGAGTCTAAAAGTCCATCTTTATGGAATTTAGAAATACGAGTCTCGTCTATATGGCCTAAACAACAATGCCAAAGGTAGGTTTCATTAGAATCGTTCGTTCTAACCTTCTTCGTATTAATGTTATAGATAGGTGTTTCTAGGTTTAGAACATACAAACCATTGCTTAAATATGCACCACCATAGTAAATATCATTGAAATAAATAGAACAACAATTGTTCTTTATTTTCAATGAAAAGTCTTTCTTGTCCATACAAGACACAGAAATCAAATTCATGCTTATGGTAGGTACATAATAACAATTGTCCAGTTCTAAGAGCAAACCACTCGGTAAGGATAGATAGTAAGTCCCTACGGCTAATGTGGCAACTCTTGCTCCATTTCGGACACGTAGGTCTATCTAACCCTTTGCCAATCTTCTACTCTTTCTTAGTTCCTTCACATTTAAACAAATGTGAGAACCACATTCGGTATCTAATACCCATGATGCACAGATAGAGATACTAGCCTCTATAACAAAATACCTGAAGCGGAAGTCTTACTTCCCTTCTATTTCTTTACCTCTTCAAGGTAAACAGGGTAGTTGCATTTCCAATGGCCCGGTTTGTTGCAATGGAAACAATGTCCTTCCTTTGCAACACCACCCTTGAGTTTCAGCACATGAGAACAAGAAGATGCACATGCACCAAACCTTTTGGCACATTTCTCCTTCTTGTCAAACTTTGCTTTACCCTTTCCTTTGCCTTTTCCAATCATCATAATGTTGGAATTGTTTGCCTTCATTTGTTGCTCAACTGTTCCCAACATATTTAGCAACTCAGACAACGATTTGTCATATGGCAAAATTGGCTGTAACTATCCGGCAATGATTGCAGGACTAGATCAACGGCAAACCCCTTTTGCAAAAGAAAAACAGGATCCTTAAGGCTCTCAATGTATCCAATCATTTTGAGCACATGAGGTCTCACGGGTGATGACTCAACCATCTTGCATTGGAATAAAGCCTTAGAGGTCTCGTACCTCTCATGCCTTGCTTGCTTTTTCAAGAGCATTTTCAGGTGCTCGATCATATCGAACGTCCCCATGTTCTCATGTAGCTTGTGAAGCTCAGAGTCCATGGTAATTAGCATAAGGCATGCAACATCCAACGCATCATCAACATGCTTCTTGTAAGCATCCCTTTCTGCCCTATGAGCATTAGGCGCAGTACATTAGGAACAGGCCCTTCAAGGACATACAACTTTTCTTGTTTGAGGACTATCCTCAAAATGCGATGCCACTCTAGGAAACTATTCCCATTCAGCTTGTCCTTCTCAAGGACCGATCGCAATGAAAATGTGCCAGTGTTTTGTGCCATGGTAACTCTACAACAATTATCAACTCACACAAATAATAGTCATGTATACAAAATCATTTAACAAGGAATTCTATTAAATGATGCTCCTACTATGAATCAAAATAATCATAAGTAGGCCAAGATCCATATTTCACCACAATATAAGTCAGCTTTGGCTGATCGCTTACATCATAGCTATTTAGGTAGACAACTCTTGTCAATTACATCTCATGTAACTCTTGGATAGTTGAGTGAACAACACTTNNTTTAACAAGGAATTCTATTAAATGATGCTCCTACTATGAATCAAAATAATCATAAGTAGGCCAAGATCCATATTTCACCACAATATAAGTCAGCTTTGGCTGATCGCTTACATCATAGCTATTTAGGTAGACAACTCTTGTCAATTACATCTCATGTAACTCTTGGATAGTTGAGTGAACAACACTTGCTCTTGTCTATCAAATAGACTTAGCTCAACTCTTTGCCTCTAAGTCCTCAATCCTATTGAGATGACCTAGTTAAGTCCAAACCTATAATAAGCAGTTCAGATATTATAATTATCCAGTCGCACCTTGCTAGGATAAATATTGGCACCTTGCTTTGGCAAAACCTACCAAGTATTGATCTAAGCAATGATGAGTGCTTATCATGGAAGGCAACTAAGAACTTAATATTTAATTCAACAATTATTTCCATGCATAACAATTATGCAATCACATCTTGCTAGGATAAACATTGGCACCTTGCTTTGGCAAAACCTACCAAATGTTGATCTAAGCAATGATGAATACTTGTCAATAATTGTATCCATACATGTCATGCATGTAATTCACCAATCATATATTGATGTTATGTAAGTTTGGAAACCAAAATTACATGAGAACATCGATGTCTAACAGTGAATATCGATGTTGTGAGAATCTGATCCTCGCCAACCACTTGGCGTTGCTCATGAACATCGATGTCCTAGCTTGAACATCGATATCCAATGGCCACTGGAACTCAAGAACATCGATGTCTTGATCTGAACATCGATGTTCTGAGGCTCTGGAACTCCAAACTATTTGGCAGAGCTCAAGAACATCGATGTTGGAAAGTTTAGGTCCATTGGCCTCTGGAACTCAAGAACATTGATGTCCTGACCTGAACATCGATGTTGGCAAGTTTCGAAGGTCCAAAAACTTGGCAGTAGTTTTAAACATCGATGTATAACATTTAAACATCGATGTTTGAGGTTCTAGAACTCAAGGACATCGATGTTTCTGCGTAAACATCGATGTTTAAGAATTCTAGAATCTAAAAACAATTCGGCAGAACTCTTGGACATCGATGTTCAATCTTGAACATCGATGTTCATGGGAATCTGCCAAGGCCAACCTTCATAGAACATCGATGTTTTTTCTTACAACATCGATGTTAAGTAGGATCGGCCAAGGCTAAACCCATGTCGACATCGATGTTCATCTGATGAACATCGATGTTCTGGCCGTGATGTGCTAGAACGACAATCGTTTCATACGAAAACCGACGATCGATTTTCCTTTTGTCAAACCCCTTCGACTTACTGCCAAGATCCCCTTGATTGATATCACATACCAATCAAGTGCTTGTTGTCAAAACACTTTTGACATAAACCAACATCAACATATATATCACATATACGTAATTGAATTCTATATATATGATCATGCTTCATCACATACCACATATCACATATATTTAAGGGTACATATCATACATATGCACAAGAATTCGGTTTAGAACTTCACAAGAGGCTCCGCTACCTCTGTAAATTTCCAGACATGCAAATATGACACTCATATGCAATAAAATGCGCAACGAAAAACCGGACACACATGGAGGATCCAAGTGAAAGTAACTAAACCGAATAACAATTTTTGCGTACCTGAATCAGTTGAGATCTTTCACCCAAATGTTGTGCCGAATTAGCTAGAGCCGGACAGAAATTCCGCCCCTCTATGGTATCCACACGAACCGTCGATCTCTGGTCAGAAAACATCTCATGATCTCCAACCCGAGCACTCCCGGACATCAGTGCTAGCTACTGATTTCCAAGAGCTATGTGTGTTTTGTGTTCTTCTTCCTTTCTCAAAGAAGGAAGAGGGTGAGTTTGTATTCTTCAAGCTCTGAAAATTCAGACTCAAGAGAAAGAGAGGGATCAAGAGTAATCTGATTACTCAACCCCATTAGTGTATAGAATAGTGGAGTTAATAGCCAACATAGTGGTCCATCAACCAACATGATTAAGACACCATCATAATGTAGTCTAATCATGTCTCCACTAAGTCTAATGGGATTACACATCACAACACTCAAGTTTGGTTCAACAATTCTGACAATTAGTGAACCAAACCAGCCCAAAACGACCCTGGTCCAACCACGGTCCAACCACACCTGGTTGAACCTGGTCCAACCACTGTTCAACCACCTGCTCGAATCAGCGATTCTATGTGTATGACCCTGTAGGCACTTGTAACGTTTGGCAATAATTGTAAAATCTCATTTTACAATTATAAGCAAAGAGCGGCGCCTAGCAACACATCATTGCTACCCAAACGACAAGATCAGTACCGATTCATTATGCCTCGGAACATGTCATTGTCCTTTCGTCCCATTATCAAGATTAAATACGAGACATGGAAAACATCAATCTCGTATATGTTTAATCTTATTTTCTTGATCCCCGAGTTAACTGTGTAAAACGGATACTCATGATATCACCATATCACATAATCCGAGCGTGGCCACGCATTTAACAGTTCAACTCTATCAAGAGGCCATCTGATAATATACCCGTTATATGGGTTGGACGAATCCCTTCTCGATCAATCAAAACGCACTACACATTATATCATATGCCCAATGATTACCCTTAAGTCCGCTCAGTTACGAATGATCAGGAATAATATCAAAGTATACGACTCATATGTTGGGAACCTTGATGATCTTAGTTCTAAGGACAATACATATAAGAACTACTAATGACAATCATATAACGTTCCATGTAGGGTTCTTTTGTGGGTCGGTCCAGTCCATAAGTTCTCTAACTTATACCCGTATGTAGAATTCATATCTCATATAATTCTCAACATATGCTAGTCTTAATTTATGATTACAACCCATCCATAATAATAATCGATTAGGGACATTTAAGAATATATCAAATATATTCTAGGGTTATAAATATGTGCAAGCGTTTATCTCATAAACATATTTATTGGAACAACCTTAATGTATATACATGACTACATACGATCATCCATTAATTGACTTTTGGGCACATTACTAACAGTCACTTACCCACAGTGACTACACCGTGGATCCATCATTGATGAGGATATATTTTTTAAATTAGTTTTTAACTTCTTCATAATTTATATATATATATATATATTTATATTTATTTCTAAAATTTAAATTGAGCTATAGTTTAATTGATATTAATGAACCATGATTTTTCCTCCCAAAATTAATATTAATTCTTAATTTTCTCGTTTTCTCCCTTACTTTTTCTTATAGATATTCACAATTTTAGTATAAGGTAAAAGATATTTTTTTACTAATTCTAAAAGGCCATTACAGTGCAAGAAAATATTTTTAAAAATATTTTTAATTTCTTTATGATTTATGTAAATTTTATATTTATTGACATTATAACTAGGTTTGCTTTTTTTGTTTAAATATTTTTAAATTATAACCTTCATCTGTTTTCATATAGAATAGGCTTTTCCTTACGAATAAAAAAACAAATGTGTGTAGAAAAATTTCAATACATTCTACGTTGGGGTATCAAGTTATTTGAACACAAAGTTAAGTTTTAGGAATATTGAACACAAAGTCAGTCTACGTATGTTTTAATCTTTTTTTTTTTCTAAAACTATGGTTTAGGTGTAAACTTTTTGAATTCATTTTCTGATTTTTTTAAAAAAAAATCATCATTTTAGGAATTGACTAACTTATTAATACGGATCAATTAATTTAGACCTTTCAAGAATTGGTTTATTCCTTTACTCTATATGTTTATAAATATTAAATTTATTTATTCAAACTAGTTTTCTAAATTCTCTAATGAATTTTATTTTTTTGATACTAATCAGATCTTTATTAAGAATAAAACAAAAAAGAATTACAAAAGGTAAAACTAGGTAGTCAGTAAGGGACTGACAAACCTTTCAATTAATGAGTTTTACTTGAATATTATCTAAAGATGTTTAAAGTGGAAATTGGTTTAAAAAACTTAATTAGATGGCTTTCAAAACGTATTAATTAAGAGCCTATTATCACGTGGAGCACAAGAATGGGCGTCGTTTTGAATAAAACTACCGTGTTTTGGTTTGATGTGTGCATTAAACGGTATGCAAATTGTGTTTGGATTTGAGCGGATTACACTTGAATTGCTAACTTGGGCGGATTAAAAAGGCATCATTTTGTGGGAGGTGAAAATTTAGGATTAACATCCCGCTCATTTTTTTTTTTTGGAGATTTTGTCCCGTTTTTTTTTGTCGAAAAAAAAAAGGCATCAGTGGTGTCATCATCGCCCCGTCGGTCCAGGCCCCGGTCAATACTGGTTACATCCTGGCATTAGACCCTCCTCATAGGAGAGACTGCCCAACTGGGGAATCACCGGGCTCAACGGCCAGCACCCCACCGTGTGGAAGGCCATATTCAGCCACATCACACTATGGGGCTTGACTGGAAGCGCCGAGACTTAAACCCGAATCTTAGAGATGGCAGGGTGAAGGCCTTGTCACTGGGCCACCACCCCCGGTGGTGATTTTGTCCCGTTTTCAAACCTTATCTTTACTTCCTTTCCACACATTTCCGCCTCTTATCTTTTCTCATCCTCTCCCTGCCTCTCTCATCTTTTCTCTTTGTCTCCCTTTATTGTTTATTCTTCAAGCCACACCCTAGCCCCCTAAGACACTATAGCGTCGCCGCCCTTATTATACCATACCTTTCGTCCCCTCTCCCTTGATAAAGCCTCCATCTCCTTCCTGCTTCTCCCCTCTGTCTTCGAGCCGCGATGCACCTGAACTCAAGGAGCGGAGCCACTGATTTGTGTAATCGACTAGTGGATTCACCAGCCCAGGGCAAAAGCGACCCAAGCAGTTGATGTTTGACGATGGGGAGCGCCGGTTCGTTGTTCGACGGAGCTTTGGACGCCCGGACGTGGGTT
This sequence comes from Turnera subulata, assembly GCA_028386065.3. Taxonomy (NCBI): domain Eukaryota; kingdom Viridiplantae; phylum Streptophyta; class Magnoliopsida; order Malpighiales; family Passifloraceae; genus Turnera; species Turnera subulata. The sequence goes on along the minus strand of JAKUCV010000089.1, from coordinate 176,476 downwards.
GTTTTGGTTGATTAATTCCAACCAAGATGGAAGGCAGGTAAGGATCTATCCGCTCACTTCCTTTCCAATTTCGATTTGTGATTTGAATTCACGTACATGAGGGCTTTAATTTTTTTTATCTTGGTGTTTGATTGTTTCAGCAGAGACGGTTGGGGTTCTGTTGGATTGCAATTTTTTTTTGTCTTGGTTGGTTGTTTCAGTAGCGATTTGAGGACGGATACATGCAGATCCGGTTTCATGACTTGGATTTGAGACACTGTATGCTTGGCTTTTGTCCGGTGTGTTATTGTGTTTCTGTTTTTGGTGTTAACAGGATAGTGGAAACACTTCTCGGTTTGGTTGGTGCCTCCGGCGAGCTTCTGTATAAGCATGAACTTGTGGATATTTCTTTTGTATATTTTCATGCTTAATGCCCCCCTCTGTATTAATATTTCTAGGATTTAGAATTTTGTAAATTTACTTTTATACAGTTGTACTCTAAATGCATTCGATATTCAATAAAAATAAAACTTTTATTTTCTTCTCTCTGTTTATGTTTATGTTTGCAGTATAAAATCAATTCAACATTAATTAAAATATTAAATATTGAGTGTTAATTGTATAATTACGGGAATTGCAGTATTTTGGATTTGTCAGATTTTTAAAAAATAAATATTGATGCTAAACTTTGCCAAGACTTGCTTTGGATTTGCTTCAGATTTGAAACGGAGGGTGTTCCGTGGCAAAAAATTTTTGTCAGGTTAAAAGTAGGGCCCGCTTGTGTTTTGAGACGAATTTGCCTCAACTTTATATCCGTGGCAAATCCGTATCAACCAATTAGCCACGGCAAGGCCACACCAATTTCGTTTGCTACGGAAGCGTTCCGTGGCAGAGCTGTGGCAAAACGCTTGTAGCCACAGATTTGCTTCAAGAGGCTCTGGCAAATGAGGGTGGAAATTTGTAGTGATTGTTCATTGTATTAAATAATGAATATATACCCTTGCCACACTTAGACTCCTCACTGTGCAACAAGTGGGTCACCTGAACAATCTCAATAACTGCATTTATGAAGTAGCCTTTTCTATCTGAATGTTTACTAGTTTTCAATTTTATAATTTACAGGAAGGACACATACATGCAACAAAATATTCGAAAAACCACATTATTCCATCGATTATTCCAAAGCATATAATTTTATTCAAACTATAAATACAATATTTCACTAAAACTATAAAGTTCTATATTATTTCATTGATTATTAAAGATATAGTTACATTGATCGTTATCTTTTCCGAGAATAATTATTTAAACTGTGGTATTAATTTATTTTTTATTTAATTAATGTAAATTTATTATTTTTTCCATTTTGATATAATGTATGTTTTAATAATTTCATATTCAATGATATAACTTTATTATTCTAACTACTACACACTACACGCTATATGAAACGCCCCGACCCGTATTTACCGTACACAGTAAACACGTGCCGGAACTGTGACAACCCAACCAAAATAAGCCCAAGCATACAGTGTACACAACTGAAACCCGAGCCCAACAACCCAAAATAGGAAACATCATAAATAACAAAACCAGCCCAATGGCCCAATAATATCAATAAAATGCACAGCGGAAGACTTAACAACTCACTAAACACTGTGTGCGACATAGATGCAAACTATGGATCCAAGTCCTGTCCAAGGGATAACGCTGCAGCCTGTCTGGAATGCACCAATCCTGTACAACAAAAAACTCATCCTACGAGACGAAAGCCCGCAGGTGAGGGGTGAGTCCGAAGTGCTCACCAACCAAGGATAAACAATGATATGCAGGCAACTGTAATACTTCAAAGGAGAAATACAGACAATAATCACAACCATACCAAAGTCAATACCGTACAAAACAGACCAAACTCAAGGACTCGACCCAACGTACCAAGGATTTTATTATTTTTTTTCAATTTTATTATTCTGGCCCCGTCACGGATAGGCTAAGGTCGTACCAGGCTATCAACCTGTTTATGGTGCCACATCCCAGTATCAAATCCCAGGGATCAACATCGCAATCACAATCTCAGGGATCAACATCCCAATAACAATCTCAGGGATCAACATCCCAATCACAAATCCGGGATCAACATCCCAATCAAACCGGCGTCAACATGCCCATCACAAGTACCCCAGATCATGGCCACCACAAAACAGTCTCAAACCATCCGGTCGTACCTCTACTTACCACGTGATAATTATGTCATCATCATCCAAAAACCAAATCTCAAATCAACTTCAAATTTCCATTTTCTTTTTCCCAATTATCCATATCACGGTTTATTCCGACAAACTAGTCACAACACAGTCTATCGACATCAAACACAATATCCAAATCAGTCAAACAATTATCCAACTTCCTATTAACTTAAATTATACGAGAGACCAATCCAGCAATAGTTTTATAGCATCAATCATTCACAACCCAACATCAATCGTAACATAGTATCTAAGAAACCATTAACAGTCAATATAGCAGTTCAATCACGCAGAGCAATATCAAGAATCACACACAGAAACTACATCAACAAATCCGTATCATCAAATATCCAACAATAATATATATATATCATCCCAATTTCCAATATTCAATTTCACAAGTTGTTCAACTTACTATTACCAAAGATTAACCCACAGACTAAACCGTCAACATATCTTGACACGAATCATTCACAATTAACAGATCAACGTCAATCACAACACAATATCCACAGAACCGATATCACAACCCAACAACAACAACATTAACCATAACAACAGTTTAATCTAACAACAAAACACACAAAGTATTACAGGCACATATCAAGGCTTATACATCCTCACCTTAGCCGATTACTCAGTTCTGAAAACTTCAATCGGTCCAAAGCCGGTTCCACAGGAAACTGCTCGACATCAAACCTATACAACAAGACAACATGCTCACATAAATGCACATAATCGGTATACTATAATGCCATAAATTGTAAATTTACCCCCCCTCGGTTATACGTTATCATCTCCATAAGATTATTTTACTTGCCGAATTACAATTACCAAATATTATTATTTTATTTTTTTCCAAAAAGTTATTATCATATATACTTAGTGAAATATTTCTCAGAATATACGATACCATATTTATTTCCAAAATATTTCATAGTATGTATACCCCTTTTCTAAAATTATTTACCCCTATAATAATTTTTCAAAGGAAATTCATTTTATAATTACATTTTCTCGAAATAATGTTAGTGACATCATTTTATTTTTTTCCAGTAAAATATATTCATATACTTCATATATATATATATTTTTCAAAATACCATAACTCATACTTACCATTTTATTATTAAAAAAACCATAACATAATTACTTCATATATAAGTAATTATTTCCTAAGACATAACCATATACTAGGTATATGCATTTTCCAGAAATTATATAATTTACAAAACCGTATGTATATATTTATTTACCAGGAATATAATTATATATATATAGTTTTTTTATTTTTTTAAACTGGACTGGGCCAGCCCATAATAATCTGGGCCAACCCAGAACCCAAGCCCATATCCACTCAAGCCCAAAATCAAGCCCAAATCACAAACCAGCCCACAAGCTCTAACCCAACAACCAAAACCCTACCCAAACCAAACCCATCAGGCCGGGTCAACCCACGACCCGCGACCACATCCGGGTCGTGCTCACAACCCGCTTCCTCACCTTTGTCCTGCAGATGACGGCGCGACGAACGGAGCGAGGCGGCGTCGCGTGAGGAGGAACGGGGGCGGCTGGAGACGATGGCATCGAGGAAAGGCTGCGGCGAGAAGGACAGCGTCGCCGGCTTGCTTGGTCGGGCTTGACGGCTGCGGTTTTCAGCAGAGGAGGAAGGAAGGCAACAGGCGGCGTGGCTGCAGGCGACAGCAGCGACACGGAAAGGAGGAGAAGAAGAGGAAGCAGAGGAGAGGAGGGGAGGTGGGTGGCTGTGCGTGGTGATGGCTCCGGTGGCAGCGCGCGCGTGGGGTCGCCGGTGGTGACTGTGGTCGAGGCAAAGGCGAGCGAGAAGGGCAATGGTGGTGTTGCGTGGTGGCGGCCGACAGTAGCAGGGAGGAAGGAGAAGGAAGAGGTGATGTTTCGTGGTGGCGGTGAAGGTGGTCTCGGTTTGGTGGTGGCGTGTTTGTGTTTTGGTGTTTTTTTTTTGGTTTGAATTGCAGGGAAGAAATTGGCAGAGGAAAAGAAGAAAAATCGTGAGGCACGGGTGTGTGTCTGCAGGGAAAAAGCAAGGAGAAAAGGAAGCGTGAAAGGTATGTTCACGAGCTGCACAGGCCATTCACAGGTTACACAGGAAGAGGCGGCGTCCAACACAATAATGCAGGTAAGTCGTGTACCGACCGGACCAGAAAATAACTGATACCCCCACTTAGTTATTTTTCAGTGTGATTTCCGAAGATTTCGGGACCGAAAAATACCGACTTAGACCCGAAAAATCCACGGAAAAATCACGAGCGTGGGAAAACTCTCGGTTTCGAAAAAACAACGCTCGATTTACCTTGAATTAATTACCTAAGAATAATTCAACAGTAAATCACGGTAAAAAAACTTTTACAGTCCCGGTAAAAATCAAAAATTTTACCCGGGCTATTACAGTCTACCCACCTTAAAAAGAATTTCGTCCTAGAATTTTCGTCTTATCCGTGGGTCCTACCACGATAAGCTTCTGGCACACTCTGCCAGGTGTCCAAACTCAACGCGAGATACCGCTTATACCCTTAAGCGACATCTCCTCCACTTATAAATACAAAACCTCATAACTGAGACACTCACTCTCAGCCATGGACTCTCCACTGAGATCAAGAACCACCTCAGACTCCGAGAACAACAGCTACATCGGGGGCACTGCTTTCCCAACAAGCTCCGATGAAGAACCACCCATGAAACGGTTCAGGACGAACATCGTCGGCCTGAAGGAACACATGGTGGTCTCCCGAAGACGCCGGAAGAAGCGTGCTCCCAAAGAAGCTGAAGATCGAAAAGGCAAATCGACGGCTGAAAGCAGCACACCGCAGCAGACTCTGACGCAGCTGAACGTCTCACTGAAGAAGATCAGCTCGGCGGTGGCGCAGATCGAACTGGCGTGCGCGGAACTTTTCCCTCACATGAAGAACGTCCAAAAGCTTGTAAAAGACTTAGAGAAGCATGTAACTCAATAGAGTACTTCTTCTCCGTTGTAAACTATTATAAAATCAATTAAATAAGTTTTCTTTTAAAATCAAAACTCTTGTTAAGTTATGAAAACCCTTGCTAATAGAAAGTTTAAAACATCTCAAAGCAAAACAGAAATCAACAATAAGAATATAAATTCAAATATAAAGAAATTAAAAACAAAACTCGTTTAACAAATCCAAAATATAAAGAACCCAAGAAACGTAACACGCGCAACTAACGGTGTCGTTGGTTTCCCTCGTGAATGAGACGTCCGTTATCTTGCAAGGTGACGATCACGAGAGCGTCCTGTGTCCCTCGAAAGGAACGTTACCCACTTGTCCACAAATTCCGCATGAACCAAAAACGTCTGTCAAGTCTCGCATCTCTCCACGGTGTCCAAACAGCTGTAAACTTGTCGTGCATGTGCTCTACTCGAGGTATGGTCCCATCCGTCTAGCCTCAACAGTCACGGATGCATGTGATAAAAGATGCAAGAAAAATATAGAAAGGCCATAAAAAGAAAAGACAAATAGCCAGAGCGAAAGAAAATCATAAGATGGAAAAAGGCTGAATAACTCTGGCATTGTAACCCAAAAAAACGTATAAAGCAACGAGGCAATAAATGAAGGCAACGACAAGTTTCAAAAAACAAATCTTGAAAATCGAAAACAATAATCACGCTCCCTATAAGTGTATAAAAGACGGAGCGGTGAAGTGTAAATTATCAAAAGCATTTTAGAGCAACAAAACGCTAAGGCAACCAAAACCACAACGTTCAGCAAACAAAACACCACACGCTTCCAAAACACGATGCCTGCTCCATCTTCCGTTTTCTTCGTCGAAGGTGCCAACCTTTGCAGAAGGAACCGTCTGCCCTACAGCATGGTCAACGAGCATGCTGAAGAGCTACCGAACGAGCTCGGCAGGATGCCGCGACTGGTCTTCGTTGACGAACTCTACTCATCGCGGTTCTTCGTCACTCCAATGGAAGAGGTGTTCTTCCTAGAGGACCGCGGCACTCTGAGGACCTCCTACTACGGATCGGCCAACTCCATCATGTTCTTCATCTCCGAAAGGCTACAGGAGTTCAACCTGGAGTCCACTTGCCATACCCTGGAGCAAGGTACCTACTACCAGCTCTCGATGACGGCCCAGAGCATGCCCAGAGTAACTCGTCTGCCCGTGACTTGGCCAAAGGCCCGACTACTGGTGTGGAACTGCAGAGGAGTCGCAAGGCGTTCCCAGGAGTTCTCGCGTACTCTAAGGGACCTGAAGAACCAATACAAACCGAACATGGTTCTTCTGACGGAGACCCAGTGGAAGCCTCAAGACGATCACGGTCTCATCCCACTCCGGTTCCCTCAAGCAAACCGGTTCGAGATTCCTGGCCAGAACAACGCAGGCGGCATGTGGTTCTCGTGGAGCAACAGCATCCAAGTCAACATCAACAACGACCCCACTAGCTTCAGGGTCAACGTCGTTCCAAGGCGTTAAATGTATTTTTATTTTTATAAAATATCATGTAATACTTCTATTTGTAATATCAATATTTGCAATATTATTAATATTTATATTTTTGCTTATTTATGGCATCATTACCTCTTATGTGTATGTTCTGCAACAGCTGGCGTCCCTTGACTGGATCCATAATGCACAAACTAAATTGATATAAAATAAAAAACAAATGGAGCGAACTATGCAAACAAGGACAACAGACACACAAGGACTGCCCAACAAGACATAACGCCTGCTCCGCTACCAAAATGAAACGCCCTGACCCGTATTTACCGTACACAGTAAACACGTGCCGGAACTGTGACAACCCAACCAAAATAAGCCCAAGCATACAGTGTACACAACTGAAACCCGGGCCCAACAGCCCAAAATAGGAAACATCATAAATAACAAAACCGGCCCAATGGCCCAATAATATCAATAAAATGCAGAGCGGAAGACATAACAACTCACTAAACACTGTATGCGACATAAATGCAAACTATGGATCCAAGTCCTGTCCAAGGGATAATGCTGCAGCCTGTCTGGAATGCACCAATCCTATACAACAAAAAACTCATCCTACGGGATGAAAGCCCGCAGGTGAGGGGTGAGTCCGAAGTGCTCACCAACCAAGGATAAACAATGATATGCAGGCAACTGTAATACTTCAAAGGAGAAATACAGACTATAATCACAACCATACCAAAGTCAATACCGTACAAAACAGACCAAACTCAAGGACTCGACCCAACGTACCAAGGATTTTATTATTTTTTTTCAATTTTATTATTCTGGCCCCGTCACGGATAGGCTAAGGTCGTACCAGGCTATCAACCTGTTTATGGTGCCAGAACAAAAAGGAACCCGGGATCAACATCCCAGTATCAAATCTCAGGGATCAACATCCCAATCACAATCTCAGGGATCGACATCCCAATCACAATCTCAGGGATCAACATCCCAATAACAATCTCAGGGATCAACATCCCATTATCAAATCTCAGGGATCAACATCCCAATCACAATCTCAGGGATCAACATCCCAATAACAATCTCAGGGATCAACATCCCAATAACAATCTCAGGGATCAACTTCCCAATCACAAATCCGGGATCAACATCCCATTCAAACCGGCATCAACATGTCCATCACAAGTAACCCAGATCATGGCCACCACAAAACAGTCTCAAACCATCCGGTCGTACCTCTACTTACCACGTGATAATTATGTCATCATCATCCAAAACCAAATCTCAAATCAACTTCAAATTTCCATTTTCTTTTTCCCAATTATCCATATCACGGTTTATTCCGACAAACTAGTCACAACACAGTCTATCGACATCAAACACAATATCCAAATCAGTCAAACAATTATCCAACTTCCTATTAACTTAAATTATACGACAGACCAATCCAGCAATAGTTTTATAGCATCAATCATTCACAATCCAACATTAATCGCAACACAGTATCTAAGAAACCATTAACAGTCAACATAGCAGTTCAATCATGCAGAGCAATATCAAGAATCACACACAGAAACTACATCAACAAATCCGTATCATCAAATATCCAACAATAATATCTATATATCATCCCAATTTCCAATATTCAATTTCACAAGTTGTTCAACTTACTATTACCAAAGATTAACCCACAGACTAAACCGCCAACATATCTTGACACGAATCATTAACAATTAACAGTTCAACGTCAATCACAACACAATATCCACAGAACCGATATCACAACCCAACAACAACAACATTAACCATAACAACAGTTTAATCTAACAACAAAACACACAAAGTATTACAGGCACATATCAAGGCTCATACATCCTCACCTTAGCCGATTACTCAGTTCTGAAAACTTCAATCGGTCCAAAGCTGGTTCCACAGGAAACTGCTCGACATCAAACCTATACAACAAGACAGCATGCTAACATAAATGCACATAATCGGTATACTATAATGCCATAAATTGTAAATTTACCCCCTCTCGGTTATACGTTTTCATCTCCATAAGATTATTTTACTTGCCGAATTACAATTACCAAATATTATTATTTTATTTTTTTCCAAAAAGTTATTATCATATATACTTAGTGAAATATTTCTCAGAATATACGATACCATATTTATTTCCAAAATATTTCATAGTATGTATACCCCTTTTCTAAAATTATTTACCCCTATAATAATTTTTCAAAGGAAATTCATTTTATAATTACATTTTCTCGAAATAATGTTAGTGACATCATTTTATTTTTTTCCAGTAAAATATATTCATATACTTCATATATATATATATTTTTCAAAATACCATAACTCATACTTACCATTTTATTATTAAAAAAACCATAACATAATTACTTCATATATAAGTAATTATTTCCTAAGACATAACCATATACTAGGTATATGCATTTTCCAGAAATTATATAATTTACAAAACCGTATGTATATATTTATTTACCAGGAATATAATTATATATATATAGTTTTTTTATTTTTTTAAACTGGACTGGGCCAGCCCATAATAATCTGGGCCAACCCAGAACCCAAGCCCATATCCACTCAAGCCCAAAATCAAGCCCAAATCACAAACCAGCCCACAAGCTCTAACCCAACAACCAAAACCCTACCCAAACCAAACCCATCAGGCCGGGTCAACCCACGACCCGCGACCACATCCGGGTCGTGCTCACAACCCGCTTCCTCACCTTTGTCCTGCAGATGACGGCGCGACGAACGGAGCGAGGCGGCGTCGCGTGAGGAGGAACGGGGGCGGCTGGAGACGATGGCATCGAGGAAAGGCTGCGGCGAGAAGGACAGCGTCGCCGGCTTGCTTGGTCGGGCTTGACGGCTGCGGTTTTCAGCAGAGGAGGAAGGAAGGCAACAGGCGGCGTGGCTGCAGGCGACAGCAGCGACACGGAAAGGAGGAGAAGAAGAGGAAGCAGAGGAGAGGAGGGGAGGTGGGTGGCTGTGCGTGGTGATGGCTCCGGTGGCAGCGCGCGCGTGGGGTCGCCGGTGGTGACTGTGGTCGAGGCAAAGGCGAGCGAGAAGGGCAATGGTGGTGTTGCGTGGTGGCGGCCGACAGTAGCAGGGAGGAAGGAGAAGGAAGAGGTGATGTTTCGTGGTGGCGGTGAAGGTGGTCTCGGTTTGGTGGTGGCGTGTTTGTGTTTTGGTGTTTTTTTTTTGGTTTGAATTGCAGGGAAGAAATTGGCAGAGGAAAAGAAGAAAAATCGTGAGGCACGGGTGTGTGTCTGCAGGGAAAAAGCAAGGAGAAAAGGAAGCGTGAAAGGTATGTTCACGAGCTGCACAGGCCATTCACAGGTTACACAGGAAGAGGCGGCGTCCAACACAATAATGCAGGTAAGTCGTGTACCGACCGGACCAGAAAATAACTGATACCCCCACTTAGTTATTTTTCAGTGTGATTTCCGAAGATTTCGGGACCGAAAAATACCGACTTAGACCCGAAAAATCCACGGAAAAATCACGAGCGTGGGAAAACTCTCGGTTTCGAAAAAACAACGCTCGATTTACCTTGAATTAATTACCTAAGAATAATTCAACAGTAAATCACGGTAAAAAAACTTTTACAGTCCCGGTAAAAATCAAAAATTTTACCCGGGCTATTACAGTCTACCCACCTTAAAAAGAATTTCGTCCTAGAATTTTCGTCTTATCCGTGGGTCCTACCACGATAAGCTTCTGGCACACTCTGCCAGGTGTCCAAACTCAACGCGAGATACCGCTTATACCCTTAAGCGACATCTCCTCCACTTATAAATACAAAACCTCATAACTGAGACACTCACTCTCAGCCATGGACTCTCCACTGAGATCAAGAACCACCTCAGACTCCGAGAACAACAGCTACATCGGGGGCACTGCTTTCCCAACAAGCTCCGATGAAGAACCACCCATGAAACGGTTCAGGACGAACATCGTCGGCCTGAAGGAACACATGGTGGTCTCCCGAAGACGCCGGAAGAAGCGTGCTCCCAAAGAAGCTGAAGATCGAAAAGGCAAATCGACGGCTGAAAGCAGCACACCGCAGCAGACTCTGACGCAGCTGAACGTCTCACTGAAGAAGATCAGCTCGGCGGTGGCGCAGATCGAACTGGCGTGCGCGGAACTTTTCCCTCACATGAAGAACGTCCAAAAGCTTGTAAAAGACTTAGAGAAGCATGTAACTCAATAGAGTACTTCTTCTCCGTTGTAAACTATTATAAAATCAATTAAATAAGTTTTCTTTTAAAATCAAAACTCTTGTTAAGTTATGAAAACCCTTGCTAATAGAAAGTTTAAAACATCTCAAAGCAAAACAGAAATCAACAATAAGAATATAAATTCAAATATAAAGAAATTAAAAACAAAACTCGTTTAACAAATCCAAAATATAAAGAACCCAAGAAACGTAACACGCGCAACTAACGGTGTCGTTGGTTTCCCTCGTGAATGAGACGTCCGTTATCTTGCAAGGTGACGATCACGAGAGCGTCCTGTGTCCCTCGAAAGGAACGTTACCCACTTGTCCACAAATTCCGCATGAACCAAAAACGTCTGTCAAGTCTCGCATCTCTCCACGGTGTCCAAACAGCTGTAAACTTGTCGTGCATGTGCTCTACTCGAGGTATGGTCCCATCCGTCTAGCCTCAACAGTCACGGATGCATGTGATAAAAGATGCAAGAAAAATATAGAAAGGCCATAAAAAGAAAAGACAAATAGCCAGAGCGAAAGAAAATCATAAGATGGAAAAAGGCTGAATAACTCTGGCATTGTAACCCAAAAAAACGTATAAAGCAACGAGGCAATAAATGAAGGCAACGACAAGTTTCAAAAAACAAATCTTGAAAATCGAAAACAATAATCACGCTCCCTATAAGTGTATAAAAGACGGAGCGGTGAAGTGTAAATTATCAAAAGCATTTTAGAGCAACAAAACGCTAAGGCAACCAAAACCACAACGTTCAGCAAACAAAACACCACACGCTTCCAAAACACGATGCCTGCTCCATCTTCCGTTTTCTTCGTCGAAGGTGCCAACCTTTGCAGAAGGAACCGTCTGCCCTACAGCATGGTCAACGAGCATGCTGAAGAGCTACCGAACGAGCTCGGCAGGATGCCGCGACTGGTCTTCGTTGACGAACTCTACTCATCGCGGTTCTTCGTCACTCCAATGGAAGAGGTGTTCTTCCTAGAGGACCGCGGCACTCTGAGGACCTCCTACTACGGATCGGCCAACTCCATCATGTTCTTCATCTCCGAAAGGTAGTCGCAAGGCGTTCCCAGGAGTTCTCGCGTACTCTAAGGGACCTGAAGAACCAATACAAACCGAACATGGTTCTTCTGACGGAGACCCAGTGGAAGCCTCAAGACGATCACGGTCTCATCCCACTCCGGTTCCCTCAAGCAAACCGGTTCGAGATTCCTGGCCAGAACAACGCAGGCGGCATGTGGTTCTCGTGGAGCGACAGCATCCAAGTCAACATAAAAAACGACCCCACTAGCTTCAGGGACAACATCGTTCCAAGGCGTTAAATGTATTTTTATTTTTATAAAATATCATGTAATACTTCTGTTTGTAATATCAACATTTGCAATATTAATATTATTTATATTTCCGCTTATTTATGGCATCATTACCTCTTATGTGTATGTTCTGCGACAGCTGGCGTCCCTTGACTGGATCCATAATGCACAAACTAAAATGATATAAAATAAAAAACAAATGGAGCAAACTATGCAAACAAGGACAACAGACACACAAGGACTGCCCAACAAGACCTAACGTCTGCTCCGCTACCAAAATGAAACGCCCCGACCCGTATTTACCGTACACAGTAAACACGTGCCGGAACTGTAACAACCCAACCAAAATAAGCCCAAGCATACAGTGTACACAACCGAAACCCGGGCCCAACAGCCCAAAATAGGAAACATCATAAATAACAAAACCGGCCCAATGGCCCAATAATATCAGTAAAATGCACAGCGGAAGACTTAACAACTCACTAAAAACTGTATGCGACATAGATGCAAACTATGGATCCAAGTCCTGTCCAAGGGATAACGCTGCAGCCTGTCTGGAATGCACCAATCCTGTACAACAAAAAACTCATCCTACGGGATGAAATCCCGCAGGTGAGGGGTGAGTCCAAAGTGCTCACCAACCAAGGATAAAAAATGCTATGCAGGCAACTGTAATACTTCAAAGGAGAAATACAGACAATAATCACAACCATACCAAAGTCAATACCGTACAAAACAGACCAAACTCAAGGACTCGACCCAACGTACCAAGGATTTTATTTTTTTTTTTTCAATTTTATTATTCTGGCCCCGTCACGGATAGGCTAAGGTCGTACCAGGCTATCAACCTGTTTATGGTGCCAGAAAAAAAAGGAACCCGGGATCAACATCCCAGTATCAAATCTCAGGGATCAACATCCCAATCACAATCTCAGGGATCAACATCCCAATAACAATCTCAGGGATCAACATCCCATTATCAAATCTCAGGGATCAACATCCCAATCACAATCTCAGGGATCAACATCCCAATAACAATCTCAGGGATCAACATCCCAATAACAATCTCAGGGATCAACTTCCCAATCACAAATCCGGAATAAACATCCTATTCAAACCGGCATCAACATGCCCATCACAAGTAACCTAGATCATGGCCACCACAAAACAGTCTCAAACCATCCGGTCGTACCTCTACTTACCACGTGATAATTATGTCATCATCATCCAAAAACCTAATCTCAAATCAACTTCAAATTTCCATTTTCTTTTTCCCAATTATCCATATCACGGTTTATTCCGACAAACTAGTCACAACACAGTCTATCGACATCAAACACAATATCCAAATCAGTCAAACAATTATCCAACTTCCTATTAACTCAAATTATACGACAGACCAATCCAGCAATAGTTTTATAGCATCAATCATTCACAACCCAACATCAATCGCAACATAGTATCTAAGAAACCATTAACAGTCAATATAACAGTTCAATCACGCAGAGCAATATCAAGAATCACACACAGAAACTACATCAACAAATCCGTATCATCAAATATCCAACAATAATATATATATATCATCCCAATTTCCAATATTCAATTTCACAAGTTGTTCAACTTACTATTACCAAAGATTAACCCACAGACTAAACCGTCAACATATCTTGACACGAATCATTCACAATTAACAAATCAACGTCAATCACAACACAATATCCACAGAACCGATATCACAACCCAACAACAACAACATTAACCATAACAACAGTTTAATCTAAAAACAAAACACACAAAGTATTACAGGCACATATCAAGGCTTATACATCCTCACCTTAGCCGATTACTCAGTTCTGAAAACTTCAATCGGTCCAAAGCCGGTTCCACAGGAAACTGCTCGACATCAAACCTATACAACAAGACAACATACTCACATAAATGCACATAATCGGTATACTATGATGCCATAAATTGTAAATTTACCCCCCCTCGGTTATACGTTATCATCTCCATAAGATTATTTTACTTGCCGAATTACAATTACCAAATATTATTATTTTATTTTTTCCAAAAAGTTATTATCATATATACTTAGTGAAATACTTCTCAGAATATACGGTACCATATTTATTTCTAAAATATTTCATAGTATGTATACCCCTTTTCTAAAATTATTTACCCCTATAATAATTTTTCAAAAGAAATTCATTTTATAATTACATTTTCTAGAAATAATGATAGTGACATCATTTTATTTTTTTCCAGTAAAATATATTCATATACTTCATATATATATATTTTTCAAAATACCATAACTCATACTTACCATTTTATTATTAAAATAACCATAACATAATTACTTTAATTTTCCAAGATAATATATTTAAGTAATTATTTCCGAAGACATAACCATATACTAGGTATATGCATTTTTCAGAAATTATATAATTTACAAAACCTTATGTATATATTTATTTACCAGGAATGTAATTATATGTATATAGTTTTTTTTTATTTATTCTTTTAAACTGGACTAGGCCAGCCCATAATAATCTGGGCCAACCCAGAACCCAAGCCCATATCCACTCAAGCCCAAAATCAAGCCCAAATCACAAACCAGCCCACAAGCTCCAACCCAACAACCCAAACCCTACCCAAACCAAACCAATCAGGCCGGGTCAACCCACGACCCGCGACCACATCCGGGTCGTGCTCACAACCCGCTTCCTCACCTTGGTCCTGCAGATGACGGCGCGGCGAACGGAGCGAGGCGGCGTCGCGTGAGGAGGAACGGGGGCGGCTGGAGATGATGGCATCGGGGAAAGGCTGCGGCGAGAAGGACAGCGTCGCCGGCTTGCTTGGTCGGGCTTGACGGCGGCGGTTTTCAGTAGAGGAAGGAAGGCAACGGGCGGCGTGGCTGCAGGCGGCGGCAGCGGCACGGAAAGGAGGAGAAGAAGAGGAAGCAGAGGAGAGGAGGGGAGGTGGGTGGCAGTGCGTGGTGACGGCTCGGGTGGCAGCGCGCACGTGGGGTCGCCGGTGGTGACTGTGGTCGTGGCGAAGGCGAGCGAGAAGGGCAACGGTGGTGTTGCATGGTGGCGGCCGACAGTAGCAGGGAGGAAGGAGAAGGAAGAGGTGGTGTTTCGTGGTGGCAGTGAAGGTGGTCTCGGTTTGGTGGTGGCGTGTTTGTGTTTTGCTATTTCTTTTTTTTGGTTTGAATTGCAGGGAAGAAATTGGCAGAGGAAAAGAAGAAAAATCGTGAGGCACGGGTGTGTGTCTGCAGGGAAAAAGCAAGGAGAAAAGGAAGCGTGAAAGGTATGTTCACGAGCTGCACAGGCCTTTCACAGGTTACACAGGTAGAGGCGGCGTCCAACACAATAATGCAGGTAAGTCGTATACCGACCGGACTAGAAAATAACTGATACCCCCACTTAGTTATTTTTCAGTGTGATTTCCGAAGATTTCGAGATCGAAAAATACCGACTTAGACCCGAAAAATCCACGGAAAAATCACGAGCTCGAGAAAACTCTAGGTTTCGAAAAAACGACACTCGATTTACCTTGAATTAATTACCCAAGATTAATTCAACAGTAAATCATGATAAAAAGACTTTTACAGTCCCGGTAAAAATCAAAAATTTTACCCGGGCTGTTACAGTCTACCACCTTAAAAAGAATTTCGTCCCCGAAATTCCGTCTTATCCGTGGGTCCTACCACGATAAGCTTCTGGCACACTCTGCCAGGTGTCCAAACTCAACGCGAGATACCGCTTATACCCTTAAGCGACATCTCCTCCGCTTATAAATACAAAACCTCATAACTGAGACACTCACTCTCAGCCATGGACTCTCCACTAAGATNCCGGTAAAAATCAAAAATTTTACCCGGGCTGTTACAGTCTACCCACCTTAAAAAGAATTTCGTCCCCGAAATTCCGTCTTATCCGTGGGTCCTACCACGATAAGCTTCTGGCACACTCTGCCAGGTGTCCAAACTCAACGCGAGATACCGCTTATACCCTTAAGCGACATCTCCTCCGCTTATAAATACAAAACCTCATAACTGAGACACTCACTCTCAGCCATGGACTCTCCACTAAGATCAAGAACCACCTCAGACTCCGAGAACAACAGCTACATCGGCGGCAATGCTTTCCCAACAAGCTCCGATGAAGAACCACCCATGAAACGGTTCAGGACGAACATCGTCGGCCTGAAGGAACACATGGTGGTCTCTCGAAGACGCCGGAAGAAGCGTGCTCCAAAAGAAGCTGAAGATCGAAAAGGCAAAGCTACGGCTGAAAGCAGCACACCACAGCATACTCTGACGCAGCTGAACATCTCACTGAAGAAGATCAGCTCGGCGGTGGCGCAGATCGAACTGGAGTGCGCGGAACTTTTCCCTCACATGAAGAACGTCCAAAAGCTTTTAAAAGACTTAGAGAAGCATGTAACTCAACAGAGTACTTCTTCTCCGTTGTAAACTATTATAAAATCAATAAAATAAGTTTTCTTTTAAAATCAAAACTCTTGTTAAGTTACGAAAACCCTTGCTAACAGAAAGTTTAAAACATCTCAAAGCAAAACAGAAATCAACAATAAGAATATAAATTCAAATATAAAGAAATTAAAAACAAAACTCGTTTAACAAATCCAAAATATAAAGAAATTAAAAAAAAAAACATGTTTTCATGTTCGGCGCTCGTATCGGACGTAAACATCCACGAACCCAAGAAACGTAACACGCGCAACTAACGGTGTCGTCGGTTTCTTTCGTGAAGGAAACGTCCGTTATCTTGCAAGGTGACGATCACGAGAGCGTCCTGTGTCCCTCGAAAGGAACGTTACCCACTTGTCCACAAATTCCGCATGAACCAAAAATGTCTGTCAAGTCTCGCATCTCTCCACGGTGTCCAAACAGCTGTAAACTTGTCGTGCATTTGCTCTACTCGAGGTATGGTCCCATCCGTCTAGCCTCAACGGTCACGGATGCATGTGATAAAAGATGCAAGAAAAATATAGAAAGCCCATAAAAAGAAAAGACAAAGTAGCCAGATCGAAAGAAAATCATAAGATGGAAAAAGGCTGAAAAACTTTGGCATTGTAACCCGAAAAAACATATAAAGCAACGAGGCAATAAATGAAGGCAACGACAAGTTTCAAAAAGCAAATCTTGAAAATCAAAAACAATAATCACGCACCCCATAAGTTTATAAAAGACGGAGCGGTGAAGTGTAAATTATCAAAAGCATTTTAGAGCAACAAAACGCTAAGGCAACCAAAACCACAACGTTCAGCAAACAAAACACCACACGTTTCCAAAACACGATGCCTTCTCCATCTTCCGTTTTCTTCGTCGAAGGTGCCAACCTTGGCAGAAGGAACCGTCTGGCCTTCAGCATGGTCAACGAGCATGCTGAAGAGCTACCGAACGAGCTCGGCAGGATGCCGCGACTGGTCTTCGTTGACGAACTCTACTCATCGCGGTTCTTCGTCACTCCAATGGAAGAGGTGTTCTTCCTAGAGGACCGCGGCACTCTGAGGACCTCCTACTACGGATCGGCCAACTCCATCATGTTCTTCATCTCCGAAAGGCTACAGGAGTTCAACCTGGAGTCCACTTGCCATACCCTAGAGCAAGGTACCTACTACCAGCTCTCGATGACGGCGCAGAGCATGCCCAGAGTAACTCGTCTGCCCGTGACTTGGCCAAAGGCCCGACTACTGGTGTGGAACTGCAGAGGAGTCGCAAGGCGTTCCCAGGAGTTCTCGCGTACTCTGAGGGACCTGAAGAACCAATACAAACCGAACATGGTTCTTCTGAGAGAGACCCAGTGGAAGCCTCAAGACGATCACGGTCTCATCCCACTCCGGTTCCCTCAAGCAAACCGGTTCGAGATTCCTGGCCAGAACAACGCAGGCGGCATGTGGTTCTCGTGGAGCGACAGCATCCAAGTCAACATCAACAACGACCCCACTAGCTTCAGGGTCAACGTCGTTCCAAGGCGTTAAATGTATTTTTAATTCTATAAATATCATGTAATACTTCTGTTTGTAATATCAATATTTGCAATATTAATAATATTTATATTTCCGCTTATTTATGGCATCTTTACATCTTATGTGTATGTTCTGCGACAGCTGGCGTCCCTTGACTGGATCCATAATGCACTAACTAAAATGATATAAAATAAAAAACAAATGGAGCGAACTATGCAAACAAGGACAACAGACACACAAGGACTGCCCAACAAGACCTAACGCCCGCTCCGCTACCAAAATGAAACGCCCCGACCCGTATTTACCGTACACAGTAAACACGTGCCGGAACTGTGACAACCCAACCAAAATAAGCCCAAGCATACAGTGTACACAACTGAAACCCGGGCCCAACAGCCCAAAATAGGAAACATCATAAATAACAAAACCGGCCCAATGGCCCAATAATATCAATAAAAAGCACAACGGAAGACTTAACAACTCACTAAACACTGTATGCGACATAGATGCAAACTATGGATCCAAGTCCTGTCCAAGGGATAACGCTGCAGCCTGTCTGGAATGCACCAATCCTGTACAACAAAAACTCATCCTACGGGATGAAAGCCCGCAGGTGAGGGGTGAATCCGAAGTGCTCACCAACCAAGGATAAACAATGATATGCAGGCAACTGTAATACTTCAAAGGAGAAATACAGACAATAATCACAACCATACCAAAGTCAATACCGTACAAAACAGACCAAACTCAAGGACTCGACCCAACGTACCAAGGATTTTATTATTTTTTTTCAATTTTATTATTCTGGCCCCGTCACGGATAGGCTAAGGTCGTACCAGGCCATCAACCTGTTTATGGTGCCAGAACAAAAAGGAACCCGGGATCAACATCCCAGTATCAAATCTCAGGGATCAACATCCCAATCACAATCTCAGGGATCAACATCCCAATAACAATCTCAAGGATCAACATTCCATTATCAAATCTCAGGGATCAACATCCCAATCACAATCTCAGGGATCAACATCCCAATAACAATCACAGGGATCAACATCCCAATAACAATCTCAGGGATCAACTTCCCAATAACAATCTCAGGGATCAACTTCCCAATCACAAATCCGGGATCAACATCCCATTCAATCCGGCATCAACATGCCCATCACAAGTAACCCAGATCATGGCCACCACAAAACAGTCTCAAACCATCCGGTTGTACCTCTACTTACCACGTGATAATTATGTCATCATCATCCAAAAACCAAATCTCAAATCAACTTCAAATTTCCATTTTCTTTTTCCCAATTATCCATATCACGGTTTATTCCGACAAACTAGTCACAACACAGTCTATCGACATCAAACACAATATCCAAATCAGTCAAACAATTATCCAACTTCCTATTAACTCAAAATATACGACAGACCAATCCAGCAATAGTTTTATAGCATCAATCGTTCACAACCCAACATCAATCGCAACACAGTATCTAAGAAACCATTAACAGTCAATATAGCAGTTCAAACACGCAGAGCAATATCAAGAATCACACACAGAAACTACATCAACAAATCCGTATCATCAAATATCCAACAATAATATATATATATCATCCCAATTTCCAATATTCAATTTCACAAGTTGTTCAACTTACTATTACCAAAGATTAACCCACAGACTAAACCGTCAACATATCTTGACACGAATCATTCAAAATTAACAAATCAACGTCAATCACAACACAATATCCACAGAACCGATATCACAACCCAACAACAACAACATTAACCATAACAACAGTTTAATCTAACAACAAAACACACAAAGTATTACAGGCACATATCAAGGTTTATACATCCTCACCTTAGCCGATTACTCAGTTCTGAAAACATCAATCGGTCCAAAGCCGGTTCCACAGGAAACTGCTCGACATCAAACCTATACAACAAGACAACATGCTCACATAAATGCACATAATCGGTATACTATGATGCCATAAATTGTAAATTTACCCCCCTTCGGTTATACGTTATCATCTCCATAAGATTATTTTACTTCCCGAATTACAATTACCAAATATTATTACTTTATTTTTTTTCCAAAAAGTTATTATCGTATATACTTAGTGAAATATTTCTCAGAATATACGATACGATATTTATTTCTAAAATATTTCATAGTATGTATACCCCTTTTCTAAAATTATTTACCCCTACAATAATTTTTCAAAGGAAATTCATTTTATAATTACATTTTCTCGAAATAATGTTAGTGACATCATTTTATTTTTTTCCAGTAAAATATATTCATATACTTCATATATATATATTTTTCAAAATACCATAACTCATACTTACCATTTTATTATTAAAATAACCATAACATAATTACTTTAATTTTCCAAGATAATATATTTAAGTAATTATTTCCTAAGACATAACCATAATTACTTTTATTTATTTTTTTAAACTGGATTGGGCCAGCCCATAATAATCTGGGCCAACCCAGAACCCAAGCCCATATCCACTCAAGCCCAAAATCAAGCCCAAATCACAAACCAGCCCACAAGCTCCAACCCAACAACCAAAACCCTACCCAAACCAAACCAATCAGGCCGGGTCAACCCACGACCCGCGACCACATCCGGGTCGTGCTCACAACCCGCTTCCTCACCTTGGTCCTGCAGATGACGGTGCGGCGAACGGAGCGAGGCGGCGTCGCGTGAGGAGGAACGGGGGCGGCTGGAGATGATGGCATCGGGGCAAGGCTGCGGCGAGAAGGACAGCGTCGCCGGCTTGCTTGGTCGGGCTTGACGGCGGCGGTTTTCAGCAACGGAGGAAGGAAGGCAACGGGCGGCGCGGCTGCATGCGGCGGCAGCGACACGGAATGGAGGAGAAGAAGAGGAAGCAGAGGAGAGGAGGGGAGGTGAGTGGCAGTGCGTGGTGACGGCTCGGGTGGCAGCGCGCGCGTGGGGTCGCCGGTGGTGACTGTGGTCGAGGCGAAGGCGAGCGAGAAGGGAAACGGTGGTGTTGCGTGGTGGCGGCCGACAGTAGCAGGGAGGAAGGAGAAGGAAGAGGTGGTGTTTCGTGGTGGCGGTGAAGGTGGTCTCGGTTTGGTGGTGGCGTGTTTGTGTTTTGCTATTTTTTTTTTTGGTTTGAATTGCAGGGAAGAAATTTGCAGAGGAAAAGATAAAAAATCGTGAGGCACGGGTGTGTGTCTGCAGGGAAAAAGCAAGGAGAAAAGGAAGCGTGAAAGGTATGTTCACGAGCTGCACAGGCCATTCACAGGTTACACAGGAAGAGGCAGCGTCCAACAGAATAATGCAGGTAAGTCGTGTACCGACCGGACCAGAAAATAACTGATACCCCCACTTAGTTATTTTCCGGTGTGATTTCCGAAGATTTCGGGACCCGAAAAATACCGACTTAGACCCGAAAAATCCACAGAAAAGTCACGAGCGCGGGAAAACTCTCGGTTTCGAAAAAACGACGCTCGATTTACCTTGAATTAATTACCCAAGATTAATTCAACAGTAAATCACGGTAAAAAGACTTTTACAGTCCCGGTAAAAATCAAAAATTTTACCCGGGCTGTTACACTATAACTTTGTAATAGTATTCTAAAATACAATTTTACCAATAATCAACCATTATGATTATAGATTAGATTTTAATTATTATTTTCTTACACAATTTCTTTTTGTAAACTAAATAGCAATTTGATTCTTTTAGTTTCAATTGTTGTGTATTTTATTTAATTTTATAGTTTTTCTATATGGTCTATTGTATATAAACTTGGCCCTGCCTAACAAAAATTCCTAGATCCGCCCTGTGTCTGAATATCTGCAAATGATGCGGTGCATTAGAAATTGGTTCATTTCGTGACAGAATGCTAGTGGAAACACGCTATCCTGAAGTTCATAGATGCTCATTGAAAGTGCTACATTGTGGACAGTGGGGTGACCATCGAATTATTGTCTACGGAATTTATGGCCCCCATGATGTTGATAGCGGAGTAGGTTTATGGATTGAGTTGGCTGAAGTTCTAAAGGGATCTCCTTATCCTTGTCTGGTTATTGAAGATTTCAACGAAATTTTGAGTCTAGAGGAAAGGCTGAGTGGAAGGATATGTTTGAGGGGTTCTAGAGCCTTGGCTGATTTTGTAAATGCCTTGGAGCTGTTTGAAGTTGATTTTTCCGGTAGACGCTTTGCATGGGGTAGTTCCTTAGCGGCAAACAAGATAGATAGGGCCTTTTTTTACCATACCTGGTTTAGTTTATTCCCACCAATCTCGTTAAAGGCTGGAAGTAAAAACATCCTGACCATTGTTCAATTATCTTGGCTCAGACGACAGCTAATTGGGGTCCAAAGCCATTTCGCTTCCTAAATTGCTGGTTATCATGCCCGAATTTTGATGGAGTTTTAAGAGGGATGCGGAAAGAAGCTGTTGAGAAGTTCCCTAGCAAATACCGAATTTTAAAAAAGTTGGGGTTCATGAAGAATGCTTTGAGAGTGTGGAATTTTGAATCTTTCGGTAACATCGATGAAAGGGTTTGCAGAAGCAGATTGATGATCTAGACATAATTACAGATCAAAGACGCTTGACTAAGAATGAGAGAAGTAGGATGGTTGAGTTGCGGAGTAATCTGAACCTGAAACAATGTCAGAGAGACAGTTTGTGGATGCAGAAATCGCGGGTTACGTGGCTAAAATTAGGGATAAGAATACTAAATTCTTTCACTCTATGGCGTGCAATAGAGGCCGAAGAAACGCCATACACAAGATGTATGTTAATGGTGTGGCAGTTGATCAACCCGAGTAAATCAAGAGGGCTGCCAAAGAATATTTCGCCAGTTTAAATTCTTATCGGGATAGGTTAAAAAGAGTATAATCCTAATTAGGTTTATTTGTTAAAAGGATAACATGAAGAAAGTAGAGAAAAAATATCAGAGTATTAGAATAGTTTAATAAGAGTACAATCCTAATTAGGTTTGTTTATTAAAACGATAATATGAAAAAAAAAATATCAGTGAGGAAAAAAAACTTTTGGATAATTATATTTATCATTATGGCCATATGTCAAAAACTGATTGATTAAAACTACACTTAAAAACTTCCACGTGTCAATAAATGAAGGCCTAAAAAATCCTATGTGTCAACAACTAGTGAGGTATCAGCTTTACATATATATAATAGATTTGGTAAAATATCATGCAAAAATTTTAAATTATGTTACCATTCCCAAACACAAAAAAATATATTAATTTGGAATAAAATAAGTATAAATTGTGTGTCCTTATAATTATTGTCATAAGTGACATGTTTATGCATAATGCATGAGTATGAATTTTAGATAAACTAATACTGATTGAAAAAAAAAACTTTATTTCTTAATAAAGGCACAAAAGTGTTTAAAAAGTTTATAAAATAATTACCATCATATTATGATATTTTAAATTGGAAAATTATTTTATTTTATGAAACATTAAATAAAAAAAAAATCTTTGCATGATAAATGAGAAAGAAAGACAATAAATATAATGATTTAAAAATTTTAAAAGGATCCTATCTCATAACAACCAAAGAAATTAATTATTATAGGTTTTATATGAAAAAATAGATACAAAATATATCTATAAAAAAATTAAAATGTATAAGATACAATTATAAAAAAAAATATACTATAAATCAAACTCTACAAAAGTTTAAAAGTTTAAAAATTTTATTATATAGCAATTTAGATAAATTCTTTGTAGCTGGTTCTAAAAATTTTGTCTAGCCATTCAATAATACAAAAAAACTAAACTATAACAAATATATAAATTGGTAAAAGCCGAACACGTTATTTTTTAGTTTACTTACTTATTTTCATTCAATGAGGAATAGTTCTGCATAACAAAGAAGCAGCTGTT
The DNA here is from genome assembly GCA_028386065.3 of Turnera subulata. Taxonomy (NCBI): domain Eukaryota; kingdom Viridiplantae; phylum Streptophyta; class Magnoliopsida; order Malpighiales; family Passifloraceae; genus Turnera; species Turnera subulata. The sequence continues at coordinate 152,309 of JAKUCV010000089.1, read as the reverse complement.
GAAGTTGTTGTTTGTCCCTTGTTTTTATCCAAGTATCTTTACAATATGATTTTTTGATTAAGTCTATATCTTCTGGAAATATTGAATGTTGTCGAGGGGGCTTTTTGGCTAATACTTTCTGCTACTCACAAAGGTTCTATATTTACATTTGGGCTTGGTTTTGTACAAACTTGAAGTTCAAAGTCTACTTTACAAATGAGTTAACGCATTGGGCCTCTCTTCCTAGTGGGGCCGTTTCTTTATTTGTATGATTCAAGGTCTATTAGCCCAAATGAGTTTAATGGACAGCTCACATTTTTGCATAGGTCTTAAAACTCCCTGTTTCATTAATCGTCTGTTCCCTTTCTTTTCTTTTCCAATGGCTCTTTTCTTTTTTGTTTGTACATGCACCATACATAGTACAACACACTATTTATCTTCTTCTCTAAAGAGTCATTGTCTTTTCCTTTGCACAAATTCGAAAAGAGACAAGAGGGAGGCTTCAATCTTTTCTTATGGAAATTCAAACTGTTGGAGCAAGGTGACTAAGAGTAGGTAGTGACTGTTTTTCTTGTCCTTTTCTCACCTAAAAACAAAGACAACAAAGAATATGCCATTCAAGATAGGAGTTGTTAAAATCCTCCAATCAAAGAAGACTCAAGGAGCCACAAGCTGAATATTGTTATTTTTCTGGACTATTACCACAAGAAGACAAGTCAAGAGAAGTGTGTGAAGACACAAAACCATTGGGTGCAATTTTGGTTTGAAATACAAAAGTTCCAGCAGAAAATTTGGGTAGCAGCCTCCTACCCAAATCTCAAAACAAGAAGCCTATCTCTACACTTTTCTTAGTCATCAAGTTTCTTCTTGCTTCTTAGGCCTATATATAGACTTCCTAACCTCATTTAAGAGGCAGAGCAATTGATTAAAAGTGAGAGATCTTTGTGCTTGATATTGCAAACAAGGAGTGAGTCACTCTTTGTGTTGCTAGAAAAATCTTTTCTTAAGTAGGATTGGGGTTAATCTTACTTGGGGTTTTGTATTCAAAGCTTGGGAAGCTTTGAGTGAGTGAAAGGTTGTAGTTTAAGCCTTAAAAAAGCTAGATTTATAAAGATTGGGTTTCACCTTTGAAGAAACTAGTTAGTGGATTTAGCAAATCTCAAGGGGGAGCCTTGAGTGGTGGATGTACCTATAGGTTTTAGGGAGAACCACTCTATATTGCTGTGTTCTTGTGTTGTGTGTGATTGCTCTCCATTCTCTTTCCATCTCTTTCTTGTGTTCTTAGTTAAACCAGAATTTGGGTAACAGCCTCCTGCACAAATTTCTTGACAGTGATTTTAAAGGCTAATTCAACCCCCCCTTCTTAGCCATTTAGGGCTTACAGTTATGGATTGTTTTGTTAACTGTCCACCTCAGTCAAAGATAAATGGGAGACCGAAGCAAAAGCGTGTGAAAGGTGGAAAAGAGTAGGGAAAACAAAAGAGAACTCGTAAATTGTGCAAGCATACTAGCCATAATATTTCTTCATGTCCTGAAAAATAGATTGTCAAGATGATGAGCAAGAAATTACACACTTTTACAGCATGCACTGTATTCTTTTGGCCTTGCATTTAGCATCCATTCATGCATTTAGATAGAAAATCAATTGCTTTTGCACCAAATTCTACTTTCATAGCTTCTGTTTGCTTTCAGGTGCAATTAGGTCCTTTTTGGAGTGGATTTTGACGATTTTGGCCCGAAAACAGCGAGACGCTGCTGAATGCCCAGTTCCAGTTCAAACTGCACCAGCGATAGCGCCCAGATGCAACCTGACAGCGGCACTGCTTCAAAGTCCTCATTTTTATAATTAATTCGGAGACTTGCACCTAAATTCAAGGAGATTTTATTGAACATTTCATGGACACTCCTCGGAAGGAAAGAAGACCTTTTGCTGCTAGGTTTTGAGAAAAAAACTTATTTTCCAAGACTTAGGGTTTTATCAAAGACTTTGCTCTCTATAAAAAGAAAAGAATAAAACCCTAAGAAGGGAGCCTTTTGGCCCATCGACACGCTCTTTTCTCAGAAAAAAAAAATTCATCTTTCAGAGCAAGAGAGAGGGGAATTCGTCTGAAGCAAAGTGAAGACCTTTAGATTTTTATTCGACAGCATGTGGCTGTTGCTATCTATTGTTGTTTTTAGTTTCTTCACGAACTAAATTCCTTAATCTAGGTTTATGGGATGTGGCTAGAGTTATGTTTGAGTAATAATTCGTGTTTTGGCTTCTATTATTCGTTATTCTTTGATTTGTGTATGGAGAGCTTAACAGCGCATGCGGCCTGATCACCCTCTTGTGCATCTTAGACGACCTAGCGAAGTACTGAACAGGATAAGTTAGGAAATCTGATCGTTCTATACACAACCTCTATCCTAACTGTTGTCGAAAGAGATTTTTAGGGAAGTTGTGGATCCAACACTTAGTACAGCGCCTACTGCACCTTGGGACAGGCGACACTGGCGAATAGCAGGTTGTTCGGGACTAGGATAGGTTTACAATAACAGCGAATAGCTGGTTGTAGATGATATAGACTAGGGAGCCCTACAAGGTAGACGAATAAATTAGCCAAACCATAGTTTTAATACTTAGACAGCACCCGCTGTAGTGAACCCCAGACAACCTAGGTTTCTTGATTACTGCATCACCTCACCAGTACATGCTGTCTCTTTATTTACTATTTATGTACTTTATTTTCTCTGCCTATTACTCTCACCAATATCGACTATTTTATTTATTTGTTGTTTTATAGCCTAATCGATCGAAAGCTCTAAGGATAGTGTTATTTCGCAGTTCCTGTGATTCGACCTTGTTTACTACAGCGCGCTGTACACTTGCAGCTCGTTTTTTCACGAACAAGTTTTTGGCGCCGTTGCCGAGGACTGCGCTAAATAATACTACTTAGTGTTTTAAATTGATTAGGTTTTTTTGCTTTCTAATTTACTTTTTTTTCTTGCGGCAGGTAATCGACAGCGTACGCTGTAGCCTCTCTAGCAGTGTTTCGATTGGTGTATGCAAACTAGGAGTCAAAAGCCTGATCTTGTACACATCCCTGACACTGAAAGCGCTGCTAGGATGAACCACAGGCAAGCAAGGCAACAGAAAGCAGCCGAGACCGCCAGAACATCAACAATGGCCCATATCGATCCTCCTAACAATGGCCGGGATGCTGATGGTAACTTCATCAACCCACCACGCGGCAAGGATGACCCACCAAGGAATGATGAGGGCAATATCATCAATCCTGTAGGCCCGAGGAACCAGCAGCGTCAGCATCAGCACGCTGTTGCCAATGACATTGTCGATCCTTTCGCCAACATCCCCAATCTGCTAATCAACCAGCTTATGCAACCTCACCATATAGCACCTACTGGAGCAATAGCACCATTCAATAATGATCAACCTTATGAGCTCCAAACCAACTTGGTTCAAATGGTCCAAAACAAGCAGTTTGGAGGATCGGCGCTGGAGGACCCTAACCAGCACTTGGAGAAATTTTTGGATATCTGTGCCACCACCAGGATTCAGGGGTGTTCTGAAGATGCTAAGAAGCTTCATCTTTTCAAATTTTCTCTCAGGGATGGAACCAAGAGATGGCTAAAAACTTTACCAGCGAACAACATTAACACTTGGGAGCAAATGGAAGAAGCATTCTTGAAGAAATATTTCCCTGATACAAAGATGGATGAGCTCTGTGGGCAAATGTGCAATTTCACGCAGAAATATGATGAAACAATGGTGCAAGCATGGGAGAGATTCCAGGATCTGATCCAGCGTTGCCCAGCTAATATGGTGTACCTATCAGCGCTGCTGGGGATCTTCTATCGCGCCATGTCAACTGAGAATAGGCGCACTCTCAATGCTGCAGCGCCCGACGATGGGAAATTTAAACATGCACCGTGTGAGGATGCCAAAAGAATCATGCTTAACCTTGAAGATGATGATGAGCCACGCCACAGTGCAAAGGGAGTGCATCATATTGACAAGAACACCAATATTGAGGCCCAACTTGCTGCCATCTCTAAGCAACTCAAAGATTTGACCACCAAGCCAATGCAGCCTGTGGCTCAGGTACAACCTATTGCCCAACATAGTGTCTGTGAAATTTGCAGTGGCTCTCACTCTTTACTTGAGTGTCCTGAGAACAATTCAGAGGAGGCAAATTTCATTGATCGCCACCCCAATCAGTCCTACAACAATTACAATCAAGGGTATAACCAGGGCTGGCGATCAAACCCCAACCAGAACTACAATTAGGGGTACCAGCATCAGGGACGGCAGCAGCAGTGGCAAGGTGGACAGCAAGGAGGATACTTTGAATTGACCCAAATGGTGAAGCAGCTGTTAGAAGGTCAGAATAGGATGGATAAGGAGCTAAATCAGCTGAAGGCCCACAACAAGATGCTTGAAAATCAGTTTCCACAGTATGCTATGCAGCAGTAGCAGCCGCTGGGCAGACTGCCAGGCCAACCAGAGATGAATCCAAAAGAGCAATGCATGGCAGTAACACTCCAAAGTGGGAAGGTACGAGAAGAGAAGAATGAAGCAGCAATCAAGCCAGTGATGTTTCCAGCACCATACCAGCCCCCGCTGCCCTATTCGCAGGTTTATATTAAGCAACCACAGAGCAGACTGCTTGGTCAATCAAAAGCAAATCCAAAGGAGCAGTGTAATGCAGTGACGCTGAGGAGTGGGAAGGAGCTTCTAGATCCTGTTCCTAAACTGGCAAAGGTGACAACACCCAAATAAGAGGAGAAGCAAGAAGCAGCGGCTGCACCAGCGATGCTGTCGGAAGCTGAACCCAAGAAGAAAGCACTGCCAGTGCCTTACCAGCCCCCACTGCCATATCCACAGGTCTATAGAAAGAGCAGACTCGAGGAGCAGTATAAAAAATTTGTAGACATGGTCAGTGGCCTTAAATTAGAGATTCCCTTCACCACTGTTCTGGATCAGATTCCCACTTATGCCAAGTTCTTGAAGGAAGTCCTCACCAACAAGCGCACTGTAGAGGCACAGACAGTGGCCCTTACAACAGAATGCAGTGTTGCGCTGCTGAAACAGTAGCCCCTACCAAAGCTTGATGATCCGAGAAGCTTTTCAATTCCTTCTACTGTTGGCACCCAGAACTTCAATGGAGCATTGTGTGACCTTGGGGCCAGTATCAGTTTAATGCCATTAATAACAGCGGGAAAGCTTGACTTTGGAGAGATTAAGCCTACCAGCATGGTGCTACAGCTTGCTGACGGATCCGTGAAGTATCCTGTAGGAGTACTGGAAGATGTCCCTGTGAAAGTAGGGAAGTTTTGTATACCTTGTGACTTCGTGATCATGGACATGGAGCTTGATGAGCAGACCCCAATCATTCTTGAGAGGTCTTTTCTCGCAACAGCTGGCGCTGTAATTGATGTAAAAGATGGTAGCATCACATTTCGAGTTGGGGAGGAAAGAGTAGAATTTAATGTCCAGAAGGTAATGGATTCAGAGTTGGAATCCAATGCTTGCTATATGGTGAGTGCCGTTAAGGCAATCGAGAAGGATATGCTTCATACAATAGGTGCTGTAGGTGACACTATTAAGTCACAATCGTGTTATTTGGCCAGCAAGGATAGACCAGAAGATCGTGACAGCACTGTAGAAAAGGAAACACAACACCCATCAGCCACTCCAGATGCTGACTCCCGATTGCGAGCCTTGGAGATGTTAAGTCACAGCCGAACTGTCTCTCCTCCTAATGATGGGAAGGAGCCTCACGTAGAAGTGCCAAAGCTTCCATCATGCAAATTTAAACGAAAGAAGAGGAAGTTTAATGTGGGAGACCGAATTCTTCTCTTTCACTCTAGGGTGAAACTCTCCAATGGCCAATTCTCTAATTGCTGGACGGGGCCATATACAGTGCTTGATTACCTTCCAAATGGTAGTTTGGAAATTTGTGATGTAGAGAACAACACTTTCAAAGTGAGTGGGCAGAAACTAAAACATCACAATCCTGGAGCATCATTCGTGAAGGAGATTCCTCATCTTCTTTTTGATCCACCATGAGCAGCGTGAGCTGCAAGTTGTCCAGCTACAAGACATAAAAGAAGCACTGCTCGGGAGGCAACCCGAGGTAAGTTCTTATTTTTCATACATCCCGTTAGTTTTATTTTTGTTTCTGTTTTTGTTGCTGTTTTTGCAGCCCTAAAAAGTAGAAAAATTAGAAAACCATAAAGACAGGGGACTATGATTGCAAACAGCGTGCACTGCCAGTGCAACACAGCACTACGGCAAACAGAGAAGCATACTTAACCCTACTCTTGCACTTTTTAATTTTTCCAGTGCATAGTTTGCCATGTTGTGTGCATTGTTTGTTGTGCTGAATATCCATTACACCCCTGCATCAATGCATTTCACATTTCAATGCAAGTTTGGGGGAGTCCCTCCCTTTTTGTTATGTTTTTATTTTTTTGGTATTTTGTGCTTTATTTCTGCCCCAGTGAGGACACTGTGGAATTTAAGTTTGGGGGAGGCAGAAATTGGCATTTCTGTGTTTGTGTTTATGTTAATGCATTCTGTTCATGGCCAACTGATTATTGTTGTGTATGCTGCTGGAATTTATTGCGCTTTCTCGGTTTTATTTGCTGAAGCAGCATGCTGCAGCGCACGCTGTTGTTTCCCCTTTTCAATTTCCTGATAATTTTTACATTCTTACACCTGATAATCAGTTCAAGTTAAGTATAGTTTAGTTTGTACAGGATGAGAAAATCAAAATCACTTGGGAGTCGTGATACCAACAAGGTAACTTGTGCCAATTGTTCTTCCTTTAACTTTACAGTGCCCGCTGTCAGCTATCTTAGAACCGATTCTCATTTTCTTTTGTAGCGAAATTTTTAGCATATTGGTATAATTGAGGAGATGATATAGGCATTATTTGCTGAGGTTAACATGACTTTTTTCTTACCTGTATCATAATTTCCACTTGACAACCCTTTTGAGCCTAAATTGATGGTCAAATTTGTTCTTCAAGTTATAGCCCGACCCTATCTATTTGCCTTCCTAGTTCTAATTTTTAGGATGACTGTGTCGTGACAACACCCGCTGTAAGGTGAAAATTCAAGGATTTTGTCGAGACATAAATGGAGCTTTGTAATTTATGAATATGGAGATGAGTGATGTACTGAAAAGTGATCAAGGGAGTAATTAAAAGAAAAAAAAAAGAAAGAAAAAAAAGGAGAGAGAAAAACTCTTTTCACTCCCTTGAAAATCTTTTGCTCTCTTTATCTCCTGTTAATTTTTTTTGTGCTCCAAAGGTTCTTAAATTTCTTAGTTTGTGCAATATTTTGTGGAAAAGGCTGTTCTAAGTTAGGATCTTAGAAGGTAAGCAACTTTTGTTATCCATCTAATTTCCTTTTCTTTGTTAGCCCTAAACCAAGCCCATTACAAGACCAAGGAAGACCTTTTGATCCTTGATTGTGCCTTTATGCTCATTAGTAGAGAATGGAAATTTGAATTGGCTTATGAGATGGTTGATTAGTCTGGGTACTTACCTTTTTGCAAAGGCATAAGGAGCTTTGAAGGTTGAATGGCTACCTATTTGATTTTATTTTGATCATCTCTGTGCTTTCTGAACTTTGTTGAATTAGAACTGATAATCTTTCTTACACTGAGACAATTCAGGATTTCTGACAGCGGGAGCTGTAGTGTGCGTGACAGGTGCTGCTGATGTATTTTAATTTCGAGATGGTTGTTGTAATTTCCTCCTGCATCGTTCTCTTTGTGATTAAGTTTATGTTTTGCTTGAGGACAAGCAAAGGTTTAAGTTTGGGGGAATTTGATGAGCGAGAAATTACACACTTTTACAGCATGCACTGTAGTCTTTTGGCCTTGTATTTAGCATCCATTCATGCATTTAGATAGAAAATCAATTGCTTTTGCACCAAATTCTGCTTCCCTAGCTCTTGTTTGCTTTCAGGTGCAATTAGGTCCTTTTTGGAGTGGATTTTGATGATTTTTGCCCAAAAACAGCGAGGCGGTGCTGAATCCCCAGTTCCAGTTCAAACTGCACCAGCGATAGCGCCCAGATGCAACCTGACATTGGCGCTGCGTCAAAGTCCTGATTTTTTTAATTAATTCGGAGACTTGCACCAAAATTCAAGGAGATTTTATTGAAGAGTTCGTGGACACTCCTTGGAACGTAAGAAGACCTTTTGCTGTTAGGTTTTGAGAAGAAAACTTATTTTCCCAGACTTAGGGTTTTATCAAAGACTATGTTCTCTATAAAAAGAAAAGAATAAAACCCTAAGAAGGGAGCCTTTTGGCCCATCGACACACTCTTTTCTCAGTAAAAAAATTAATCTTTCAGAGCAGGAGAGAGGAGAATTTGTCTAAGCAAAGTGAAGACCTTTAGATTTTTATTCGACAGCATGTGGCTGTTGCTATTTATTGTTGTTTTTAGTTTCTTCATGTACTAAATTCCTTAATCTAGGTTTATGGGATGTGGCTAGAGTTATGTTTGAGTAATAATTCGTGTTTTGGCTTCTATTATTCGTTATTCTTTGATTTGTGTATGGAGAGCTTAACAGCGCATGCGGCCTGATCACCCTCTTGTGCATCTTAGACGACCTAACGAAGTACTGAACAGGAGAAGTTAGGAAATCTAATCGTTCTATACACAACCTCTATCCTAACTGTTGTCGAAAGAGAATTTTAGGGTAGTTGTGGATCCAGCACTTAGTACAGCGCCTACTGCACCTTAGGACAGGCGACACTGGCGAACAGCAGGTTGTTCGGGACTAGAATAGGTTTACAATAACAGTGAATAGCTGGTTGTAGATGATATATACTGGGGAGCCCTACAAGGTAGACGGAAAATTAGCCAAACCGTAGTTTTAATACTTAAACAGCACCCGCAGTAGTGAACCCCGAACAACCTAGGTTTATTTATTACTGCATCACCTCACCAGTACACGCTGTCTCTTTATTTACTGTTTATGTACTTTATTTTCTCTGCCTATTACTCTCACCAATATCGACTATTTCATTTATTTGTTGTTTTATAGCCTAATCGATCGAAAGCTCTAAGGACAGTGTTATTTCGTAGTCCCTGTGATTCGACCTTGTTTACTACAGCGCGTTGTACACTTGCAGCTCGTTTTTGCACGAACACAGGACTCCACAGGACTCTCAAGGATTCAAAAAAAAAAAAAATATCCTTAGAAGATGATGGATTGAATCCAATTTTCTCCCCAAAAGTTTAGAACATAATGTATTTGGTTTCAATTTTTTATTACATTGAAAATTTTTATATTTTAACTTTGTGCCTGTTAAGTATGAATGCATATGGATTCATATTGGATGCAAAGAATAATTTTTTTTACATAATAATTTCATTGATTTGGTGTAATAGTCAATAACAAACAAGAATTCACTAAAAATTATACCCAAATTTTTTTCTCGTTAGGATTTTTTTTTTGAGGAAATCGTTAGGATTAAATATACATAGATGAAATTTTTACTTAAAATTTTATTTTTTTCTTGACAAAGAGATGCAGATACTTATGAATTTAATCTTTCTTCTCGTAAAGAATAAAAGATAATCTTTACAATTTATTCGGTAATATGTTGATAATTTTTTACTCTCCAATTGATTAGATATACATAGATGAAATTTGTAAGTTTCAATTTTATATTAGAAAATTTCGGTATGATTTGATTCATATAGTTAATTGTCTGCAATGGTCTAGGATATGATTTGGTAATAAAAATTAGGATATGTTTTTTTTAATATCCACAATCATCTTTCCTTGTCCAAAAGATATATAGACAGATAAAATTTGTACTTGAATGGTTTATTCTCTGAATTGTTGGCGGATGAGACTATACCACTTGAGGATCTGAAAAAAGATATGTGAGCTGATTTGGAGAAAGCTGCTCTTGAAATGCAGAAGTTCTAAGATCTGGTTGTTGGAGAAACCAGATACATGGATAAAGAGGCAAGAGATGTTGAAAAATCAAAGAAATGAGTCAGAACCGAAGATGTTGATCATATTGATGATTTTGAGAAAACCATCAGTGAGAAGAATGAAGATATTGATGATACTATCTGGTTTTTATTTTGGTTTCCATCTTTTGATATCTATGCTTATATTCTAAATATTAGTGCTACTCTTTTGAATATTTACTTCTGCATAGAAGATGGATATCATGTTCTTATATGCTGTGCTATTTTGGTTAATATCCCATGTTTGTTGATACCAAAATGGGGAGAAAATATGCACGTTAATCTTATGCAAGAAATGTGGTATTCTTGAACCACACTTATGCTATTTTGGTTATAATCACTTTTTGTTGTTGACAAAAGGGGGAGAAATACTGTTGATTTTTGCTGTATGCAGGATACTTGCGATACATTGTTTTTAACAAAACCACACTTGTGACTGTGATTTCGTTTATGCCAAAAACCAAAATTTATGATAATGAATGCTGCACGACTTCGTATCTGTTATTATGCATTCAACTAATTTTTTTGTGCAAAAAGTGGAAAATAAGGGGGGAGTTATATGATTGGCTGTAGGATGCCAATATACATATTCACAAGGAATGCTTTATATGTTTTTCTAAAACTTATCCTTGCTGAATTATAAAAATGATTTCAAAAGGGGGAGCAACAAAACAGGGGGAGCTTCTGAAAAATTAATAGAATATTTTTTGAACCCTTGTTATGTGTAAAATCAACACAAATTTTTCATCATAAAAAAGGGGGATGGTTTTCGCTTACAGGAAAAATATGGTTTCTACCGATACCATATCTTGGACACACGACATATGGTTTTTATTTCAACCATATCTGCGAGCTGTCACCTCCAACCTTTTGTGCAAGTTGTGTGTGGTCCTCCAGGCAATTAAAACCCACTTCCAACGGTTTGAATTAATGAACAAGTAAGAGGGATGACTTTATGGAACTGCAGAAGAAGTTCCCACCTAACTCCTCCTCAACTTCAGAAGGTGGTCCAAACTTTCCAAATTTGGTAATACTTTGCAACCAAGGAGTTGACATGCATAACGGCACAAAACTGAAGCTCTAATGAACTGAAGTCAACTGAAGTACAAGGAGCCATTGCAGGAGCTTATCCCCCACACTTAGATTCTATAAAAAGGGACGTTTACACCTCTGGAAGTTTAAACCCAGCCATTGAGAAAAATCTGAGTTTATACTAAACAACAGGGTTGTGTGTAAGCAAGTCTTGGTTTAGATTTGCTGGGTACTCAAGTCTAAGATTAGATTTGAGGGTAGGTTAGAGCTTAGCCTGTGAAAAGCTTGTAAAGGTTTGAGTTTAGCTTAGAAAAGCTTGTGATTGTAAAGGTTAAGGTTGAACCTGCAAAAACCTAAGGATAGTGAGAGTTTGAATCACTTGTGTCCATTCTCTCTTACTCTTCTCACTCGCATTCTTGCTCTATATACTCGCTAAGTGCTCGAAAGACTTGGTATCACAGAAACCAATTCTTTCCGCAAGATTTAGTATCGCAAAAACCAAATCTCACTGTGCGGAAAAAGTTTTAAAGCCTAATTCACCCCCTCTCTTAGGCACTTTTGGGCCTACAATTCTTCATCTTAAGATGTCTTGAAAATTTTCTAGAGAGAAGAGCTACATCGGAGTCTCAATCATCACCATCGATTGGCTCTTGTACCTTCAAAGCAACATCCTTTCTTTTTGGTTCAACAATTTTGTCACCATGACAAATAAGCTTGCCAATAAGCTCATCATAAGAAAGAAGATTTAGGTTTTGAGCTTCTTCAATGGTCGTCACTTTAGGTTCCCGTTCTTAGGGAAGTGACCTTAGAATCTTTGCAACTTTTTCTCTATGTGTCATCACTTTTCCATGTGATACAAGATTGTTACAAAGAATGGTAAAGCGAGTGTCCATCACTTGGATGGTTTCTTCAGCAACCATTTGAAATAGCTCATACTCCCGGATCAAGCGATTGAGCCTTGATTCCTTAACCTGGTTTGTGCTTTTATGAGTGACGCACAACAATCTCCATATAGGTCTGTTGTAAGGATTTTGAACAATATGCACATCTCAATTTCTTTCCCTTCAAGAAAAATCTTCATCCGAAACTTCGAATAGTCAAAGTTTGCCCAATCAAAGTATGGTTCCTTGTTGATACTTGTACCTTTCATAGCCATGTTCTTTGTCTCTCGATTTTACTCCTCTGAACTGAGAACGCAGCTCCGTTCCAATTGTTGGCCGATAAGTGCCTAAGAGGGGGGAGGGGGGGTTGAATTAGCCTTTAATTTTTTTCAGCTAGAAAGATTTGGTTTCTGTAATACCAAATCTTTAAAGCACTTAGCGAGTATGTGAAGCAAGAAAGCGAGTAAAGTGAGTCAGAGAGAATTGAACATAAATGATTTAGAGTGGTTCCTTCTCACCAGGTACTCCACTACCTAAAGATTCCTCCCTTTAGGATTTCAAACTCTCACTATCCTTAGGTTTTTGCGGGTCCAACCTTAACCTTTATAATCACAAGTTTTTCTAGGCTAAGCTCAAACCTTTACAAGCTTTTCACAGGCTAAGCTCTAACCTACCCTCATATCTAATCCTAGACTTGAGTACCCAGCAAATCTAATCCAAGACTTGCTTACAAATTGCCCTTAGAGTGTGTTTTACAAAGCACACAGAAAACCAAATCAGAAACCACGATTTTTAGCAAAAGTCTATACTCAAATTTTTACACAATAGTTGGGATGAATCTTCAGAGGTGTAATGGATCCCTTTTACAGAATCTGAGTGTGGGGGAATGCAGCTGCAACAGATCTTCGTACTCCTAGTTGACTTCAGTTCATTAAAGCATCAGCTTGGTACCGTTGCGCCATGTCAACTCCTTGGTTGCAGAGAATTACCAAATCTGGAAAGTTTGGACCACCTTCTTGAGTCGAGTAAGAGTTAGGTGGGAGAGTCTTCTGCACTTCAATAATGTCTTCCCTCTTACTTGTTCATAAGTTCAGACTGTTGGAAGTGGGTTTTAATTGCCCGGAGGACCACACGCAACTTGCACAAAAGGTTGAAAGTGAAAGCACACAGATATGGTTGTAACAAAAACCATCTGGCATGTTTCTGTGATATGGTTTTAACAAAAACCATAATTCCTCCTGTAAACTAAAATCAACATAAGGAAGGCTAAAAGCACACTTGTGATTTATTAGTCATCAAAACCATTAATGCACCATGCCAAAACATGGTTAATCCACTAATCAACATTAGGAGGTGATTAACACAATTTTTTTGTCAACATTTTATGAATTGTCAAAAATATATATCTTATTTTTTAAGGGTTTTTCTATCTTGTGCCCTAAGGGAACATGATAAGCCCCTAAAAAAGGAAATAAAAATTTAAGATTCCCACCATCAATAAGAATCACGTTAAAAGCATATTTTAGTGATGGCCCTAGATTGTTTTGTGATTCCCCAAGCATATTTTATCTTTGACCTTGTTAAGTATTTATGGATTTATATCGGATGCAAATAACAATTTTGTTTACAAAATAGTGTCATTGATTTGATGTAATAGTCAACAACAAACAAGAATTTTCTAAAAAATATACCCAATTTTTTTTCTCGTTAGGATTAAATATGGATAAATGAAATTTTTACTTAAATTTTATTTTTTTCTTGACAAATAGATGGGGATACTTATGAATTTAATCTTTTCTTCTCGCAAAGAATAAAAATAATCTTTACAATTTATTCGGTAATATGTTGATAATTTTTTATTCTCCAATTGATTAGATATACATAGATGAAATTTGTAAGTTTCAATTTTATATTAGAAAATTTTGGTATGATTTGATTTATGTAATTAATTTTCTGTAATGGTCTAGGATATGATATGGTAATAAAAATTAGGATATGTTTTTTTAATATTCTGATAATCATCTTTTCTTGTCCAAAAGATATATACACAGATAAAATTTGTACTTGAATTTTAAGATTTCTAGACAAAAAAAATCGGTATCATAGATTTTAGTTTTTTGTGTGTAATCGTTTAGGATATGATTTGGTAATAAAAATTTGGATATGATTTTTTTCTTCTAAAAAATAGGAATTCCTGAACTTTTTTTTATAGAACCAAAGCATATCATATCATTATTCATCAAGTTGAGCGGTTACAAAATGTTCAGCACATTGGAGAACCCCTTCATGTGAAAGTATATTGGCTACTTAATTAGCAGACTGCTTAACATCAGAAAAAATATAACAAGAGAAATTATGAACTAAAGATAAGATGTCCTGGATCACCATGATGAAACAAGAATTCCTGAACTTTATCTTGTGTGGAACGCTAAATACTTATGACGAATTTTTTTTTGCAATTGTCTGGGTGTGATAGCTAATTCGGTTCTTGCTTTTAATTGTCCAGGAGAGATTAACAAATTAAATCACCTTCCTAAAATAATAAGGTCATTTTAATTATTAAGGTATGCTTTTAATGTGATTCTCATTGATGGTGGGAATCTGAAAATTTTATTTGGTTTATCGTCTGTCCTTATAGACACAAGAAAGATTTTTTTTTTTTTATTGCAGCACAATCATATCATATATCCTAGGGAAAAACGGTTGCTTACGTAGCATTTAATTTGTCGAGGCAGGGTTGTCACGTGTCCACGGTGGTTTGGTTTCGTTCTATTTTTTTTTATGGCAATTTTTGATTTTCTCAACATTTATTGGTTTGGAATCTTTGATTTAATTTGTGAAAATATGATGAATATTGCAAATCTGTTAAAACTGAAAGAAAATCATGGGGTTTTCCAGGAAAGGACATTTATCTGCTAAATTTTGAGAGAAAGCATGGCAGCATAGAATAGCTGTTCTTGTTTGCGTACGTTACGGCAATTTATAGGAAAAATCCATCAATTTAGATTTGTGGAATGAGCAAGCTATCATCGTTGATGTATATATGTGGATCCCAACACGTACTCAATTGCAAGCACAAACCAAGCAAATATTATTATCCGCGGATCTAATCAATCCCTTGCAAAATAATGGCGAGCAAGAGAGCACTGGTCGTTGCAGTTCTCTTTATCTCCCTCCTTTTCTTCAATCTATTTGTATGCTTTGCGTCTGACCATATACGGAAACGCAAATCCTTGCAAAGTATTTGGAACCTCTCAACCAAGTTGCTTCCCAAATTATTTTGTCAAGAGTAATATTTATTCTTTATGCTAAATCAATAGTAATATCTACTACTCCTATGCTTATGTGCTCCTCCTACTTTTATGAGCAAACTAGATACGAGCTCACATGCATGCCTTGCCGCGGAATTTAAGCTTTGGGATACGCTACTTATTTAATTTATGACATTCATTTTCTTGTAAATATAAAATTATATATTATATGGCTGTGGTGGTGTCTTATAAACCATGTCGTTGTAGACTCACCTGTTTTTGCATACTTCTCATTACTTAACTAATAATATAACACAATCGATTAGTAGCAAAAAAAATATAAAATTATAAAGAATATTAATAGCAAAGTAAGAATATGTTTGATAACTACTGGGGTGGTGGCGTAGTGCCTTGTTACGCCCATTTCTAGAATGCAGACTCCGGCCATCAGTGCTTCCAGTAAGCCAATTTTATGTGGCTAAATATGGCCTTCCACAACGGTGGAGTGGTGACTATTGAGTTCGAAGTTGATTCCCACCCTGTAACGCTTGGGCTAGCAGCTGCCCTTGGTGGCTTTGAGCAGGTCCACGCCCTTAGGCTTCCTATAAAACTATAAATAGGACCCCTCACACACTTTTTTTCTCACATATACATCCATAAGCCTTGAGTGCTTGAAGAAACTCTACCTCTCCAAGTCTATAGATACATTCTTAGGCAGAAACTCTGGACGAATTTCGTCGGAGGCATCAGCAGTAGTCTAGCAAGGAGGAATCAAGAGGAGGACCAACCTTTGAGCTTAGAAGTGGCAAGAAGGTGGGTGTAGAACTCAACCCATTGCAAGGAGCTAGAGGAGGGCTACAAGAAGTAACACTTAACTCTTTCGATTGATTCTTTATTGATTATATGCTGATACTTTTGATGATGTAAGTGGCCGATTTGTGCCATGTTTAGAACTACGTGGCTTTGACCCCGGTCACTTGGGTACATAGGTAGTCTCGGTTTTACAACGGGATGCAAGCCAAATCTTCTTCTTCTCCCCCATTATGTGATTTTCTACACTTGCATACTTGCACAAGGCACAATGGCCTTTTACAATTGCACATAGTCTCGACCCAACACGGAAGGGTGCCTAACACCTTCCCATCTGTGACGAACCCCCGATCCCATGACTTTGGTTCGCCATGACCATGTAGCCTAAAGGAGTCACATGAAGGTTTTTCCCAAGTTTTGTCCTTAATAAAATTTTGGTGCGACTCCAATGTCATGGGATTGACCCGAGGAAGTGTAAGTAACAGGGCATGCAAACTTGACAATCAAATGCAGCGGAAAAACCTAGAAACCATGGAGGATCCAAGTGAAAGTAACTAAACCGAATAACAATTTTTGCTTAAATGAATCGGTTGAGATCTTTCACTCCACTGTTGTGCCGAATCAGCTAGAGCCGGAAAGAAATTCCGCCCCTCTACGGTATCCACACGAACCGTCGATCTCTGGTCGGAAAACATCTCATGATCTCCAACCCGAGCACTCCCGAACCGTTGTGCTAGCTACGGATTTCCGGGAGCTATGTGGTGTTTCTTTCTTTCTCAAAGAATGGGTGTGTAATCTGAATTGTGTGTGAATGTTGTGCGTGTTGATAATTTGATCATCAAGCCCTATTTATACACACAATTAATGTATAGATTAGTGAGACAATGGCCAACATCATCATGCATTAACCATCATGATTATACTTTAAGTCTAATCATGTCTCCACTATGTCTTAATGCTCCACTAAGCATTAATGGATGCTCCACTAAGCATTAATGGGGTTACATATCATATGGCATTAATTTTGGTTCAATAATTCTGATAATTAGTGAACCAAATCAGCCCAAAACGACCCAGTCCAACCATGGTCCAACCATTGTTCAACCATGGTCCACCCACTTGGTCGAACCACGGTCCAACCATGGTTCAACCACCTGCTCGAATCAACAGTTCTATGTGTGCGACCCTGTAGGCACTTGTAACGTTTGGAAATAGTTCTAAAATCTCATTTTACAATTATTAACAATGAGCGGTGTCTAGCAACATATCATTGATACCCAAACGACAAGATCAGTACTGATTCAATATGCCTCGGAAGCATGTCGTCGTCCTTTCGTCACATTATCAAGATTAAACACGAGACATGGAATAAGTCAATCTCGTATATGTTTAATCTAAGTTTCTTGATCCCCGAGTTAACTGTGTAAAACGGATACTAATGATATCACTATATCACATAATCCGAGCATGGCCATGCATTTACAGTTCAACTCTTTCAAGAGGCCCAACTGATAATATACCCATTATATGGGTTGGACGAATTCCATCTTGATCATACAAAACCCACTACACACTCATCATATACCCAATGATTACACTAAGGTCTACTCAGTTACGAATAGCCAAGAGTAATATCAAAGTATATGACTAACATGTTGGGAACCTTGATGATCTCAGGTCAAAGGACAATACATATAAGAACCACTAATGACAATCATATAACGTTCCACGTAGTGTTCTTATGTTGAGTCGGTCCAGTCTATAAGTTCTCTAACTTGTACCCGTATGTAGATCCTATTGCAGATGCATAAGGGATCTTACTCATCTGCTCTCTCTCCTTAGATGTACTAGGACATTGATTCTTTGATAGAGATATGCCATGTGACATGGGCAAGAAACCTTTCTTGGAATCTTGCATGCTAAACCTCTTTAGCACTTTGTCAATATATGTACTTTGACTCAGCCCAATAAGCCTTTTGGATCTATCTCTATAGATATTTATACCTAGCACGCAGGCAGCTTCTCCTAAGTCCTTTATTGAGAAATTCTTTCCTAACCAAGTCTTTACAGACTGTAGTGCTGGAATATCATTCCCAATGAGCAGAATGTCGTCAACATACAATAACAAGAAAACGATAATGCTCCCACTAACCTTCTTGTAAACACATAGTTCATCTTCATTTTTAATGAAACCAAACTCTTTGATCACTTCATTAAAACGAAGATTCTAACTCCTAGAAGCTTGTTTCAATCCTTAAATGGATCTTTGCAACTTGCATACAATATTAGCATTCTCTGGATCGACAAAACCTTCTGGTTGTGTAATGTACACATCCTTAAAAGATTTCCATTAAGGAAAGCGGTTTTGACATCCATTTGCCATATCTCATAATCATGGTAAGCTGCTATAGCCAATAGAATCCTGATGGATTTAACCATGGCATCTGGCGAGAAAGTTTCATCATAGTCAATACCATGAACTTGCTTGAAACCTTTCGCAACCAGTCGCCCTTTAAAGGTAATCACATTACCATCCATGTCGGTCTTTTTCTTAAAGACCCATTTGCACCCTATCGGTTTTACCCCTTCAGGTGGATCAACCAGGGTCCATACCTTGTTTTTATACATGGATTCCATCTTCGAATTCATGGCTTCTAGCCACTTCTTAGAGTCTGGACCCGTAATAGCTTGCTGATAGGAAGTGGGCTCATTCTCATCAATGATCATCACGTCTCCAGTATGAGTCATAAGAAATCCATATCTCTGAGGCTCATACCGAGTCCAATCAGACCTACGCGGTCCGTTTGTTACAAGTACAAGATTCTCACCCACAACAACTTGTGGTTCCTGTCCTTGTTCCATCTCAGCCTCAATACCTCGAACTTCTTCGAGTTCTATTTTCCTCCCACTGATCTCTCTAGAAATAAATTCTCTTTCTAGAAAAATAGCAGCACGAGCAACAAACACTTTGTGCTCTGTTGGATTATAGAAATAATATCCTTTAGTTTCCTTAGGATATCCAACAAAAAGGCACTTGTCAGATTTAGGGCCGAGTTTGTCTGATGCTTGACGTCTCACGTAAGCCTCACAACCCCAATTCCTCATAAAAGACAAATTGGGACGCTTCCCAGTCCATATCTCATATGGTGTCTTTTCAACCGATTTAGATGGAACACGGTTAAGTGTAAATGCAGCACTCAATAATGCATGTCCCCAAAATGAAGAAGGAAGGTCAGCTTGACTCATCATAGAACGAACCATGTCTAACAAAGTTCTATTCCTCCTTTCAGATACACCATTCCATTGAGGCGTACCTGGTGGAGTAAGTTGTGATACAATACCACATTGCTTTAGATGATCAAGAAAATCTCGGTCTAAGTATTCACCTCCTCGATCAGATCGAAGCATTTTAATACTCTTGCCGAGTTGATTCTGTACTTCACTCTTGAATTCTTTGAACTTTTCAAAGGATTCTGACTTGTGCTTCATTAGATACACATAGCCATATCTACTGTAATCATCAGTAAATGTAATGAAGTATTGAAATCCACCTCTAGCCTGTGTTGACATAGGTCCGCATACATCAGAATGTATAAGACCTAACAAGTCCGAAGCTCTTTCACCTTTACCAGCAAAAGGAGCCTTCGTCATTTTGCCTAATAAACATGACTCGCATGTCTCATATGATTCAAAATCAAATGACTTTAAGAGTCCATCTTTATGGAGTTTAGAAATACGAGTCTCGTTTATATGGCCCAATCGACAATGCCAGAGATAGGTTTCATTAGAATCGTTTAATCTAACCTTCTTCGTATTAATGTTATAGATTGGTGTTTCTAGGTTTAGAACATACAAACCATTGCTCAAATATGCACCACCATAATAAATATCATTGAAATAAATAAAACAACAATTGTTCTTTATTACAAATGAAAAATCTTTCTTGTCCAGACAAGAAACAGAAATCAAATTCCTGCTTATGGTAGGAACATAATAACAATCGTCAAGTTCTAAAACGAAACCACTCGGTAAGGGTAGATGGTAAGTCCCTACGGCTAATGCAGCAACTCTTGCTCCATTTCCAACGCGCAGGTCTATCTCTCCCTTTGCTAATCTTCTACTCTTTCTCAGTTCCTGCACATTTACACAAATGTGAGAACCACATCCGGTATCTAATACCCATGATGCAGAGATAGAGATATTAGCTTCTATAACAAAAATACCTGAAGTGGAAGTCTTACTTCCCTTCTGTTTCTTCACCTCTTCAAGGTAAACAGGGCAGTTACGTTTCCAATGGCCAGGTTTGTTGCAATGGAAACATTGTCCTTCCTTTGCAATACCACCTTTGGGTTTCAGCACATGGGAACAAGAAGATGCACATGCACCAAACTTTTTGGCACATTTCTTCTTCTTGTAAAACTTGGCTTTACCCTTTCCTTTGCCTTTTCCAACCATCAAAATGTTGTTGGATTTGTTTGCCTTCATTTGTTGCTCAACTGTTCCTAACATGTTAAGCAACTCAGACAAAGATTTGTCAAGATGATTCATATTGAAATTCATGACAAATTGGCTGTAACTATCCGGCAACGATTGCAGGACTAGATCAACAGCCAACTCCTTTTGCAAAGGAAAACCTAAACCCTCAAGGCTCTCAATGTATCCAATCATTTTGAGCACATGAGGTCTAACAGGTGATGACTCAGCCATCTTGCATTGGAACAATGCCTTAGAGGTCTCATACCTCTCATGCCTTGCTTGCTCTTCAAAAAGCATTTTCAGATGTTCGATCATATCGAACGCACCCAAGGTCTCATGTTGCTTCTGAAGCTCAGAGTCCATATTAACAAGCATAAGGCATGCAACATCCAATGCATCATCAACATGCTTCTTGTAAGCATCTCTTTCCGCCCTAGGAGCATTAGGCGCCGGTTCATTTGGAACGGGCCCTTCAAGGACATACAACTTCTTTTCTTGTTTGAGGACTATCCTCAAATTGCGATGCCACTTTAGGAAGTTATTCCCATTCAGCTTTTCCTTCTCAAGGACCGATCACAGAGATTGTGTACTAGTGTTTTGTGCCTTGATAACTCTACAACATTGATCAAATCACACAAATAAGAATCATGTATACATAAATCATTTAACAAGGAATTCTATTAATTGATGCTCCTACTATGAATCAAAATATGATAAGTAGGCCAAGATCCATATTTCACTACAAGATAAGTCAGCTTTGGCTGATCACTTATATCATAGTTATTTAGGTAGACAACTCTTGTCAATTACATCTCATGTAACTCTTGGATAGTTGAGTGAACAACACTTGTTCTTGTCTATCTCATAGACTTAGCTCAACTCCTTGCCTCTAAGTCCTCAATCCTATTGAGATGACCTAGTTAAGTTCAACCCATAACAAGCAGTTCGGATATTACAATTATCCCGTCGCACCTTGCTAGGATAAATATTGGCACCTTGCTTTGGCAAAACCTACCAAGTATTGATCTAAGCAATGATGAGTGCTTATCATGGAAGGCAACACAAGAGGAACTTAATATTTACATCAACATATTATTCCTATACATCATATGTCAATTACATCTTATGTAACTCTTGGATAGTTGAGTGAACAACACTTGTTCTTGTCTATCTCATAGACTTAGCTCAACTCCTTGCCTCTAAGTCCTCAATCCTATTGAGATGACCTAGTTATGTTCAACCCATAACAAGAAGTTCGGATATTACAATTATCCCGTCGCACCTTGTTAGGATAAATATTGGCACCTTGCTTTGGCAAAACCTACCAAGTATTGATCTAAGCAACGATGAGTGCTTATCATGGAAGGCAACACAAGAGGAACTTAATATTTACATCAACATATTATTCTTATACATCATATGCATGTTCTTGATAAATCATATATTGATGTTTTGTAAATTTGGAAACCAAAAATACATAAGAACATCGATGTCTAACATTGAACATCGATGTTGTGAGAATCTGATTCTCCCAACTACTTCGCAGTGTTCAAGAACATCGAAGTTTAACTTGTGATCAAAGACTGACTAGCTCCTCGATCTAGAAAATTTCTTGTGGTATAGTGCCCGTACAAGAAGTGAATTGAACTGATTCCATAATTCCCAGGAAAGATGGCGTAGCCAATCTCCTAAGACAGAATTATCATTCCAAGATAAATCCCCAGGAAAGACTGGAGGAACAAAGGTTCACATAAAACCCAGCCTTCTAGACAGGACTCACTTGCACAGTGTATTAATTCACAACCTTGCACCTGAGAAAGGACGACAATCGTACTAGAACGACAATCGATCTATACGAAAACCGACAATCGATTTTCCTTGTCGAACTCATTCGACTTACTGCTAAAAACTCCTTGACTGATATCACATACCAATCAAGTACTTGTTGTCAAACACTTTTGACAAAACAAACCTCAACATATATCACACATACAAAAACGAATTCAACATATCATGAACATGCTACATCACAGACAGCATATCATATATATCAATATGAGCATATCATACATATGCACAACAAATTCGGTTTAGAATTTCACAAGAGGCTCCGCTACCACTGTAAGTAACTGGGCATGCAAACTTGACAATCAAATGCAGCGGAAAAACCCAGAAACCATGGAGGATCCAAGTGAAAGTAACTAAACCGAATAACAATTTTTGCGTACCTGAATCGGTTGAGATCTTTCATTCCACTGTTGTGCCGAATCAGCTAGAGCCGGAAAGAAATCCCGCCCCTCTACGGTATCCACACGAACCGTCGATCTCTGGTCGGAAAACATCTCATGATCTCCAACCCGAGCACTCCCGAACCGTTGTGCTAGCTACAGATTTCCGGGAGCTATCTGGTGTTTCTTTCTTTCTCAAAGAATGGGTGTGTAATCTGAATTGTGTGTGAATGTTGTGTGTGTTGATAATCTGATCATCAAGCCCTATTTATATACACAATTAATGCATAGATTAATGAGACAATGGCCAACATCATCATGCATTAACCATCATGATTATACTTTAAGTCTAATCATGTCTCCACTATGTCTTAATGCTCCACTAAGCATTAATGGATGCTCCACTAAGCATTAATGGGATTACACATCATATGGCATTAATTTTGATTCAATAATTCTGATAATTAGTGAACCAAATCAGCCCAAAACAACACGGTCCAACCATAGTCCAACCAAGGTTCAACCATGGTCCACCCACTTGGTCGAACCACGGTCCAACCATGGTTCAACCACCTGCTCGAATCAACATTTCTAAGTGTGTGACCCTGTAGGCACTTGTAACGTTTGGAAATAATTGTAAAATCTCATTTTACAATCATAGACAATGAGCGGTGTCTAGCAACACATCATTGCTACCCAAACGACAAGATCAGTACTGATTCAATATGCCTTAGAAGCATGTCCTCGTCCTTTCGTCACATTTTCAAGATTAAACACGAGACATGGAATAAGTCAATCTCGTATATGTTTAATCTAAGTTTCTTGATCCCCGAGTTAACTGTGTAAAACGGATACTAATGATATCACTATATCACATAATCCGAGCATGGCCATGCATTTACAGTTCAACTCTTTCAAGAGGCCCAACTGATAATATACCCATTATATGGGTTGGACGAATTCCATCTTGATCATACAAAACCCACTACACACTCATCATATACCCAATGATTACACTAAGGTCTACTCAGTTACGAATAGCCAAGAGTAATATCAAAGTATATGACTAACATGTTGGGAACCTTGATGATCTCAGGTCAAAGGACAATACATATAAGAACCACTAATGACAATCATATAACGTTCCATGTAGTGTTCTTATGTTGGGTCAGTCCAGACCACAAGTTCTCTAACTTGTACCCGTATGTAGAATTCATATCTCATATAATTCTCAACATACGCTAGTCTTAATTTATTATTACAACCCATCCATAATAATAATCGACTAGGGACATTTAAGAATATAAAATATTCTAGGGTTATAAATATGTGCAAGCGTTTATTACATAAACATGTTTATTGGAATAACCTTAATGTATATACATGACTATATACAATCATCCAATGATTGGCTTTTGGGCATATTACACTAACAGGAAGAAGGTGAAAGGATTAGGCGAATAGGCCCAAGTGATTTTGGGTCGGGTATTCACAGTTGGCGACTCCGCTGGGGAAGTAGTGGGTTCAAGAGACTTTGTGCAACTATAGAATCTTGTGTCCCTTTTACATGTCATCATAAGTGCCTCGCATTCATGATGATTGATGTGAAGCCTTTACCATAAGAGGGTGAGGGAATCCAAGTCCACCACAATGCTTTATTTAAGCGATGGCTGCTTGAGTGAACCCATTTCCAGATGCTTAACAATGATGGGGATTAGTGGGCCTTGGACCTCACGCGATATCCATTATCGCATGTGAGTAGGTCAACCTATTCCCTAGCGACAATCTTTTGGCCCCCAACCAGCTGCATAACCTGTGCATCCCATGCATTATGAATCAATAAGTGGTAAGTGTATTTGTCTGATTTATTATTGTGAACTCGAGTGAATATAAATAATTTGCCCCTTATTCTTGCATACCCCGAACCTAATGAGATAATACATACTGGGAAGTCCATGGAATACCCAGTCTTTGATTCCCGTACTTCAACTGCTAGGGCAAAATGAGTGAGGAGAGCAGTGCCAAGACAAATGTGGGTGAGGAATCCATGGAATTGTTGAAAGATCTAAAGGTCAGAGATGCACAACTGGCTTTACAAAAAGGGAAGATGGTGTCCCTTGGGAGTGATGGGGGACAAGTCTCAAAACTAAGCATTGAGAATAAGGTGGTGGTCATCCAGGACGAGGACTCAACGACACAAGAATTCAAGGGAGATGAGGAGAGACTTAAAAGAGTAGAAGAGTTATTGAAGACCATGAAGAGGAAGGAAGATGATTGGAACTTGGACCGCCTATCCCTGTTCCCCGGTGCCCGGCTACCTGAAAAATTCAAAATGCCCGATATTGAGAAGTTCAATGGGGACGGGATGCCCTATAACCCACCTAAAGATCTATGTGAGGATGCGGCCTTGAAGTGGCCCATGGGGATAGGACCAAAGCTGATGGTTCAACTATTCCAAATGACTTTATCAGGGGCGGCCTTGAAGTGGTTCATGACCTTGGATGAAAGTAAGGTGAGTAAATGGGATGACATCTGCCAAAAGTTTGTAAACCAGTACAGTTATAATACCGAAGTAGATGTCACCAAGAGGGATCTTGAGACAACCAAGCAGGAGGCTCAAGAGACCTTCTCTGCCTATATCTCGAGATGGTGTGGCAAGGCATCATTAAAGGTAAATAGGCCCACCGAAGAGGACCAAGTGCAATTGGTTATCAAGAATCTCCAACCAGCTTACTGTGATCGCATGGTCAGAAACTACTATGCAAACTTCAAGGCACTTATCGGGGCTGGGATACAATTGGAGGATGCTATCAGCTCTGGGAAAATCAAGTCCTCTGTGGATACCCCCTCGTCCAGAAGAAACTTTAATGTGTCTCAAGGAAAAAGGTCTGCTGAGGTGAACCATGTTGCCATCCAGGCACCGCTACAAATTGGATCAAAGCCGAGAGACTTCACTCTTCTCCCTATTTCCTTGGGCAAGATGCTCAAGAAATGCATGGAGAATGGCTTGTTGCAACCTTTGGACCCAAGGCCCGATCTACCTCTTAGAGGAGACCCTAATAAGTTCTGTGAATTCCATCAGATGGTTGGGCATATTACTAATAATTGCCCCTGACTCTGCCACGAGATCCAGGATATGATAGAGAGGAATGAAATAATCCTACCCAAGAGGTCGAACACCAAGCTGAATCCACTACCGTTGCACTAGGAGATTGATATGATAGAGGCAGAGCCCGCACCTGAACTTG
The DNA here is from genome assembly GCA_028386065.3 of Turnera subulata. Taxonomy (NCBI): domain Eukaryota; kingdom Viridiplantae; phylum Streptophyta; class Magnoliopsida; order Malpighiales; family Passifloraceae; genus Turnera; species Turnera subulata. The sequence goes on along the minus strand of JAKUCV010000089.1, from coordinate 126,397 downwards.
AATGCTTTGTACTTGACCTCAGTGAGTATGTAGATTCGGATGAGGAAGTTGATGTCATCACCAGATCCAGAAGGATATCAAGGAGGGCTCCTCTCTGTTTAGATGAATCTGAAGAAACAACGGATCCTGAAGAAGATATGATAGTTAAGCAGATGAAGAAGATGCAGGCAAACATTTCAATTTGGGGTCTACTGATGGCCTCACGTCTACATCGGGAGAAGGTCCTTCAACCCTTGAACAAAGCCCAGGTCCCTATTGACACTGCACCAGAGACACTAGCCAACATGATAGCCTCTGTGGAAACTAATAATCAAATATCCTTCTCCGATAAGGATTTGCGCCCGGGCAGGGGAATTCATGTTGAGGCATTGTACATCATCATCCAAGTCAAAGATAACCAAGTGCCCTTGGTACTGATAGACAATAGATTGGCTTTGAATGTATGTCCCTTGAAAACTACAAGCTTTTTGGGATTTGGGGCTACAGATTTCTTGTCATCTCGAACAATGGTCAGGGCATATGACAATGCTCGAAGGGAAGTTCTGGGGATGATAAAATTGGAAGTGACCATTGGGCCTGCTCCTTTTGTGATAGAATTCCAAGTGCTTGACATCGCATTCAGCTTTAACTTACTTCTTGGGAGACCTTGGTTGCATCAAGCCTGAGCTGTAGCGTCCACTTTGCACCAAATGCTACGGTTTCCTTATCAAGGAGGGATAGTCACAATCAAGGGGGAGACGGCCAAGAAGAATATCAAGCCAGTATTCGGGATTGAAGGGGACGAGGAAGTGTCGTTGTCGGGTTTTGTCTTTGAGTCCGTCGGTGCTATAATGACAGACAAGCTGGTTTGCAAACCGCCTTACTATGACCCTTTCAGTAATGTGGCAGTCATAGGGATCATGGAAAAGATGAGGTAGTTTCCAATCATGGGGCTAGAGAAAAGACAACAAGGGATATCAGAGACCCCCCTAATTTCAGAGGCCACACCACCTTTTGGTCTGGGATACACTCCAACCTCAATGGAATTGGAGAAACAAAGGGAGAAGAACCATGCAAGGGCTCTAGCTCGGATGAAGAAGCAAGAGTGGGACTTCCCCATGAACCCCTATTTCAAGACATTGAATGGCTATTTTATAAAAGAATGGGAAAACTTTCCTTTTTGTGGATTTTCTGAACCATGGGTTTGCAACATCACAAAAATTAGGAAGCCGGGATTTGAGCTATTTTTTAACTACTATCCAGAAGAAGTGGAGGATTTAGAAGAAGGAGAAGATGAAAGGGGTGAAGAGGAGGAAGATTTTGGCTGCAAAAATCTCTCTGATGAAGACGGGGCTATTTAAAAAGACGGGTATTGGTCTACACTGGGTGCCTAGCAGAAGAGTTTGAAATCTAGTCTAAAGAGTGCTGATAGGCGAGTCGTTGTGATGTTATGTTTCCAAATAAACAAAGGCACTTTTTCTTTCATATGTGACCATCTTGGAAATTTCTTCATGCATGCATGGTACGTGTGAATATAATGAGCTGGACAAAACTCCCTAAAATCTGTGGAAATTAATCCTAGGGCTAATACTAGTAAAAACGATGGCATCGATTAAGCCCCCCCAAAATTCCAAGAGTCTAATTGAAAAAGCATCAAGTTACCTCTATCATCAGGCAACCCAAACAAGGGAAGGGCTTCCGGAAAGCATTCAATGAAAAGATCAATTTAGGAAGACCCCATGGTGAACGGCTCAAAAGAAGGTAACCAAACTACAAATCATATGGGGAAGCATGAAGGAATCCGGAGGAAGGAAACTTTTTGGGACTCACAAACAGTGTAAAAAGAACTACGTGAACCTGATTTCATGAGCTTCTATAAAAAAAATCCAAAACAAAAAAAGGAGAAAAATGGGGGGAAGAAAAAAGAAAAGAAAATAATGACAAGCCATGAATATGTAGGAAGCCCTAATTGGGTCCGGTTCCATTTTTGTTAAGTAATAGTCCAAAGATTAACAAAACAGATAAGGGGAGTTTTGTTCACTCATTTATTCGCATGCATTATGAATGTAAAGAAATAATTGTTGAGATAGGAGTCAATTCTTCTTGTGTTTCTTCCGGCTCGATTCGCCCTCCTCATCCTTGCCTTTTCTGATGGGATGTCAGGAGGCTCAAACCCTGGAGGCGCAGGTCCTTCTAGAAACGCCTCCCTTGAAAGATGCAAAGATCTATCTGAAGCAGCCACATCTTTCTTCAACCATTCTAAGTAGGGCGTAGGAGGATGAATCTTAAAATGACTGCCGGTTGGTTCCCTCAAAGGCAAAGACCAACCTCCCTTGATAGCTTTCAGAGCAACAGCCTTCATAGGACTGGTGATTGAAATGGGGATATCAGATGGAATTGTTTGGTTTATGCCAAATTGCCTTAGTATCCTCCTCGGACGCTAGTATGTGGACCTCTCTATACCCGGGAGTGATACCCAATCCTTGCACACAGAACGGATAACCACTTCTTGCATTCCGAGCCACCGGAAAAACCAAGTGACTTGCGGGGCTTCAAGATCCTTCATGTAGGTAATCCATACTCGAAAAATACGGAAGAAAACGGGATAGCCCCGACAGACATAGTTTGTGGGACCAGCTCGAGGACGATCAATCAATGTAAGGTGCTCACATAGCCACATCTGCAAGAAGAGGGGAGATCACTATAACTAAATGGGGAGGTGAAAAGGACAAGAATAAAAAAAAAAGACGATCAAATATATGCACCAGGAGTAAAAGAGGGGAACCAGTCAGTGGGGCACTGTGATTGTCGGCCAGCGCATCCAAGCAGTGGAGGGTTTCGCCCAATATCACAAGGGTCAAGCACTGTTCACAAAAAAGCCTAGCCACTAGAACGCCAACTTGGAGAGGGCAGACACCTGGGGATCCAGCAAAGAGAAATTCCCGTACCATCACAAGGACAAGAGCATGATTGCGTTCCTCTCTCCAACCGAAGTCCTTCTCCTTGCAAGGTTGTTTTGAGCCGTCAAGGAAGTATTGGTCAATGATCTTTGATAGCTCCAGGTGATTGTTTTGATTCATGAAGAACTGGACCTGACCTTCGGTGAGAAACAGGAATTTGCTCACTTCCTTCAGGATAGCATCATCAAGGGAAACCTTGGCAACACCCTTTACGAATTTAGATTTCAAGGAGGTGTTGAATTCATCAACCGTAGGACCTAGCTCTATCATGCCCTACCCGAAACAGAGTACACGGCGACTCTTGTCCCAAAATTTGGCAGCACCATGGATCAGATTTCCATTCATCACCACACCACGAAGCTTGAATAATCTGGACAAGCCCAGCACCACAAAGTCTATGCGGCATACAAGGGGAACACTCGCCATCCACTTGAGCACTTTAGAATGGAAATCCTTACTCATGGTTGCCCTAGATGTGTTTGAGATATGTTCTGGCGAATTACAGGGATCTCTAGGTACACAGGGGCTTATTTATACTGTTTTAGGGTCGGCAAAATTCGTGAAAAAACCCTAAAAGCCCAAACCCAAAAGCCAAAAAGGAAATTCCAGGGGCACACGAACGCCACTACCGGTGGTCATGTCATGAGTACCGCCACTGCCGGCGGTCATCCATGCAAGACCGCCCTGCAATGGTGGTCATCCCCTACGAGACCGCCCGGTCGATTGGCACGGGCCCGCCCAGAAAATTCCAAAAAAATTCAGGAGAAATTGGGAAGAGGAAAGAAGGGTAGGAGAGAGAAAATAAAAGAAAAGGAGAGAAAAAAACGGGGGTTACACCCGTTTACTGTAATCAAATTATTACCAAGAAACGTGGCATCTGTTGGCATTTACTTGAATTCACAATGATAAACGTTCTGTCTATAAGCAATGTCAGGCGTGCACAACTTATCAGGCCTTAATGAATAGTAGGGGCACGATATCCCCACTCTGGATTCTCAGGGGCATGATGAGCCCGTCCTTCATGGGATGTCATGAGGAAACACCCAAAGCTAACCGATAGAATAGGGACACATTAAGCTCCGCCTCTCAAATCGTGGCGAGATACTAGGGGTATCACACCCCACTTGTGGCTTGTATGTCTCGAGGGGCACAACACACTTATTGTGACTTTCAAATCCAGTAAATAGGGACAAGGCATCCAGACAACCTAACTGTGAGACATCACCTCTTCTCAAACTTGAGAGATTATGAGGGAACAAAAATTACCAGGATAACCTAGACACATCAAACTTGAGAATGCAGACCATGAGACGAAACCTTGAGAGAATCAGTTAGTCCAGTCAAAAGCCAAAGGTCTAGTCTTTGCAACCCTGAGAGAATCCAGCTAAAAGTTGATAACCTAGTTATCACAACCCGAGTCCAGAGAGGAACCAATCTTAATGCAGGAACCCAACACCTGCAAACCGAAGGATAAGAGGATCCAAACAAAAGAGAACCTTGAGAGAATTAGGAGAGAAACCAAAGCCAGGTCCCAGCACCCATAAACCGTGAGATGAGGGAAACCATGAGAGAAGCCACCTAGGGGAGGGCACCCAGTTAAGAAAGCCAAAGACCTAGTCTTTGCAAACCCAAAAGGAACCCAGTTGAGAGTCCAGCCCACTTAGGAGAGTTCAGCCAAAGCTAAAGACCCGGTCTTTGCACCCCAAAAGAGAACCAGCAAATCCATGAGATGAGCAAACATACGAAAATAAGAGAACATGAGGTACGTAGAGGTAAAACAACTGAGCCATGAGTGAAAAGCCAAGGACCCGATGCTTACAACCTTGAGTAGAGCCTAGAACAAGCTGACCATGAGACGAAGAACCCGGTCCATAGAGAAACCAATAGGCCAAGAACTCGGTAGAACCAGATGAGAAAAAACTAGAGAGAAGTCCAGACATGAGGGATCCAGACCTAGAAGAACCCAGTCAGAAGAGAGAAGAGAAGGAAACCATACATGAGCAACCCAAATGAGAGAAAACCATGAGGGAATCCAGATGCGAGGGAGTCCAGACAAAGATGAACCGTGAATAGGGCAAGGCAAACCAGAGATGAAGGTATCCAGATATGAGGGAAACCAGCCACGAGGAAGAAAACTATGAGGGAAACCAGCCATGAGGGAGAAAACCATGAGGGAGTCCAGACATGAGGGATCCAGACATGAGGAAAACCAGTAAGCCAAGAGCCCAGCCCTTGCAAACCCAAGATGACCAGACCTTGAGACATACAAGTCAGGAGTCGGGAACCCCATTCTCGCAATAAGGAAACCAAAAAAAAGCCTTGTGCCCAGTACCCGCAAAACTAAAGCCGAGGACCTGATTCTCGCAAAACCCTAGGATGAGATGATTCCTAAAGACCAAACAAAATCCAGCCGACAAAGATGAGATGATTCTTTGTCAACAACTCGATAGATGAGATGATTCTATCGCCCTGGGATGAGATGATTCCCGGAAACCATAGCTTGGGATGAGATGATTCCCAAACAGAATCCAGCCGACAAGGATGAAATGATTCCCTGTCAACAACCCGATAGATGAGATGATTCTATCGCCCCGAGATGAGATGATTCCTGAAAACCTGGGATGAGATGATTCCAAGAAACTGAGGGCCAGTCCCTCAAAACTTCAAGATGAGATGATTCCTGAAGAGGATCATGGGATGTTCCAAAGCTTGGCACACACCACACATCTATCATTCAAATTTGGTTGTTCTTTTCTTGTGTTGTTTCGTCTTTAATCTATAAAAACTCATCAACGAGGGGCATCTGTGAACACCCAAATTTGACCCATAAATTTTCTACTAGAATTAGATTTTAACATACTTGAACCTAGAATTGATGAGATGATTCAATCTTAGGATTAAGACATGTCATGAATTTAACTTAGTAGAAATGATGTACTTTGGTAATTTAGACCTCCATGTATTTGAACTCTAGGGTTAATGAGATGATTTAATCTTAGAATAAAATATATAATAAGGTTTATTTAGGCTGGGATATATCATTTGGGCCTTTTATCTATTCTTTAATCCAAGTATATTGAGATGATTTATTCTTGGGCTAAAAATAGGTTTATGGGCCCAAGTTAATTCTACTGAGTTTGATTAGCCCATTAATATAATTCTCGTAGATTAATTTTTGCTCTGATTTTCGTGGAAAATCGGAGTCAAATCATCATTTAAGTAGACTTTGTGTTTTTGGTATGATTTTGCTTAAAATGGGTATCAATGTGTAATCAATCAATCTTGGAATGATTTAGGGGAGTGGGGATCAAGTAATTGAGTGATTCTGGGTTAATTAGGGGTTAATTACACGGTAGGATCAAGTTAGAGCTGAATTAGGGGGATTGGGGGTCAAAAAAGGAAAGAACGAGTGACACACAGGGTGACCGGTGGTCATCTCGCGACGACTGCCAGGTGCCGGCGGTTCTCCTCACATGACCGCCGGCACTGGCGGTCATCCTCCAGAACCCCCGATTTTCTCCAATTTTGTTTCTAATTCAATCCTACGCAGTTTTGGACCAGATTTTTTGGGCATAATCTTCACCATTAAGCAGGTCCACACCCCTAGGCTTCCCAGAACACTATAATAGGACCCCTCACACACATGTCAAGGGGTGCACACTTTTTCTCACATATACACCCATAAGCCTTGAGTGCATGGAGAAACTCTACTTCTCCAAGTATATAGATACATTATTAGGCAGACACTCTGGAGGAATTTCGTGGGAGGCATCAGCAGTAGTCTAGCAAGGAGGAATCAAGAGGAGGACCAGCCATTGAGCTTAGAAGTGGTAAGAAGGTGGGTGTAGAACTCAACCCATTGCAAGGAGCTAGAGGAGGGCTACAAGAGGTAACACTAAACTCTTTCGATTGATTCATTGATGGATTATATGCTGATGTTTTTGATGATGTAAGTGGCCGATTAATGCCATATTTAGAACTATGTGGCTTTGACCCCGGTCACTCGGGTACGTAGGTAGTCTCGGTTTTACAACGGGATCCAAGCCAAATCTTCTTCTTCTCCCCCATTCTTTTATTTCCCAAACTTGCACACTTGCACAAGGCACACTTGCATTTTGCAATTGCACATAGTCTCGACCCAACACGGATGGCTGCCTAACACCTTCCCATCTGTGACGAACCCCCGATCCCATGACTTTGGTTCGCCATGACCATGTAGCCTAAAGGAGTCACATGAAGGTTTTTCCCAAGTTTTATCCTTAATAAAATTTGGGTGGCGACTCCAATGTCATAGGATTGACCCGAGGAGGAAGGTGAAAGGATTAGGTGAATAGGCCCAAGTGATTTTGGGTCGGGTATTCATAAGCTCAAGAGGTTTGGTAGTGGGGATGCACTTTTTAGGCTTGAATGAGCTTTTGAATTGCTTTGCAATTTGGCATGAGTGACATACCTTCTCTTTTTGAAACTTCAACATAGGTAGTCCCTTCACAAGTTCCTTGTTTTGAAGATTTGCAATAAGCTCATGATGTGCATGCCCCAATCTTCTATGCCAAAGTTCAACTGTTTCTGTACTAACATTTAAGCACTTATTTTTCGGATTAGTAACATGAAACATATTAATGGAATACAAGTTTCCTTGCCTTTTACCGACAAGAAAAGTTTGGTTATCATCATTGTTAGTTACTAAGCACTTGTTAGATTCAAAAATTACTTTGCATCCACGGTCACACTTCTGACTAATACTAAGTAAATTGAGTTTTAGATTTTCAACTAACAACACATGCTCAATAGTTGCATCCTTACCGACATTACCAATACCCAATACCTTTCTTTTTGATTTGTCACCGAAGGTGACAGAACCTTTACTTCTCGGATTCAAGAATAAGAACTTGGACATATCAACCGTCATATGTCTTGAGCACCCACTATCAAGTACCCACTCATCCCATTTGACCTATTACAATGTCAAGTTTTAGGTACCCAGACTTGCTTGGATCATTGCAAATTAGTTTTGGTACCTTTGGGTACCTACATGAATTTTATAGGACAATTCTTCTTTCTAAAAATACAGTTTTTTATTTTGTGTCCATGTCTTTTGCAATAATGGCATGTGACATTATGACTAGATGTAGGTTTAATGAACTTAGCTTCATGATTCTTTTTAGTTCTCCATAATTTTGAAAATGGTGTTGGACTCACATGTTGCCCAAACATGTGATGTGTAGCCTCTAGACCAACTTTTTGTAAAGTATGCCTTTGTTGACTTAGTACCATATCTAAACCTTTACTACCATGATCAAATTTTTCTAACATACTTTTTAGAGATTCCACAGTCCTTTTCAGAGTTGAATTTTCATGTGCAAGTTTTGTATTATCTTCTTTACATGCAATAATTTATTGCTCAAGATCCTTATGTGACTTAGCAAGAGTGTCTTTATCCGCTTTGGCATCTTCCAAGCCATTATTGCACAAAGTCAGATTTTCAGTAATTTCTTTATTTTTTATCATGCACTCTTTCTTTTCAGATTGCAATTGTTCAATCTTTCTTTTTAATGCTTTGTTTGTCATAACGATGGCTTTAAAGCTCTCATATAACTCATCATATGCATCATCCAGTTCATCAAAGGAAAAATTAGATGAGCTAGAGTAGTTTACCTCTTTTTCTTCCTGTGCCATAAGACAAAGATTTGTCGATTCCTCTTCATCCGATTCATCATCTGAATCCAAGTCATCCTAAACTACCATTGCTCTCTTTCCTTTGTTCTTGAAGTTGACAAACTTGGATTTCCTTACATTGGGACGTTCGGCCTTGATGCGCCCCGGTTGATTACAACCAAAGCACAAAGGTTGCTCTTTCTTTGATTCATCAATTTTCACTCCTTTAAATTTTCTTCCCTTCTGATTTTTCTTTTTTAGAAACTTGACAAATCTTCTTGTAATCAAAGCAACATCAGGGTCACTTTCTGAATCACTTTCATGTGAAGTCTTGAGAGCTATATCCTTCTTTTTTCTTTGGTTTTCCTTAAAATTTTGACACGTGGACAGTGAGGCTTCCTATTAGATCATTATAAGTGAGAGTGTTCATGTCTTTGGCTTCCTCAATAGCAGTAACCTTTGGTTCCCATTCGGGGGGAACAGAACGAAGAATTTTTGTCACCTTCTCCTTGTTTGTAATGATTTTGCCAAGACAAGCCAAGTTGTTACACAAGATGGTGAATCTTGTGTCAAGTTCTTGTATTGTTTCATCAGGCAACATTTGGAACAGCTCAAACTTTCTCATCAGCCGATTCATCTTTGACACTTTGACTTGGTTGGTTCCTTCATGCGCAATGCATAGAGTACTCTAAATTTCATGTGCTGTTTCGCATGATCTAACTCTTTCAAATTTGGCTTGACTGATGCCACAAAGGAGCGCATTCTTTGCTTGGGCATCAAGTTTAGCTTTCTTCATTTCAGCTTCACTCCAGGACTTCATTTCCTTGGTTGGACATAAGTAAGAAGAATTTACAACTTCCCACATCTCAAGAAGAAAGGCCTTCGTGCGAAACTTCCAATGATCAAAGTTGAGACCATTGAAGAAGGGTGCATTGTTGATGTTGTTTCCCTCAAATGCCATGATCTTTTCTGCCGGATATTAATCCACAGATGGAGATTGCTTCGTTACCAATTGTTGGCCCAAAAGTGGCTAAAAGGAGGTAGGGGGGGTGTATGAATTAGCCTTGCTGATTAAAACCTAATTTGGCATCACAGAAGCCAAACTGTTTTTCTCTCTGAAGTTGTGTTTAAGACTACTAATGAACACACTAATTAAATGCTAATAAAAAAGGGTTAGAGAAAATATGACACAAAATTTAATGTGGTTCGCCATACAGTACTACCTCCACTACTCAAGGATCCCCCCTTGAGATTTCTAACTCACTCTTATTATGGTTTTTCACAGGTTCAACCACTAACCTATAATACAAATTTTTCCTTTAGGCTCAACTCAAACCTTACACACTCACCACAAAGCTTTCTCTAGCTTTGCCTTACACAAAACCCTTTGATACAAAAGCTATTACTAAGTACAACAACTTTTCCCATCAAATATTTTCTCGTAATAAATGAACTAAGAAAAGTGTTTTTCTCTCTCTTTTGCTTAACTTGAGAAGTGTAAGTGCACTATCTTTGCATGAATTCAGAATCTCTGTTTTAGCAGCTCTAAAGATCTCCTTGAGTCAACATCTTTTTATATAGAGACGGGAAGGATAATTTCAATTCAAATTGATCCGTTAGCTGTCCCTTTTATTGCAGCCCATTTTGTTGTTAGAGGTGCCAGACTGTCAACGTTCTTCTTCCCTGTTGTCCCTTTCACGCTTTGGCACGAGACCCATCAGACTGCAACTTTTTTACCATTGATGACATTGTTTAGCATAGTCCTAGGTTGGTCCTAGGAAGTTTGAATTCAGCTACCTTTTGATTTGTTTAAGGTTTCATTTATCACAAAATCAATCCCCAAAAATAGTAGGTACTAGGTTTGTTGACCAATGCCATTAGGAATTAAACAAACATAAGTGGCATGGGAGTTTGCACTTTGAAAGCGACATCTCATGCTCCAAAACTAATCCCACTCACTCATCTTCCAAAGCTTGATTGTGATGTTTGATCACGGATTGGAGACTCGTCATGTGAGCTGCAATACATGGTTAGGCACAACACATGGTACACATAGGTTTGTCATAATCAAAACCTAGTTGGTGTATTCAAACATATAATAATGATTGGTATAATTAATTGTATTTAAAGGCATATTATAATAGTATAATCAATGTCTTATTTTAGTGCATGCCTTATGTTAATAAGCTCAATTAATTATCCTTAAGTAACTTCCTAATCATCATTCGATTCACAAAAAATATATATCGTATTTTTTTTAAAGGGTTTTGTATCTTGTGCCCTAAGGGCACATGATAAGCCCCTAAAAAAGGAAATAAAATTTTCAAATTCCCACCATCAATGAGAATCACATTAAAAGCATATTTTAGTAAAGGCCCTAGATTGTTTTATGATTCCTCAAACATATTTTCCTTCACGTTGGTCTCGTGAGACTCATGAAGGTATTGAGGAACAGTTCTTGCACAACAGAGAAACAGCTGATGAATTTATGGATTATTTTGTTTAACTGTCCACCTCAGTCAAAGACAAAAGGGAGACCGAAGCAAAAGCGTATGAAAGGTGGAAAAGAGTTGGGAAAATAGAAGAGAACTTGCAAATTGTGTAAGCATACTAGCGATAATATTTCTACATGTCCTGAAAAAGAAGATTGTCAAGACACCATAGGACTCACTGATTAAAAAAAAGAAAAAAATATCCTTAGAAGATGATGGGTTGAATCCAATTTTTCTTCCCAAAAATTTTGAACATAATGTATGTGGTTTCAGTTTCCTATTATATTGAAAATTTTTATATTTTATCTTTGTGCAGTATTTATGGATTTATATCGGATGCAAATAATAATTTTGTTTACATAATAATGTCATTGATTTGGTGTAATAGTCAACAACAAACAAGAGTTTTTTAAAAATTATACCCAATTTTTTTTCTCTGTAGGATTAAATATGGATAAATGAAATTTTTACTTAAATTTTATTTTTTTCTTGACAAAGAGATAGGGATACTTACAATTTATTCTGTAATATGTAACATGTTGATGATTTTTTATTCTCCAAATGATTACATATAGATAGATAAAATTTGTAAGTTTCAATTTTATATTAAAAAATTTCGGTATGATTTGATTTATGTAGTTAATTTTCTGTAATGGTCTAGGATATGATTTGGTAATAGGATGTTTTTTTAATATCCTGAAAATCATCTTTTCTTATCCAAAAGATATATAGATTGATAAAATTTGTACTTGAATTTATAGATATCTAGACCAAAAAAAAATCGGTATCATAGATTTTAGTTAATTATGTGTATTCGTGTAGGATATGATTTGGTAATAAAAATTACGATATGCTTTTTTTCTTCTAAAAAATAGGAATTCCTGAACTTTTTTTTTATAGAACCAAAGCATATCATATCATTATTCAATAAGTTGAGCGGTTACAAAATGTTCAGCACATTGGGGAATGTCCTCATCCCAAACAGAGACATTGAGACTAAGAACCCCTTCTTATGAAAGTATATGGGCTACTTTTGTGAAAGTATGTGGGCTACTTAATTAGCAGACCGCTTAACATCAGAAAAAATATAACAAGAGATATTATGAACTAAAGATAAGATGTCCTGGATCACCATGATAAAACAGGAATTCTTGAACTTTATCTTGTGTGGAACGCTAGATACTTATGACGAATTTTTGTTTGCAATTGTCTGGGTGTGATAGCTAATTCGGTTCTTGTTTTTAATTGTCCAGGAGAGACTAACAAATTAAATCATCTTCCTAAAATAATAAGGTAAATTTAATGTGATTCTCATTGATGGTGGGAATCTGAAAATATTATTTGGATTTATCATCTGTCCTTGTAGACAAAAGAAAGAATTTTTTTTTTAAACGCAGCACAATCATATGTATTTGTCATTACGGCTAGGAAAACCGGTTGCTTATGTGTCCACGGTGGTTTGGTTTCGTTTTTTTTTTTTTAATGGCAATCTTTGATTTTCTCAACATTTATTGGTTTGGAATCTTTGATTTAATTTGTGAAAATATGATGAGTATTGCAAATCTGTTAAAACTGAAAGAAAATCAAGGGGTTTGCCAGGAAAGGACATTTATCTGCTGAATTTTGAGAGAAAGCATGGCAGCATAGAATTTTAAGAGAAGGCATGGCAGCATAGAATAGTTGTTCTTGTTTGCGTACGTTACGAGAATTTATGGGAAAAATCCATCAATTTAGATTTGTGGAGTGAGCAAGCTATCATCTTTGATGTATATATGTGGATCCCAACACGTACTCAATCGCAAGCACAAACCAAGCAAATATTATTATCCGCGGATCTATTCAATCCCTTGCAAAATAATGGCGAGCAAGCGAGCACTGGTCGTTGCAGTTCTCTTTATCTCCCTCCTTTTAGCTCAAGGTAAATGTGCATCAACTCTCTCCATGCTCTTTAAAAATAGGTTGACCTAAGATATATACTAAACACATAGGCAATAAAACAAGAAAGTTTAATCATATTTCCATTACCTGTTTAATAACTAATTTGGAATTAATTACTAGTTAGACATTACAATTACTAAAATGTACTTTGGCCTCCCTCTCCTCCCATACAGTTGACGATTCAGCAGGAGTGGATTGCGATTATCCGGGGAACGGATGCAGCAACAAAGCAGACTGCCAGCAAGTATGCGATAATAATCCTAAATACTCCGGAGGCATATGCGTCCCAGATCCTCACAGTAGTGGTTCAACATGTTGTTGCCTCATTTATAATTAATAGTGCCCGTTATGAGCAGAGTGCCAATTAGCTTCAAAAATTGGAATCTCAGTTCTCTGCTTCTCTTTTAAAATAAAAAAATTAATAAACTCTTAGTTGTCTTGTTCAGCTTAATTTTGAAGCCTATCGATTAGCAAAAAAAAAAAAATTCTTTGGCTAATTAAAATTGTCTTCGTGTGGTCGCGAATATCTACATGTGACACATGTTTTAATTGCCATCAATCAAAGATATTAATCTTGAGTTGTCCCAAGAATGTTGTTGCAACAATATTCTACCAATTCATCATGCGGGCTTTTTTCCGTAGTTTTCTTCAATCTATTTGTATGCTTTGCGTCTGACCATATACGGAAACGCAAATCCTTGCAAAGTATTTGGAACCTCTCAACCAAGTTGCTTCCCAAATTATTTAGTCAAGAGTAATATTTATTCTTTATGCTAAATCAATAGTAATATCTACTACTCCTATGCTTATGTGCTCCTCCTACTTTTATGAGCAAACTAGATACGAGCTCAGATGCATGCTTTGCCGTGGAATTTAAGCTTTTGGATACGCTACTTATTTCATTTATTATATTCGTTTTCTTGTAAATATAAAATTATATATTATATGGCTGGGGTGGTGTCTTATAAACCATGTCGTTGTAGACTCACCTGTTTTTGCATGCTTCTCATTACTTAACTAATAATATAACACAATCGATTAGCAGCCAAAAATAATATAAAATTATACAGAATATTAATAGCAAAGTAAGAATATGTTTGATAACTACGAGGGTGGTGGTGCAGTGCCTTGTTACACCCATTTCTAGAATCCGACTTCGACCATTGGTGCTTCCAGTAAGCCGAATTTATGTGGCTAAATATGGCCTTCCACAATGGTGGAGTGGTGACTACTGAGTTCGAAGTTGATTCCCACCCTGTAATGCTTGGGCTAGCAGTTGCCCCTCGGTGGGCAGTCTATCCTATGAAGAGTTTATTGTCCAAACGTATCGCTATCGATCGGAATTTGGACCGAGAGAGCGACGATGCCAAGTTGAAGCATTTTTTTTTGAGAAAAAATTGTAATTGATATAATATTCTATCATTGACCAAAATAATTGAGATTTTTTTTATTATTTTCGTTAAAACAGAAAGCAGTGATGTAACATATATATATATTTTTTTTGTTTTGAGAATGTGACGTAAGAAGATTTTGGTAGGGAATTTGAAGAACACTGTCATATGCCCACCAATTACCACTTTGTTTGTCACCTAATGCACACAGTACTAGTCTACAAGAGAATTTATAGCTCTGTTACAACTAGATCGTAACGCTCGTATCCTAAATTGCCATTTATACCATTCATAATGTTAAATTTATCCTCAGGTTATATCAAATTTTAGAATTTAAATTTGTTTCTTTAAATTTGGTGGTTCATAATTTATTTCCTCTCTCTTATAACGGAGGCGCATAGAGAAGGAATTTGTGTGAGTGGGAAATCTCACAATGTAAGGAGATTAAAACTGTTATCTAGAAGGTAAATTTGTGTGTAGAGATGAACGGAAGATAGAACAGGGGAATATTCAATGAAATTAGCTTATAAGTTTGTGTTTAATTGCTGCATTATGATCTAGTAGTAGCGTCTCCATATTTTCACATGTAGGGGAATATTACATGCAAATGAAGCGAATCGTGTAAAACATATCAAGACACCCCATCATTTATTCTTACATTGCACCGAAGGTATGTAATTTTTTTGTTGATTGGAGTAAACAAAAAATTACATAAAAAAGTCTCTAATGACTCGAGCGCCCGAGGCGTCTGCTAACAAATAGGAGACTCAACAATCAGGAGGATTATCTAGGTGACGAAGCTTATCATCGAGGCTTAAACCGTGCTTTGCAAGATAGTCCGCAACGAAGTTCTCCTCACGAAAAATATGCCGAAAAGAGACAGTCCAGGGTCTTGCAATCAACTCACGTAAGCGCTCCATTAGCGGGAGGTTCTCTAACCATGACACGGTTGGCTGGGTAATGATGGTTGTAAGTTCACTACAATCCATCTCCACAATAAGGTGAGAGATGCCACGACCCCATGCAAGGCGGCATAGGATGTTGTGAACACCCGAATTTGGACCCACTAATATTTCATTTAATTGGATTATAGATATATTTTTGTTCGTGAATTAATGAGATGATTTGATCTTAGGATGAAATATGTTTATAATGTGATTTAGTGAAATATTAATATTTCTATTATTTTTTGATTTTTATGTATTTAGTTTGGAATTATTGAGATGATTTAATTCTGAGTTTAAGTATATATAAGTGTGAACACCCAAATTTGACCCACGAATTTTCTACTAGAATTAGATTTTAACATACTTGAACCTCAAATTGATGAGATGATTCAATCTTTGGATTAAGACATGTCATGAATTTAACTTAGTAGAAATTATGTATTTTGGTAATTTAGACCTCCATGTATTTGAACTCTAGGGTTAATGAGATGATTTAATCTTAGAATAAAATATATACTAAGGTTTATTTAGGCTGGAATATATCATTTGGGCCTTTTATCTATTCCTTAATCCAAGTATATTGAGATGATTTATTCTTGGGCTAAAAATAGGTTTATGGGCCCAAGTTAATTCTCAAGAGTTTGATTAGCCCATTAACACAATTCTCTGGTTTTCGTGGAAGATCAGAATCAAATCATCATTTAAGTATACTTTGTGTTTTTTGTATGATTTTGCTTAAAATGGGTATCAATGTGTAATCAATCAATCTTGGAATGATTTAGGGGAGTGGGGATCAAATAATTGAGTGATTCTAGGTTAATTAGGGGTTAATTATACGGTAGGATCAAGTTAGAGCTGAATTAGGGGGATTGGGGGTCAAAAAAGGAAAGAACGAGTGACACGCGGGGTGACCGGCGATCATCTCGCGACGACCGCCGGGTGCTGGCGGTCATCCTCACATGATGTTGGTGTGCACATTAGTATGGGCCAACCGTGCCATCAGTTATTCGGTAACATGTGCTGGTGTCGGATTGAGAGTAATGGTGAGCATAGGCTTGGCCTAGTGCACTCAAATGGGTTCGTAGTGATCCGATGGCACGGTTGGCCTAATTTGGTGTCTCGAGTGCTCGGCTTGTGTAATGGGCCAACAAATAATGATTAATGATGGATTATGATGGAAATATGATTATATGGTGTAATGGGTGCATTGGAGGCACAATTGGTCAAAGGGTTTATCGGTTGGCTCGATTTGGTGCGAAATGGTGCACAACCGGGGCATCGGTATGCCCGTTGGTGCACAATTAGGCACGATGGTGCCCAAGTGTGCGATTGGCCAAACCGACCAATCAGAATGAGCCAAGTAGATCGGGGCCCCATCCCTACACAGTCTCAGGATCTCTCCTATTCCGGTGTGGATCGGTTCATTCCCATGCCCTTCCGTCTAGAAGCCGCTCCTTGTCCATGCTCATCCCGGCACCGGCGTACACTTCCCGCCCTCATAGACCTCGGGGTGTCACAGGCCCACCAGCTTCCGCTAGGTTCGTCCCCGAACCCTGCACCGTACTAGAGAAGTCCTGGAGCTCCGCTACCAACTGTAACATCCCGGCTTGTCGACTGTCACTACAGACCAACACGGGACCTTTCCAACATGCTTTGTCCTCACTCGCATGTTTTCCCTGACTGTCACTAAAGACCAACACGGGACCTTTCCAACATGCTTTGTCCTCACTCGCACGTTTCCTGGGAAAACTTCCCAGGAGGACACCCATCCTAGAATTGCTCCAAGTCAAGCACGTTTAACCTTGGAGTTCTTCTGGAATGAGCGCCGAAAAGGTAGGTGCACTTTGTTGATATAGCTAGTACCCATCAAACCGTTTAAGCTACTCTCAATTGTACAGTCCCATACCTGTACAACCTCGAAATCACTCTAACTGTGCAGCCCCATCCCTACACAGTCTCAACATCTCTCCTATTTCGGTGTGGATCGGTTCATTCTCGTGCCCCTCCGTCTAGAAGCCTGCCAGAAGCCGCTCCTTGTCCATGCTCATCCCGGCACCGGCGTACACTTCCCGCCCTCATAGACCCCGGGGTGTCACACCCTAGTCTACATGTATGTGATGCTTGCGCATGTCTACAATGTGTTTGTCTTTTCAATGCATGGGGATGCCCTAGTTTCTACATGTGAGTGCCGTGACACGTTTGTTGTTTTTGTTCCCTTTTTTTATTTCTCAATCCAAGTGCCATCAACTTCTACATGTATGGATGCAAGTGCAATCCATGTTTACATGATGTGTCTGGATGCAAGTGCCCTTAGTATGGCACATGAGCATTAAAAATTGTTCGAGCTAAGGTGAAAGTAAAGCAGCTTGAATAAAAGGCGAATTATTGCATCAAAAATACCGAAGCTTCATATGAAGGATTCTCAACGACCATGAACAATTTTTTTCAAATAAGAGCCCTTTGAGTGATTGACTAAGAACTTCTAGGTGCATGAAAGAACATCTTGCGAAGCGATGGGGCCGGGGGCAAGGAGACTTCGAGAGAGTGGTTGAGGTTAAAGTACTCCTTTATGGCCAGTGGATACTCTCCCTATTTTTGCCTTAACTTTTGCCTAGACCGCCCTTTCGGGTTTTCAATCGAGCAGGCGTATCCTAATTTTTGTCTAGGCCGCCCTTCGGGTTTTCAACCTAACGGACTTTTTTTTTTCAATCCTCTTTTCTTTTATTCTCCATTTTCAAGGGAGTAGCAACCACAAGCGCTTGAAGGGACACAATCATGACGAGTCATAGGAGATACGCTTGAGAAGCTATTTGAGAGGTAGGCGAAGTGATAACCAGAGCTAGTAGGAGACCAAATAACAACCTTGAGGAAGAAGAAGTATGCTTGAGAGAGAGGGATGAGAGACAGAGTCTTGAAAAATTTACATTTGAATACCATCAATGCTTATGCGCTCCTCCTACTTTTATGAGCAAACTGGATACGAGCTCACATGCACGTTTTGCCAAATGTATCGCTATTGATCGGAATTTGGACCGAGCGATGATGGCAAGTTGATGTATTTTTTTTTTGGAGAAGAAATTGCAGTTGATATAATATTCTACCATTGACCAAAATAATTGAGATTTTTTTATTATTTTTGTCAAAACAGAAAGCAGTGATGTAAGATATATATTTTTTTTAATTTTGAGAATGTGACGTAAGAAGAAGATTGTCATATTTCTACCAAAAAAAGGAAGAAGATTGTCATATGCCCACCAATTACCACTTTGTTTGTCACCAAATGCACGCAGTACTAGTCTACTAGAGAAGTTATAGCACTGTTACAACTAGATCGTAACGCTCAGTGGCGGAGCTAGGCTAAATTTGTAAGGGGGGCCAAATTATGAAACACATCAACACAATAATAATGCTGCATACTTTATTTCATCTTGTTGATTTCGGGATCGATCGGGGCTTGGAATATACTCCCTACATTTCGAAATTATAGACGTTTAAAGAATATTCACACAAATTAAGGAAGATAATTCATAGCCTAGAATCTAAAATTATTTGACTTGATGATCATTGAAAATTGCAAAGCGACAATCTTTTAAGAACAAATTTTTTTCTCTTCAATTAATTCGGTACTGAGGGAGTAAGGAGCATTGAAATCTGAAATAGAAATTTCATTATCCTCACAAAAAAATAATATAATAATATTTTTTATAAAACATTAATCGGATTCAAGACACAAAATTCCTTCAAACTTGAAACTCCTTACTCGTTCAAGACACAATTAGTCGAATCCAAGATACAATTAATCGGATTCAAGACACAATAATAATATAATAAAAAAAATCCTTCCTTATTTCTTTCTTGATATAACGAACTGGAAAAAAGTATTGCCGCAAGAGTGTTCGTAATTCAACCAGATTAATAATCTTTTGTCTTGTTAAATAAAAACAAAGCGGTATATATTTATATACCGTCTTTCTTTACTTTTTTTCAATATCAGAATTAGGTTTTTAATTTTTTTCTTATGGCCCACAACTAGCCCAATATTGAAGCACAAAAATTACCCGTACCAATACCAAAACCAATGCAGCACAAGATAGTTTATTGTAATTATAATTAATTACATAATTACAAAATTACAAAAGTATCCCTATTTAGAAAATTTTGCCACAAAGTCAGGGGTGGCCGTAGCCCCCCTTGGCCCCCCCGGCCCACCGCCACTTGTAACGCTCGTACCCTAAATTTCCATTTATACTATTCATAATGTTAAATTTATCCTCAGGTTATATCAACTTTTAGAATTTAAATTTGTTTCCTTAAATTTGGTGGTTCATAATTTATTTCCTCTCTCTTATAACGGAGGCACATAGAGAAGGAATTTGTGTGAGTGGGAAGGTAAATTTGTGTGTAGAGATGAACGGAAGATAGAACAGGGGAATATTCAATCAAATTAGCTTATAAGTTTGTGTTTAATTGTTGCATTATGATCTAGTAGTAGCGTCTCCATATTTTAACATGTAGGGGAATATTACATGCAAATAAAGCGAATTGTGTAAAACATATGAAGACACCCCATCATTTATTCTTACATTGCAAAGAAGATATGTAAATTATGTCAAAAAAAATATGAAGACACCCCATCATTTATTCTTACATTGCAAAGAAGATATGTAAATTATGTCAATTTCACACTTACAGACTCCTCACGGCAACAAGTGGGGCACCTGAACAATCTCAATAACTGCATTTATGAAGTAGCCTTTTCTATCTGAATGTTTACTAGTTTTCAATTTTATAATTTACAGGAAGGACACATACATGCAACAAAATATTGGAAAAACCACATTATTCCATCGATTATTCCAAAGCATATAATTTTATTCAAGCTATAAATACAATATTTCACTAAAACTGTAAAGTTCTATATTATTTCATCGATTATTAAAGATATAGTTACATTGATCGTTATCTTTAACGAGAATAATCATTTCAACTGTGGTATTAATTTATTTTTTATTTAATTAATGTAAATTTATTATTTTTTCCATTTTGATATAATGTATGTTTTAATAGTTTCATATTCAATGATATAACTTTATTATTCTAACTACTATACACTACATGCCATAACGATGTAATAGTAATCTAAAATACAATTTTAGCAATAATCAACCATTATGATTATAGACTAGAATTTAATTATTATTGGCTTACACAATTTCTTTTTATAAACTAAATAGCAATTTGATTCTTTTAGTTTCAACTGTTGTGTATTTTATTTAATTTTATAGTTTTTTTTATATGGTCTATTGTATATAAACTTGGCCCTGCCTAACAAAAATTCCAAGATCCCCCCTGTGTCTAAATATCTGCAAATGGTGCGGTGCATTGGAAATTGGTTCATTTCATGACAGGATGCTAGTGGAAACACGCTATCCTGAAGTTCATGGATGCTCATTGAAATTGCTACTTTGTGGACAGTAGGGCGACCATCGAATTACTGTCTGCGGAATTTATGGACCCCATGATGTTGATAGCGGAGTAGGTTTATGGATTGAGTTGGCTGAAGTTCTAAAGGGATCTCCTTATCCTTGTCTGGTTATTGAAGATTTCAACGAAATTTTGAGTCCAGAGGAAAGGCTGAGTGGAAGGATATGTTTAAGGGGTTCTAGAGCCTTGGCTGATTTTGTAAATTCCTTGGAGCTGTGTGAAGTTGATTTGTCGGGTAGACGCTTTACATGGGGTAATTCCTTAGCGGCAAACAGGATAGATAGGGCCTTTTTTTTTTTTACCATACATGGTTTAGTTTATTCCCACCAATCTCGTTAAAGGCTGGAAGTAAAAACATTCTGACCATTGTCCAATTTTCTTGGCTCAGACGATAGGTAATGGGGTCCAAAGCCATTTCGCTTCTTAAATTGCTGGTTATCACGCCCGAATTTTGTTGGAGTTTTAAGTGGGATGCGGAAAGAAGCTATTGAGAAGTTCCCTAGCAGATACCGACTTTCAAAAAAGTTGTGGTTCATGAAGAATGCTTTGAGAGTGGAATTTTGAATCTTTCGGTAACATCGATGAAAGGGTTTGCAGAAACAGATTGATGGTCTAGACATAATTACAGTTCAAAGACGCTTGACTAAGATTGAGAGAAGTAGGATGGTTGAGTTGCGGAGTAATCTGAACCTGAAACAATGCCAGAGACACAGTTTGTGGAGGCAGAAATCGCGGGTTACGTGGCTAAAATTAAGGGATAAGAATAGTAAATTCTTTCACTCTGTGGCGTGCAATAGAGGCCGAAGAAATGCCATACACAAGATGTATTTTAATGGTGTGGCAGTTGATCAACCCGAGCAAATCAAGAGGGCTGCCAAAGAATATTTCGCCGGTTTAAATTCTTATCAGGATAGGTTAAAAAGAATATAATCCTAACTAGGTTTATTTGTTAAAAGGATAACATGAAAAAAGTAGAGGAAAAATATCAGAGTATCAGGATAGTTTATTAAGAGTACAATCCTAATTAGGTTTGTTTATTGAAACGATAATATGGAAAAAAATATCAGTGAGGAAAAAAGTAACAGCCCGGGTAATTTTCGCATTTTTACCAGTACCGTAAAAAGTTTTTATATAGTTATTTACCATTAAAATTAATCTTGGGTAATTAATTTATGGTAACTTGTTCATCGGATTCCGAAACCGAGCCCTGTCCCACGTTCGGTATTTTTCTGCGGATTTTTCGGACCAAAGTTGGAATTTTTTGGGTCCAGGAATCTTCAGAAAAGTCGGGTTTAACCTCGAGTTATCGGACCAGAAATAAAGCTAAGGGGGCATTATAGTTATTTTTCGGTCCGGACAGAACCCGCCTCACATGCTGTACAGTGTTGAGTTTTGCAGCCGCCTCCTACTGTGAAGCCTGTGAGCAGATTGTGCTACCCGTGCCTCACCAGTGTTTTGCTCGTGCTTCACCAGTCTTGCATGCCTTACCTGTGCCTTCATCTGCTCCCAGTGCACCACATCACCTCATCTCCTACACGTAAACACTCACAACTCCAGCTCTCTTCCCTGCATTTCTCCACAAAACCCAACCTGCAAAAGAAAAAAAAAAAAAACAACATGCAGCATACACACCTCAACCAACCAGAAGTTGACACGTCACCCCAACACCCCATCTTCATCTTTTTTTTCTCTTCTCCTCCTCGTGAACCGCCACCCACTGCCACCTACCACCTTCACCGACTGAGTCACCACCACAGAACCGCCACCACCACTTCCTCCTCTCCTCCTCCCTCGCTCCTAGCCGTTGTGAGCCGTCGCCGTCACAGTCCAAGTCGAGACAAACTCGACAAAGCGAGTTCACCCCTCTTCCGGCCTCGCTCGCACCACCTTCTCCGTCACACCTGTGCCCGTGTCCACCGTGCGCCTCTGTCCCGTGCCTCTATCGCCTCGCCGCTCGTTCCGAGCCGCCGTCGCCTTGCCGATCCATGCCGGCCCATTCCGTCGTCATCACGATTCCAAGGTGAGCAACCCGGGTTGAAGACGACCCAGATGGGTCGAGTTTGACCCATTTCCGCGAGTCGGGTCGAGGCCTGGGTTGGGTTTTGGAGCTTGGGTTTGAGCTGGTGGGCTGATCGGTTGGTTTGGGCTTGCTGCGTGGGACTGTGCTTGGGCTGTTACCTGAGCCTGGGCTTGAGCTTATGTAGCAGGCCAGGCTTAACCCTTGGGCCCAGTCCGAATTTAAAAAAAAAAAGAGAAAAGAAATTCTGGAAATAAAAATAAATATAGTTTTGGGAATTAAATGGAAAAAAAATATAAAACTTACCAAGGTTTATTTTTCTGGAAATAATATTTTGGGAGAATATATAATATGGTAAATATATTTTGAAAGTATAAATTTTATGGAAAATATTTGGAAGGGTATATACTTAAGAAAATAAATATGGAAAGGGTATTATCAAAGTATTATACCGGAATAATAACCGGGTATAAGTATAGTATATTTTTGACACATGAATATTAAATGGTGAATTATGATGATAATGGGAATAACCTGGGGGAGTACCGAGTTGGTTCAGTATTTATTTTACGGCTTACAGTATTAGCATGGCATCTGCATAACATCTTATATGTGCATATTATTTGTTTGATATAGAATTTGATAACGAGCAGATACCTGAGGAACCGGACTTGGAGTCTGTTGGACACTTCCATAATTGATAATCGGCTAAGGTGAGGATGGATAACCTTGGATATGTGCCCGTAATACTGTGTATGTTTTGTTGTTTGATTGAACTGCTGAGATGCTTATTGTTGGTTGTTTGACAGCTATGATGTTGTTGTTGTTGTTGTTGTGTTAGACTGTGATTTTGGAGTTGTGAATATTGTATTGAGATTAATGATGAACCCGTAAATGTGGATAATTGAGGAAAGGATAATGAGTATTGGAAATGGAATTGGAATTGAATTTGAGATGATGATTTAATTGTCACGTGGAAAGTTGTGGTACGACTAGATGGTTAGAGGCTAGTTCTGTGGTGTCATAGCCGGTTTGGTTTGATTATTGGGATGTTGATCCCGGATGATTTGGATATTGGGATGTTGATCCCAGATTGGTTGTTATTGGGATGTTGATCCCGGATTGTGTTTTGGCCTGGCATCCGGAATTAGTTAATAACCAGGTACGACCCTAGCTTGTCTAGTGACATGGCCCGGAAGATAAAATTAGTAATAATAATAAAATATTCTTTGGACTTGGCTGAGTCATGATTTGGTGGTTTCTTTGAGATGTCTTTTGTTGGTAATTTCTTCGAAAGTATTATGGTTGCCTGCATATCTCTGTTTGTCCTTGGTCGGTGAGCACTTCGGACTCACTTCTCGCCTGCGGGCTTTTATCCCGTAGGTTAAGTTGTTTCGTAGTTTAGGTACGACGTTCGATGGCTGCTGCTTTCTTCTCCACCTGACTCCGGATCCATACCTCCGCTGCATTTGCATATCAGACTTCCGCTGCTGTGTAAAAAATGTTGTTGTGTTGCTGCTTTCCTTTATTGCTTATGATGCTGTATATACTGGATTATGCTGCTGCTGTTGAGTAATGAGTGTGGATTGAATAATGGTCCCCGGGTATGGGTGACAGTTGTAATATACAGTTTGCTATTGTATTTGAATTTACTATGTAGTATTTTTACTGCGATGTATTGCCTGTTCTATCAATAAGAATAGTTTTGTCACGTGTTTACTGTATCCGGTAAATACGGATCAGGGCGCTTCATTTTGGTAGCGGAGCAGACAGTAGGTCATCAGGGACATAACTATGATTGCATGATTGTTTGTCTGTGCATAAAATCTGTCATGACATGATATATTAAGCATGCATATACATTCTCATATTGGTAAGATGAATGGATTCGGTTGGAGGGAATCAGCATGCTGGAGGTCACCTTGTTGACGATCAGGTATCGATGGATCAACCGCAGCAAGTTGCGGGAGGTCCAGAACATCCTCCGATTATTCCTTTGGGTGACCCTACGCAGATGTTAAACGTGGTAACTCAGATTGTGCGAAGGCAAGCTGCCAGGGATGCTCGTATCAATGCTGTGGAAGCTCGGGAATAGGAAAACCAGGGACTAGTCGAGGATCCAGTGTATATGAAGCTGGAGAAGCTTGGGGCAGAGATTTTCACCGGTGTTACTACACCACAGGATGCTGATCAGTGGCTCTGACAGATTAACAGGGTTATGCTGAAACTGACGTTTAGGAATGACAAGCGTGCTAGATATGCCACAGCTATGTTTAGAGGAGATGCCGTTGATTGGTGGGAGTCTACAACTAGGGACCTGCCGACACCTATCACTACGTCATAGAATCAGTTCATGGAGATGTTCCGAAGGAAGTTTGTTTCTGAGGCATACCAGGACCAGCTGAGACAAGAGTTTCTGGGACTACAATAGGGGGCAAAACAGACGGTCCATGAGTATGAGATCAAGTTCAACCGCCTGTCCATCTACCAGTAAGTTTGTATCTACTCCGGAGGCCAGATGTAAACGTTTCTGGGATGGTCTTCGATCTGGTATCCAGACAGTCATGGGGTGCAAGGTTTACGAGACTTACCAGGACATACTATCAGATGCCTTGAGAGCCGAGATTATCTGGTTGGGCAATGAGAGAGAGCAACAGGAGATCCGTAAGAGGCAAGCTGCACAGAGTTTTGGGGGACAGAATAAGAGTTTCCAGACACCAGTGAACCAATTGGGATATGGACAGAGCCGATTTATGCCAGTAAGCTAGGGACTTGGATGGAACAACAACATCTACAATAACCGAGGCAGTTCTTGGACTCAGTCTTGAGGGACTTCATCTGGGAACACTTGCCCGAGACTTCCTCTGTCTCAGGTGAGGTGCTATGAGTGTAACGAAGTTGGGCACTACCGATATTTTTGTCCCAAGTTGGGAAGATCTGGAGGCACGGCACCTGCTCAGACAGTGCAAGCTTCAGTTGCCAGTGTTCCTAGTGGTTTTGGAGTTGGCCGAGGCCGTGGACGTGGAGCTGTTCCTGCTAGAACCCAGACAGCCATGAATCAGAGTGCAGCAGTGCCGAGAGCATTTGTGATCACCGCTGATGAGGAACCAGAGAATGCCGATGTTATAGCAGGTACTTTTACAGTCTTTGGTAGTATTGCCTATACTTTGATTGATCCTGGTGCTATGCATTCATTTGTCGCGCAAAGTTTAGCAGTACAACATAACTGTATGGAAGAAAGTTTAACTTGTCCAATGAGGGTTAGGTTACCTGCGGGTATAGTGGTCAGGTTAACCCATGTGTGCAGAGACGTTTCGCTTTTGTACGATAGCGAGGTTTTTCTTGCATGGTTGGTTGTGATGAACATGGGTGGTTTCGATATTATTCTGGGGATGGATTGGTTGTCCAGGTACAGTGCTATGGTAAACTGCCGAACCAAGGAAGTGCTGTTGACTTTTGATGGTGGACGATAGATTTTGTTGACATGTATTGGGAGAGCTGCTGCTACCTGTAGTATCTCTGCTAACCAGGATTTCGGGATGAAGCTGCTTGGTCCAGATGCCTTGTTGACTCATGTCAAGGGTGAAGAAGTTCAGACACCAGTTTTGGGGGACATCACAGTTGTGAGAGAGTTTCTAGAAGTGTTTCCAGAGGATCTACCAGGATTGCCACCTGACAGAGAAGTTGAGTACATCATTGATTTAATGCCGAGAGTGACACCTATCTTGATGGCACCATATCGAATGGCACCGAAAGAACTCCAGGAGTTGAAGAAACAGTTAGATGAGCTGCTTGAGAAGGGATTTATCAGACCTAGTACATCACCTAGGGGATCACTAGTGCTGTTTGTTAAGAAGAAACATGGCAGTTTGCGAATGTGTGTGGACTACCGACAGCTGAACAAAGTGACAGTGAAGAACAAGTACCCGCTTCCCAGGATTGATGACCTTTTTTATCAGTTACAGGGAGCTACCATGTTTTCCAAGATTGATCTTTGATCTGGCTACCATCAGGTCAAGATTGCAGAGAAAGACATACCGAAGACAGCCTTCCGTACTCAATATGGACATTTTGAGTTCACAGTGGTTCCTTTCGGCTTGACCAATGCACCTGCAGTTTTCATGTGCTTAATGCACTTGGCCCTGAACGAGTTCTTGGACAAGTTTGTGGTAGTCTTCATCGACGATATTCTGATATACTCCAAAAGCAAGGAAGAACATGAAGAGCACCTGAGGGTAGTACTACAGAGGCTGTGCGAGAAACAGTTGCATGCCAAGTTCAGCAAGTGCGAGTTTTGGCTTAAAGAGGTTGCATTCCTTGGACATGTTGTATCCGAGGTTGGGATTAAAGTTGACCCTACCAAAGTGAAAGCTGTGGGAGCCACCCAAGACGGTACCCGAAGTCAGAAGTTTTCTTGGCCTTGCAGGATATTACCGGAGATTCATCGAAGGTTTTTCCTTGATAGCCAGTCCTATGACCAAGCTATTGAGGAAAGATCAAGCCTTTGTTTGGAGTGAAGCCTGCCAGAAAAGCTTTGACGAACTGAAGAAGAAGTTGACATCAGCGCCAGTCTTGATAGTACCTAAGCCAAGAGTGGAGTACGTGCTGTTTTGTGATGCATTAGGTCTTGGTTTGGGAGCAGTTCTGATGCAAGAGGGCTGAGTGATTGCCTACGCTTCGAGACAGTTGAGACCACATGAGAAGAATTACTCAACACATGATCTAGAGATGGCCGCAGTGATGCTTGCTTTGAAAATTTGGCGACATTACCTGTTTGGAGAGAGATGCTGGATTTTCACAGATCATAAGTGTCTAAAGTACATCATGACTCAGAAGGAACTTATCCTACGACAAAGACGTTGGGTTGAGTTGCTGAATGACTATGATTGTACTATTGAGTATCACCCTGGAAAAGCTAATGTTGTAGCAGATGCTTTGAGCTGGAGACAACCAGAAGATGCTTCCACGACCTACTCGATGTCCTCTCTTATCGAGTTAAGGAAGATGGGAGTTAATTTTTCAGTGGACAAGACAGAAGCTTTGTTGACCCATATTGAAGTCAAGTCTAACCTGAGAGGCTGGATTGTGGAACTACAAGATGGAGATCCCGACTTGATCAAGCTGAAGGAAGCAGTCCGCAGTGGAAAAGAAGACAAGTTTCACATAGCTGAGGATAGTGCATTAATGCTGGGGAAACGCCTATGCGTACCCAGTGTTGGTGACCTACGCAGTCAGATTTTAGAAGAAGGACATATGACGCCGTATGCTATGCACCCTAGAAGCACCATGATGTATCAGAATTTGAGGAGTCATTTTTGGTGGCCGCGTATGGAGAAAGATGTAGCCGAGTATGTTGCTAAGTGTATCACTTGTCAGCAGGTAAAAGCCAAGCATCAGGCTCCAGCAGGAAAGTTGAGATCTTTGATAGTGCCAGAGTGGAAGTGGGAAATGATCACTATGGATTTTGTGGTCGGATTGCCGTTGACCCGGAGACAGTATGATGCTATCTGGGTTATCGTTGATCGACTTACAAATTCAGCTCAATTTCTCCCCATCCGACACACAGATACCCTGGACAAGTTGGCGAAGCAGTATTGTGAGACTACACGGAATCCCTAAGTCCATAGTCTCAGACAGAGACACGAGATTCACATCGCGGTTTTGGAAGAGTTTGCAAGCAGCTTTGGGTACGAAGCTGAGCTTTAGTACCGCTTTTCATCCTCAGACAGACGGATAGTCAGAGAGGACTATTCAGACACTGGAGGATATGTTAAGGGCTTGTGCTCTAAATTTCAGTGGGAGTTGGGATCAGTATTTGTCTTTAGCGGAGTTCGCCTATAACAACAGTTTTCATTCCAGTATCGGCATGCCACCGTTTGAAGCTCTTTACGAAAGGAAGTGCCGAAGTTCAGTATGTTAGGATGAAGAAGGTCTCCGTTTGATTGTGGGTCCAGATTTGGTTAAGAAGACAGTTGATAAGATTCAGGTAGTTAAGCAGAGTATGAGAGCAGCACAGGACCGACAGAAGAGTCATGCTGATAAGCACCGACGTGAGATGGAGTACCAAGTGGGAGAAAGAGTTTTCCTCCAAGTTGTGCCTTGGAAGGTTGTTATCAGATTCGGGAAAAGAGGGAAGCTGAGTCCCAGGTACATCGGTCCGTATCAGATCGTAGAAAGGGTTGGACCCTTGGCCTACAGATTATCTTTACCGGAGGAGTTGTCACGGATTCATGACGTGTTCCATGTTTCCATGTTGAGGAGGTACAGATCAGATCCGAGCCATGTGGTTAGTACAGCGGATGTTGAGGTATCTGAGGATCTTACGTATACAGAGTTGCCAGAACAGATTCTTGCCCGAGAGGTCAGACAGTTGAGGAACCATGTCATACCGATGGTAAAGGTTAAGTGGAGCAAGCACTCTGCGAACGAGTCTATATGCGAAGTTGAGGAGCACATGCCTTCTCAATATTCGCACCTATTTTCAGCATCAGAGTGAATTTCGGGGACGAAATTCTTTTAAGTTGGGTAGGCTGTAACAGCCCGGGTAATTTTCTCATTTTTACCGGTACTGTAAAAAGTTTTTATTTAGTTATTTACCATTAAAATTAATCTTGGGTAATTAATTTATGGTAACTTGTGCATCGAATTCCAAAACCGAGCCCTGTCCCACGTTTGGTATTTTTCTACGGATTTTTCGGACCAAAGTTGGAATTTTTTGGGTCCAGGAATCTTCAGAAAAGTCAGGTTTAACC
Organism: Turnera subulata; assembly: GCA_028386065.3. NCBI lineage: Eukaryota > Viridiplantae > Streptophyta > Magnoliopsida > Malpighiales > Passifloraceae > Turnera > Turnera subulata. The sequence continues at coordinate 96,782 of JAKUCV010000089.1, read as the reverse complement.
TCGAGTTATCGGACCAGAAATAAAGCTAAGGGGGCATTATAGTTATTTTCTGGTCCGGAAAGAACCCGCCTCACATGCTGCATAGTGTTGAGTTTTGCAGCCGCCTCACACTGTGAAGCCTATGAGCAGATTATGCTACCTGTGCCTCACCAGTTTTTTGCTCGTGCTTCACCAGTCTTGCATGTCTTACCTGTGCCTTCATCAGCTCCCAGTGCACCACATCACCTCATCTCCTTCCCGTAAACACTCACAACTCCAGCTCTCTTCCCTGCATTTCTCTGCAAACCCAGTACACCCACAAAACCCAACCTGCAAAAGAAAAAAAAGAAAAAAAAACAACACGCAGCATGCACACCTCAACCAACCAAAAGTTGACACGTTACCCCAACACCCCATCTTCATCTTTTTTTTCTCTTCTCCTCCCCGTGAACCGCCACCCACTGCCACCTACCACCTTCACTGACCGAGTCACGACCACAGAACCGCCACCACCACTTCCTCCTCTCCTTCTCCTCCCGCGCTCCTACCCGCTGCAAGCCGTCACCGTCGCCGTCCAAGTTGAGACGAACTCGACAAAGCGAGTTCGCCCCTCTGCCGACCTCTCCGTCACACCTGTGCCCAGGTCCACCGTGCACCTCCGTCCCGTGCCTCTGTCGCCTCGCCGCTCGTTCCGCGCCGCCGTCGCCTTGTCGATCCGTGTCGCCCCGTTCCGTCATCACCACGATTCCAAGGTGAGCAGCCCGGGTTGAAGACGACCGTGATCGGTCAAGTTTGATCCGTTTCCGCGAGTCGGGTCGAGGCCTGGGTTGGGTTTTGGATCTTGGTTTAGAGCTGGTGGGCTGATGGGTTGGTTTGGGCTTACTGCGTGGGCCTGTGCTTGGGCTGTTACCTAAGCCTGGGCTTGAGCTTATGTAGCAGGCCAGGCTTAACCATTGGGCCCAGTCCGAATTTAAAGAAAAAAAGAAGAGAAAAGAAATTCTGGAAATAAAAATAAATATAGTTTTGGGAATTAAATGAAAAAAAATGTAAAACATACCATTGTTTATTTTTCTGGAAATAATATTTTGGGAGAATATATAATATGGTAAATATATTTTGAAAGTATAAATTTGATGGAAAATATTTGGAAGGGTATATACTTAAGAAAATAAATATGGAAAGGGTATTATCAAAGTACTATACCGGAATAATAACCGAGTATAAGTATAGTATATTTTTGACATATGAATATTAAATGGTGAATTATGATGATAATGGGAATAACCCGGGAGAGTACCGAGTTGGTCAAGTATTTATTTTTCGGCTTACAGTATTAGCATGGCATCTGCATAACTTCTTATATGTGCATATTATTTGTTTGATATAGGAGTTGATAACGAGCAGATACCTGAGGAACCGGACTTGGAGTCTGTTGGACACTTCCATAAATAATAATCGGCTAAGGTGAGGATGGATAACCTTGGATATGTGTCCGTAATACTGTGTATGTTTTGTTGTTTGATTGAACTGCTGAGATGATTATTGTTAGTTGTTTGACTGCTATGATGTTGTTGTTGTTGTTGTTGATGTTAGACTGTGATTTTGGAGTTGTGAATATTGTATTGAGATTAATGATGAACGGGTGAATGTGGATAATTGAGGAAAGGATAATGAGTATTGGAAATGGAATTGGAATTGAATTTGAGATGTTGATTTAATTGTCACGTGGAAAGTAGTGGTACGACTAGATGGTTAGAGGCTTGTTCTGTGGTGTCATGGCCGGTTTGGTTTGGTTATTGGGATGTTGATCCCGGATGATTTGGATATTGGGATGTTGATCCCGGATTGGTTGTTATTGGGATGTTAATCCCAGATTGTGTTTTGGCCTAGCATCCGGAATTAGTTAATAACCAGGTACGACCCTAGCTTGTCCAGTGACAGGGCCCGGAAGAAAAAAATTAGTAATAATAATAAAATATTCTTTGGGCTTGGCTCAGTCATGATTTGGTAGCATCTTTGAGATGTCTTTTGTTGGTAATTTCTTCGAAAGAATTACGGTTGCCTGCATATCTCTGTTTATCCTTGGTCGGTGAGCACTTCGGACTCACCCCTCGCCGGCGGGGTTTCTTCCCGTAGGTTGAGTTGTTTCGTAGTTCAGGTACGACGTTCGACGGCTGCTGCTTTCTTCTCCACCTGACTCCGGATCCATACCTCCGCTGCATGTGCATATAAGACTTCCGCTGTTGTGTAAAATATGTTGCTGTGTTGCTGCTTTCCTTTATTGCTTATGATGCTGTATATACTTGATTATGCTGTTGCTGTTGAGTAATGTGTGTGGATTGAATAATGGTCCCTGGGTGTGGGTGACAGTTGTAATATACAGTTTGCTGTTGTATTTGAATTTACTGTGTAGTATTTTTACTGCGATGTACTGCCTGTTCTATCAATAAGAATAGTTTCGGCACGTGTTTACTGTATCCAGTAAATACGGGTCGGGGCGCTTTAAAAAACAAACTTTTGGATAATTATATTTGTCATTATGGCCATATATCAAAAACTGATTGATTAAAACTACACTTAAAAACTTCCATATGGCAATAATGAAGGCCTAAAAGATCCTATGTGTCAACACCTAGTGAGGTATCAGCTTTATATATATATATATTAGATTTGGTAAAATATCATGCAAAAATCATAAATTATGTTACCATTCCCAAACACAAAAAAATATATTAATTTGGAATAAAAAAATATAAATTGTGTGTCCTTATAATTATTGTCATAAGTGACATGTTTATGCATAGTGCATGAGTATGAATTTTAGATAAACTAATACTGATTGGAAAAAAAAAACTAGATTTCTTAATAAAGGCACAAAAGTGTTTAAAAAGTTTATAAAATAATTACCATGATATTATGATATTTTAAATTAGAAAATTATTTTATTTTATGAAACATTAAATAGAAAAAAATCTTTGCATGACGAATAAGAAAGAAAGACAATAAATATAATGATTTACAAATTTTAAAAGGATCATATCTCATAACAGCCAAAGAAATTAATTATTATTGGTTTTATATGAAACAATAGATACAAAATATATCTACAAAAAATTAAAATGTATAGGATACAATTATAAAAAAATATACTATAAATCAAACTCTAAAAAAGTTTAAAAGTTTAAAAATTTTATTATGTAGCAATTTAGATAAATTCTTTGTAGCTGGTTTTAAAAATTTTGTCTAGCCATTCAATAACACATGAAAAACTAAACTATAACAAATATATAAATTGGTAAAAGCCTAACACGTTATTTTTAAGTTTACTTACTTATTTTCATTCAATGAGGAATAGTTCTTGCATAACAAAGAAGCAGTTGATGAAGTTATTGTTGTTCCCTTGCTTTTATCCAAGTTTCTTTACAATAAGATTTTTTGATTAAGTTTATATCTTCTAGAAATATTGAATGTTGTCGAGTGGGCTTTTTGGCTAATACTTTCTGTTACTTACAAAGGTTCCATACTTACATTTGGGCTTGGTTTTGTACAAACTTGAAGTTCAAAGTTCACTTTACAAATCAGTTAACGCATTGGGCCTCTTTGCCTAGTGGAGTCGTTTCTTTATTTGTATGATTCAAAGTCTATTAGCCCAAATGAGTTTAATGGATAGCTCACATTTTTGCACAGGTCTTAAAACTCCCCGTTTCATTAATCGTCTGTTCCCTTTCTTTTCTTTTCCAACGGCTCTTTTTCTTTTTTTGTTTGTACATGCACCATACAAAGTACAACACACTATTTATCTTCATCTCTAAAGAGTCATTATCTTTTCCTTTGCACAAATTCGAAAAGAGACAAGAGGGAGGCTTCAAATCTTTTCTTATGGAGATTCAAATCGTTGGAGCAAGGTGACTAAGAGTAGGAAGTGACTGTTTTTCTTGTCCTCTTCTCACCTAAAAACAAAGTCAACAAAGGATATGCCATTCAAGATAGGAGTTGTTAAAATCCTCCAATCAAAGAAGACTCAAGGAGCCACAAGCTGAATATAGTCGTTTTTCTAGACTATTACCACAAGAAGACAAGTCAAGAGAAGTGTGTGAAGCCACAAAACCGTTGGGTGCAATTTTGGTATGAAATACAAAAGTTCCAGCAGAAAATTTGGGTAGTAGCCTCCTACCCAAATCTCAAAACGACAAGCCTATCTCTACACTCTTCTTAGTCATCAAGTTTCTTCTTGCTTCTTAGGCCTATATATAGACTTCTTAACCTCATTTAAAAGGCAGAGCAATTGATTACAAGTGAGAGATCTTTGTGCTTGATATTGTAAACAAAGAGTGAGTCACTCTTTGTGTTGTTAATCAAGTATTCAAAGCTTTGGAAGCTTTGAGTGAGTGAAAGGTTGTAGCTTAAGCCTTAAAAAAGCTAGATTTGTAAATGTTGGGTTTCACCTTTGAAAAAACTAGTTAGTGGATTTAGCAAATCTCAAGGTGGAGCTTTGAGTAGTGGATGTACCCATAGATTTTAGGGGGAACCATTCTATATTGCTGTGTTCTTGTGTTGTGTGTGATTGCTCTCCATTCTCTTTCCATCTCTTTTTTGTGTTCTTAGTTAAACCAGAATTTGGGTAACAGCTTTTTGCACAAATTTCTTGAAAGTGCTTTTAAAGGCTAATTCAACCCCACACCCCCCTTCTTAGCCATTTAGGGCTTACAGTTATTGATTGTTTTGTTAACTGTCCACCTCAGTCAAAGATAAAAGGGAGACCGAAGCAAAAGTGTGCGAAAGGTGGAAAAGAGTTGGGAAAACAAAAGAGAACTCGTAAATTGTGCAAGCATACTGGCCATAATATTTCTTCATGTCCTGAAAAATAGATTGTCAAGACTCCACAGGACTCTCAAGGATTCAAAAAAAGAAAAAAATATCCTTAGAAGATGATGGGTTGAATCCAATTTTCTCCCCAATAGTTTAGAACATAATGTATTTGGTTTCAATTTCTTATTACATTGAAAATTTTATATTTTATCTTTGTGCTTGTTAAGTATTTATGAATGCTTATGGATTCATAATGGATGCAAAGAATAATTTTCTTTACATAATAATGTTATTGATTTGGTGTAATAGTCAACAACAAAAAAGAATTCTCTAAAAATTATACCCAAATTTTTTTCTTGGTAGGATTTTTTTTTTGAGGAAATCGTTAGGATTAAATATACATAAATGAAATTTTTACTTAAAATTTTATTTTTTTCTTGACAAAGAGATGGGGATGCTTATGAATTTAATCTTTTCTTCTCGTAAAGAATAAAAGATAATGTTTATAATTTTTTTGGTAATATGTTGATAATTTTTTATTCTCCAATTGATTAGATATACATAGATGAAATTTGTAAGTTTCAATTTTACATTAGAAAATTTCGGTATGATTTGATTTATATAGTTAATTGTCTGTAATGGTCTAGGATATGATTTGGTAATAAAAATTAGGATATGTTTTTTTTAATATCCATAATCATCTTTCCTTATCCAAAAGATATATAGATAGATAAAATTTGTACTTGAATTGTTTATTCACTGAATTGTTGGCGGATAAGACTATACCACTTGAGGATCTGGAAAAAATATGTGAGCTGATTTGGAGAAAGCTGCCCTTAAAATGCAGAAGTTATAAGATCTGGTTGCTGGAGAAAGCAGATACATGGATAAAGAGGCAAGAGATGTTGAAAAATCAAAGAAATGAGTCAGAACCGAAGATGTTGATGATATTGATGATTTTGAGAAAACCATCAGTGAGGAGAATGAAGATAATGATGATTCCGAAGATGGACAAGCTGATGATGAATATGAGCAAAGCCATGGTCTCCTAATCTTGCAAAGAGGTTTGGTTTGGTACCAACCAATTCTGATTTTCCCTATTTGCACCGACTCTATTAATTATAATAGGAATGAAAATGAATGCTGAGGAAGAATGTGAGACCGAAGAAGGTATTCAGTGCACCACTCGGGTTTGATTTATGAAGAAAAATGTTCAAGCTTTGCACAAGGATTTAAACAGACTTGAAGATAATGCGATGGAGAAGCTTAATTAGATCATTTCTGCTTACAGGAAAAATATGGTTTCTGCCGATACCATTTCTTGGACACACGACATATGGTTTTTGTTGCAACTATATCTGCGAGCTGTCACTTTCAACCTTTTGTGCAAGTTGTGTGTGGTCCTCCAAGCAATTAAAACCCACTTCCAACAGTTTGAATTGGTGAACAAGTAAGAGGGATGACTTTATGGAAATGCTGAAGATGTTCCCACCTAACTCCTCCTCAACTCTAGAAGATGGTCCAAACTTTCCAAACTTGGTAATACTTTGCAACCAAGGAGTTAACATGCATAACGGCACCAAACTGAAGCTTTAAAGAACTGAAGTCAACTGAAGTACAAGGAGCCGTTGCAGGAGCTTATCCCCCACACTCAGATTCTATAAAGACCAGCCATTGAGAAAAATCTGAGTTTTTTATATACTAGTGCTTACAATTATTTAGAATCTGGTTTCTCTAACAACTAAACAACAGGGTTGTGTGTAAGCAAGTCTTGGTTTAGATTTGCTGGGTACTCAATTCTAGGATTAGATTTGAGGGTAGGTTAGAGCTTAGCCTGTGAAAAGCTTGTAAAGATTTGAGCTTAGTTTAGAAAAGCTTGTGATTGTAAAGGTTAAGGTTGAACCCGCAAAAACCTAAGGATAGTGAGAGTTTGAAATCCTAAAGGAGGGTCATTTAGGTAGTGGAGGTACCTGGTGAGGAGGAACCGCTCTAAAATTACTTGTGTCCATTCTCTCTTACTCTCCTCACTTGCATTCTTGCTCTATACACTCGCTAAGTGCTCGAAAGACTTGGTATCACAGAAACCAAATCTTTTCGCAAGATTTAGCATCGCAAAAACCAAATCTCACTGTCCGGAAAAAAGTTTTAAAGCCTAATTCACCCCCTCTCTTAGGCACTTTTAGGCCTACACTTCTTCATCATAAGATATCTTGAAAATTTTCTAGGGAGAAGAGCTACATCGGAGTCTCTATCATCACCATCGATTGGCTCTTGTACCTTCAAAGCAACATCCTTTCTTTTTGGTTCAACAATTTTGTCACCATGACAAATAAGCTTGCCAATAAGCTCATCATAGGAAAGAAGATTTAGGTTTTGAGCTTCTTCAATGGCCGTCACTTTAGATTCCCATTCTTAGGGAAGTGACCTCAGAATCTTTGCAATTTTTTCCCTATGTGTCATCACTTTTCCAAATGATGCAAGATTGTTACAAAGAATGGTAAAGCGAGTGTCCATCACTTGGATGGTTTCTCCAGAAACCATTTGAAATAGCTCATACTCCCGCATCAAGAGATTGAGCTTGATTCCTTAACCTGGTTTGTGCCTTCATGAGTGATGCACAACAATCTCCATATATCATGAGCTGTTTCACAGGATCTGACCCTTCGAAACTCGCTGTCACTGATTCCACACAGGAGAGCATTTTTGGCTTGAGCATCCAGCTTTGCTCTCCTCATTTCCTCTTCAGACCAGAGATGGATCTCTCTTGTAGGATATTGTAAGGATTTTAAATAATATGCATATCTCAATATCTTTCCCTTCAAGAAAGATCTTCATCCGAAACTTCCAATAGTCAAAGTTTGCCCCATCAAAGTATGGTTCCTTGTTGATACTTGTACCTTCGAAAGCCATGTTCTTTGTCTCTCGATTTTACTCCTCTTAACTAAGAACGCAGCTCCGTACCAATAATTTTCTGACAAGTGCCTAAGAGGTGGGGGAGGGGGTTGAATTAGCCTTTAAGTTTTTTCCGACAGAAAGATTTGGTTTCTGTAATACCAAATCTTTAAAGCACTTAGCGAGTATGTAAAGCAAGAAAGCAAGTAAAGTGAGTCAGAGAGAATTGAACACAGATGATTTAGAGTGGTTCCCTCTCACCAGGTACTCCACTACCTAAAGGTTCCTCCCTTTAGGATTTCAAACTCTCACTATCCTTAGGTTTTTGAGGGTTCAACCTTAACATTTACTATCACAAGTTTTTCTAGGCTAAGCTCAAACCTTTACAAGCTTTTCACAGGTTAAGCTCTAACCTATCCTCAAATCTAATCCTAGACTTGAGTACCCAGCAAATCTAATCCAAGACTTGCTTACAAATTGCCCTTAGAGTGTGTTTTACAAAGCACACAGAAAAACCAAATCAGAAACCACGATTTCTAGCAAAAGTCTATACTCAAATTTTTGCACAATAGTTGGGATGAATATTCAGAGGTGTAATGGATCCCTTTTATAGAATCTGAGTGTGAGGGAAAGTAGCTGCAATGGATCTTCATACTCCTAGTTGACTTCAGTTCATTAAAGCATCAGCTTGGTACCGTTGCGCCATGTCAACTCCTTAGTTGCAGAGAATTACCAAATCAAGAAAGTTTGGACCACCTTCTTGAGTTGAGTAAGAGTTAGGTATGAGAGTCTTCTGCACTTCAATAATGTCTTCCCTCTTACTTATTCATAAGTTTAGACCGTTGGAAGTGGATTGTAATTGCCTGAAGGACCACACGCAACTTGCACAAGAGGTTGAAAGTGAAAGCACGCAGATATGGTTGCAACAAAAACTATCTGGCATGTTTCTGGGATATGGTTTTAACAAAAACCATAATTCCTCCGGTAAACTAAAATCAACACAAGAAAGGTTAAAAGCACACTTGTAATCTATTAGTCATCAAAACCATTAATGCACCATGCCAAAACATAGTTAATCCACTAATCAACATTAGGAGGTGATTAACCCAATTTTTTTGTCAACATTTTATGACTTGTCAAAAATATATATCCTATTTTTTAATGGTTTTTCTATTTTGTGCCCTAAGGGCACATGATAAGCCCCTAAAAAAGGAAATAAAAATTTCAGATTCCCACCATCAATGAGAATCACATTAAAAGAATATTTTAGTGAAGGCCCTAGATTGTTTTATGATTCCTCAAACATATTTTCCTTCACGTTGGTGTCGTGAGACTCATAAAGTATTGAGGAACAGTTCTTGCATAACAGAGAAGCAGCTGATGAATTTATGGATTGTTTTGTTTAACTGTCCACCTCAGTCAAAGACTACAGGGAGACCAAAGCAAAATCGAACGAAAAGTGGAAAGGAGTTGGGAAAACAGAAGAGAACTTGTAAATTATGCAAGCATACTGGCCATAATATTTCTACATGTCCTGAAAAAGAAGATTTTCAAGACTCCAGAGGACTCTCAATGATTCAAAAAAAGAAAAAAAATATCTTTAGAAGATGATGGGTTGAATCCAATTTTATCCCCAAAAGTTTAAAACATAATGTATGTGGTTTCAATTTCCTATTACATTGAAAATTTTTATATTTTATCTTTGTGCTTGTTAAGTATTTATGGATTTATATCGGATGCAAACAATAATTTTGTTTACATAATAATGTCATTGATTTGGAGTAATAGTCAACAACAAACAAGAATTTTCTAAAAATTATACCCAATTTTTTTTCTCATTAGGATTAAATATGGCTAAATGAAATTTTTACTTAAATTTTTTTTTCTTGACAAAGAGATGGGGATACTTATGAATTTAATCTTTTATTCAATAAGTTGAGCGGGTACAAAATTTTCAGCACATTGGGGAATGTCCTCATCCCAAATAGAGACATTGGGACTAAGAACCCCTTCTTGTGAAAGTATATGGGCTACTTTTGTGAAAGTATATGGGCTACTTAATTAGCACACCGCTTAACATGAGAAAAAATATAACAAGAGAAATTATGAACTAAAGATAAGATGTCCTGGATCACCGTGATAAAACACTTTATCATGGTGATCCAGGACATCTTATGACGAATTTTTGTTTGCAATTGTCTGGGTGTGATAGCTAATATGGTTCTTGTTTTTAATTGTCCAGGAGAAATTAACAAATTAAATCACTTTCCTAAAATAATAAGGTCATTTAAATTATTAAGATATGCTTTTAATGTGATTCTCATTGATGGTGGGAATCTGAAATTTTTATATGGATTTATCCTCTGTCCTTGTAGACACAAGATAGTTTTTTTTTTTAATGCAGCACAATCATATGTATTTGTCATTACGGCTAGGAAAACCGGTTGCTTACGTGTCCATGGTGGTTTGGTTTCGTTCTTTTTTGTTATTTTTTATGGCAATCTTTGATTTTCTCAACATTTATTGGTTTGGAATCTTTGATTTAATTTGTGAAAATATGATGAGTATTGCAATTCTATTAAAACTGAAAGAAAATCATGGGGTTTGCCAGGAAAGGACATTTATCTGCTAAATTTTGAGAGAAAGCATGGCAACATAGAATAGCTGTTCTTGTTTGCGTACGTTACAGCAATTTATAGGAAAAATCCATCAATTTAGATTTGTGGAGTGAGCAAGCTATCATCTTTGATGTATATATGTGGATCCCAACACGTACTCAATTGCAAGCACAAACCAAGCAAATATTATTATCCGCGGATCTATTCAATCCCTTGCAAAATAATGGCGAGCAAGCAAGCACTGGTCGTTGCAGTTCTCTTTATCTCCCTCCTTTTAGCTCAAGGTAAATGTGCATCAACTCTCTCCATGCTCTTTAAAAATAGGTTGACCTAAGATATATACTAAACACATAGGCAATAAAACAAGAAAGTTTAATCATATTTCCATTACCTGTTTAATAACTAATTTGGAATTAATTACTAGTTAGACATTACAATTACTAAAATGTACTTTGGCCTCCCTCTCCTCCCATACAGTTGACGATTCAGCAGGAGTGGATTGCGATTATCCGGGGAACGGATGCAGCAACAAAGCAGACTGCCAGCAAGTATGCGATAATAATCCTAAATACTCCGGAGGCATATGCGTCCCAGATCCTCACAGCAGTGGTTCAACATGTTGTTGCCTCATTTATAATTAGTAGTGCCCGTTATGAGCAGAGCGCCAATTAGCTTAAAAAATTGGAATCTCAGTTCTCTGCTTCTCTTTTAAAATAAAAAAATTAATAAACTCTTAGTTGTCTTGTTCAGCTTAATTTTGAAGCCTATCGATTAGCAAAAGAAAAAGTTCTTTGGCTAATTAGAATTGTCATTGTGTGGTCGCCAATATCTACATGTGATACATATTTTAATTGCCATCAATCAAAGATATTAATCTTGAATTGTCCCAAGAATGTTGTTGCAACAATATTCTACCATCAGTGCTTCTAGTAAGCCGAATTTATGTGGCTAAATATGGCCTTCCACAGTGGTGGAGTGTTAACTATTGAGTTCGAAGTTGATTCCCACCCTGTAACGCTTGGGCTAGCAGTTGCCCCTTGGTGGGCAGTCTCTCCTATGAAGAGTTTATTGTCCAAATGTATCGCTATTGATCGGAATTTGGACCGAGAGAGCGATGATGGCAAGTTGATGAATTTTATGAAATTATACAAAATATTAATAGCAAAGTAAGAATATGGTTGATAACTACTAGGGTGGTGGCGCAGTGCCTTGTTACACCCATTTCTAAAATCCGACTTCGACCATCGGTGCTTCCAGTAAGCCGAATTTATGTGGCTAAATATGGCCTTCCACAATGGTGGAGTGGTGACTATTGAGTTCGAAGTTGATTCCCACCCTGTAACGCTTGCACTAGCAGTTGCCCCTCGCTGGGCAGTCTATTCTATGAAGAGTTTATTGTCCAAATGTATCGTTATTGATCAGAATTTGGACTGAGAGAGCGATGATGCCAAGTTGATGCATTTTTTTTTTTTGAGAAAAATTGCAGTTGATATAATATTCTATCATTCACCAAAATAATTGAGATTTTTTTATTATTTTTGTCAAAACAGAAAGCAGTGATGTAAGATATATATATATATATTTTTTTTATTTTGAGAATGTGACGTAAGAAGGTTTTGGTAGGGCATTTGAAGAAAACTGTCATATGCCCACCAATTACCACTTTGTTTGTCACCAAATGCACACAGTACTAGTCTACTAGAGAAGTTATAGCTCTGTTACAACGTAACGCTCGTATCCTAAATTGCCATTTATACCATTCATATTGTTAAATTTATCCTCAGGTTATATCAACTTTTAGAATTTAAATTTGTTTCCTCAAATTTGGTGGTTCATAATTTATTTCCTCTCTCTTATAACGGAGGCGCATAGAGAAGGAATTTGTTTGAGTGGGAAATCTCACAGTGTAAGGAGATTAAAACTGTTATCTAGAAGGTAAATTTGTGTGTAGAGATGAACGGAAGATAGAACTGGGGAATATTCAATCAAATTAGCTTGTAAGTTTGTGTATAGTTGTTGCATTATGACCTAGTAGTAGCATCTCCATATTTTCACATGTAGGGGAATATTACATGCAAATGAAGCGAATTGTGTAAAACATATGAAGACACCCCATCATTTATTCTTACATTGCGAAGAAGGTATGTAAATTATGTCAACTTCATTCACTACAAAATTCCACCCACTTTAGCTTCGGGAAAATTGCCAAAGCAGCTTTCTGTGGCAAATTTTGCCATGGATTAGACACGGGATAGACACGGAATGAAATTAGCTACAGAATAGCCACAATTTTTTCCGTGGCAAAACTTGCAGCTTGGGTCCACTAACTTTAGCCACAGAATTGCTTCGGAATGCGCTGTGGCAAAGTTGAGTAGTAGGTCCAATTTAATTTTGCCACGGATTAGAGACGGAAAGCAGCTGTGGCAAAATTTGCCACAGACCCACTTTTGAGGCTGATTCGTGGCAAAATTAGTCACGGACCCACTTTCGAGGCTAATCCGTGGCAAAAAGAATTTTTCCTTGGAAAAGCCGTAGATAATTTGTAAGATATACACAACCACCCGTCTTCTTCCTCTTTCCCTTTTCTTTCTCTCCTTCTCCTCACCAACTCTGCCGTATTTTTCTTTAAGGTCTTCTTTTATTTTTTTTTGTTTTCCTTCCTCTTTTTTGGCTAAAACTTTTTTTCTTCCTTTATGTAGGTATGCTCTTTGTCCACAGGACAAGTTGATTATTGAGAAGAAGGAAGGGTTTCCAGTAAGTTTACAATTTATTATATTTTACATGATTTCAATTTTTATGTAGGATAAAATGTGTATTATAGTTGTGAATCTTGTTTGGTCTGAGGAAAATTTCTAAATATATGATTTCTTGAATGTTCAATTATAATTAATTAATATTATAAATATTACACTAATTTTTTCCATAAACTCATTTCCTCTTTATATATGTATAAATGTTAAATTCATTTATTCAAATTAATTAAATAAAATTTTTACTTAGATACTTATAATTAAATTTTAAGGTAGCTAATATTTTTTTTGTAATGATACATGCCCATTATAGTGCAAGAACATATTATGGATATTAGTTTTAACATTTTTATTATATGTAGTTCAATTAATATTAATGAACCATGATTTTACTTTCCTAAATAATTATTATTTTTTATGGCAAATAGTACGAGAATATATTCTTTTTCATAGTATGAGAATCAAGGACGGATTTAGGAATATTGTTTAGTTTAGGCAAAAAAACGAAACAGTATATCACCAATTGTTTCCAAATGAAAATTTTAGTGTCAAATATTAAAATTAATTAAGTATTAAAATTATTTAATATGTGTTTTAGTAGATCAATTATGTAAAAATTCTATCTAATAATAAGCTATTATTTAGATTAAAAAATTGTTTCATAAATCCTTAAATTATATACTTATATTTTAAAATCATTAAGGAATTTGTTACAGATTTATTTTGTTATGTAATAATTTTTCATTTCGATTTTAGAAATAATAAATAATTGGTTCATTATTTATCAAACATATTTTTTCTAATGTATGGGCAACCTACAAAAAAAAGAAAGGAAAAAGGAAAAGAAAATATATAAAGAAAGAAGCTATAAGGCATGATTTATATTATCCTATTAAGTAATTAAAACTTATAAAAAAGAAGGAAAGCGGCACTAAAATCAACTATGTGTAAAATTAAGGGAAAGATCTAGTGAATATTTTGAGATTTTTTAAAGAATAGAAAAGAGATAGTGATAATCCTAAAGAAACCATGGAGAAAAAATAGCCATAAAGAAAGGAAATCTTTGGAAAAAGTAAATATCTTATAATGTTTTTGGAAGATCCAGTGTAGTCACTGTAAGTTTCCAGACAAGCAAATATGACACTCATATGCAATAAAATGCGCAACGGAAAACCGAAAACACATGGAGGATCCAAGTGAAAGTAACTAAACCGAATAACAATTTTTGCGTACCTAAATCGGTTGAGATCTTTCACCCAACTGTTGTGCCGAATTAGCTAAAGCAGGACAGAAATCCCGTCCCTCTACGGTATCCACACGAACCGTCGATCTCTAGTCAGAAAACATCTCATGATCTTCAACCCGAGCACTCCCGGACAGCAGTGCTAGCTGCGGATTTCCGAGAGTTAAGTGTGTTTTGTGTTCTTCTTCCTTTCTCAAAGAAGGAAGAGGGTGAGTGTGTATTCTTCAAGCTCTGAAAATTCAGACTCAAGAGAGAGAGAGGGATCAAGAGTAATCTGATTACTCAACCCCATTAGTGTATAGAATAGTGGAGTTAATGGCCAACATAGTGGTCCATCAATCAACTTGATTAAGACACCATCATAATGTAGTCTAATCATGTCTCCACTAAGTCTATTGGGGTTACACATCACAACACTCAAGTTTGGTTCATTGATTCTGACAATTAGTGAACCAAACCAGCCTAAAACGACCCTGGTCCAACCATAGTCCAACCACACATGGTCGAACCACGGTTCAACCACCTGTTCGAATCAACGATTCTATGTGTGTGACCCTATAGGCACTTGTAACGTTTGGCAATAATTGTAAAATCTCATTTTACAACTATAAGCAAAGAGCGGCGTCTAGCAACACATCATTGCTACCCAAACGACAAGATCAGTACTGATTCATTATGCCTCGGAACATGTCATCGTCCTTTCGTCCCATTATCAAGATTAAACACGAGACATGGAAAACGTCAATCTCGTATATGTTTAATCTTAGTTTCTTGATCCCCGAGTTAACTGTGTAAAACGGATACTCATGATATCACCATATCACATAATCCGAGTGTGGCCACGCATTTAACAGTTCAACTCTATCAAGAGGCCATCTGAAAATATACCCGTTATATGGATTGGACGAATCCCATCTCGATCAATCAAAACCCACTACACATTATATCATATACCCAATGATTACCCTTAAGTCCACTCTGTTACGAATGACAAGGAATAATATCAAAGTATACGACTCATATGTTGGGAACCTTGATGATCTCAGGTCTAAGGACAATACATATAAGAACCACTAATGACAATCATATAACGTTCCATGTAGGATTCTAATGTGGGTCGGTCCAGTCCACAAGTTCTCTAACTTGTACCTTTATGTAGAATTCATATTTTATATAATTCTCAACATACGCTAGTCTTAATTTATTATTACAACCCATCCATAATAATAATCGACTAGGGACATTTAAGAATATATCAAATATATTCTAGGGTTATAAATATGTGCAAGCGTTTATCTCATAAACATATTTATTGGAACAACCTTAATGTATATACAATACTACATACGATCATCCATAGATTGGCTTTTGGGCACATTACTAACAATCTCCCACTTGCACTAAAGCCAATCATCCATGTATCTAATACCAATGGATGTAGCATGACCATCATGCTTCCGTTGTGTGAAAGGCCCAGTCAAAGGATCTGCTACATAGTTCTCAGAAGGAACTTTGTACAGGCCCAGTTGTAGAGTCGACAACTGTTTCTTGCTTGGAATTCTTCCAGCAAACAGCACCAACTGCAAGACAAAACACATAACCTGACTGCGATCTAAAGTCATCCCTGTCGGTTTGGAAGCTAGCATATGTGTAACCTTACAACAAGTTCACCAATGCTTCCGTATACAAGGAATGCATTCTTAGTCCTTCTCAAGTACTTAAGGATGTTCTTAACCGCTGTCCAGTGACTTTCACCGGGGAGTCTAACTATAGACGAACACTGTGAGTTTCGTATTCGCTGTAGGCCAGCTTATGTAACGTACCGTATGTACTATCTAGGATAACATCTTCGTTAAGGAATCTTACTCATCCGTTCTCTCTCCTTAGATGTACTAGGATATTGATTCTTTGAGAGAGATATGCCATGTGACATGTGCAAGAAACCTTTCTTGGAATCTTGCATGCTAAACCTCTTTAGCACCTTATCAATATATGTACTTTGACTTAGCCCAAGAAGCCTTTTGGATCTATCTCTATAGATCTTTATACCTAACACATAGGCAACTTCTCCTAAGTCCTTCATTGAGAATTTCTTTCCTAACCAAGACTTTATATACTGTAGTGTTGGAATATCATTCCCAATGAGTAGAATGTCGTCAACATACAATAACAAGAAAACGATAGTGCTCCCACTAACCTTCTTGTAAACACATGGCTCATCTTCATTTTTAATGAAATCAAACTCTTTGATTACTTCATTAAAACGAAGATTCCAAATCCTTGAAGCTTGCATTAATCCATAAATGGACCTCTGCAACTTGCATACCATATTAGCATTCTTTGGATCGACAAAACCTTCAGGTTGTGTCATGTACACATCCTCTAAAAAATTTTCGTTAAGAAAAACGGTTTTGACATCCATTTGCCATATCTCATAATCATGGTATGTTGTTATAGCCAATAGAATCCGGATGGATTTAACCATGGCAACTGGTGAGAAAGTTTCATCATAGTCAATACCATGAACTAGTTTGGAACCTTTCGCAACCAATCGCCCCTTTAAAGGTAATCACATTACCATCCATGTCGGTCTTTTTCTTAAAGACCCATTTGCACCCTATGGGTTTTACCCCTTCAGGTGGATCAACCAAGGTCCATACCTTGTTTTCATACATGGATTCCATCTCCGAATTCATGGCTTCTAGCCACTACTTAGAGTCTGGACCCGTAATGGCCTGCTGATAGGAAGTGGGCTCATCCTCATCTATGAGCATCACGTCTCCAGTATGACTCATAAGAAATCCATATCTCTCAGGCTCATGCCGAATCCTATCCGACCTATGTGGTCCATGTGTTACAGGTACAGGACTTCCATCCACAATATCTTGTGGTTCCTGTCCTTGTTCTATCTTAGCCTCTATACCTCAAACTTCTTCGAGTTCTATTTTTCTCCCTCTGATCTTTCTAGAAATAAATTCTCTTTCTAGAAAAATAGCAGTCCAAGCAACAAACACTTTGTGCTCTGTGGGATTATAGAAATAATATCCTTTAGTTTCCTTAGGATATCCAACAAAGAGGCACATGACGGATTTAGGGCCAAGTTTATCTGATGCTTCTTGTCTCACGAAAGCCTCACAACCCCAAATCCTCATAAAAGATAAATTGGGACGCTTCTCTGTCCATATCTCATATGGTGTCTTTTCAACCGATTTAGATGGAACACGGTTAAGTGTATAGGCAGCACTGAATAATGCATGTCCCCAAAATGAAGAAGGAAGGTCAGCTTGACTCATCATAGAACGAACCATGTCTAACAAAGTTCTATTCCTCCTTTCAGATAAACCATTCAATTGAGGCGTACCTGGTGGAGTAAGTTGTGATACAATACCACATTGCTTTAGATGATCAAGAAAATCTCGGTCTAAGTATTCACCTTCTCGATCAGATCGAAGCATTTTAAAACTCTTGCTGAGTTGATTCTATACTTCACTCTTGAATTCTTTGAACTTTTCAAAGGATTCTGACTTGTGTTTCATAAGATACACATAGCCATATCTACTGTAATCATCAGTAAATGTAATGAAGTACTGAAAACCACCTCTAGCCTATATAGACATAGGTCTGCATACATTAGAATGTATAAGACCTAATAAGTCTGAAGCTCTTTCACCTTTACCAGTAAAGGGAGCCTTCGTCATTTTGCCTAATAAACATGACTCACATGTCTCATATGATTCAAAATCAAATGAGTCTAAAAGTCCTTTTTTATGGAATTTAGAAATACGAGTCTCGTCTATATGGCCTAAACAACAATGCCAAAGGTAGGTTTCATTAGAATCATTCGTTCTAACCTTCTTCGTATTAATGTTATAGATAGGTGTTTCTAGGTTTAGAACATACAAACCATTGCTTAAATATGCACCACCATAGTAAATATCATTGAAATAAATAGAACAATAATTGTTCTTTATTTTCAATGAAAAGCCTTTCTTGTCCATACAAGACACAGAAATCAAATTCCTGCTTATGGTAGGTACATAATATTAATTGTCCAGTTCTAAGAGCAAACCACTCGGTAAGGATAGATAGTAAGTCCCTACGGCTAATGTGGCAACTCTTGCTCCATTTCGGACACGTAGGTCTATCTAACCCTTTGCTAATCTTCTACTCTTTCTTAGTTCCTTCACATTTAAACAAATGTGAGAACCACATTCGGTATCTAATACCCATGATGCAGAGATAGAGATACTAGCCTCTATAACAAAATACCTGAAGCGGAAGTCTTACTTCCCTTTTGTTTCTTTACCTCTTCAAGGTAAACAGGGTAGTTGCATTTCCAATGGCCCGGTTTGTTGCAATGGAAACAATGTCCTTCCTTTGCAACACCACCCTTGAGTTTCAGCACATGAGAACAAGAAGATGCACATGCACCAAACCTTTTGGCACATTTCTCCTTCTTGTCAAACTTTGCTTTACCCTTTCCTTTGCCTTTTCCAATCATCATAATGATGGAATTGTTTGCCTTCATTTGTTGCTCAACTGTTCCCAACATATTTAGCAACTCAGACAACGATTTGTCATATGGCAAAATTGGCTGTAACTATCCGGCAATGATTGTAGGACTAGATCAACGGCTAACCCCTTTTGCAAAAGAAAAACAGGATCCTTAAGGCTCTCAATGTTTCCAATCATTTTGAGCACATGAGGTCTCACGGGTGATGACTCAACCATCTTGCATTGGAATAAAGCCTTAGAGGTCTCGTACCTCTCATGCCTTGCTTGCTTTTTCAAGAGCATTTTCAGGTGCTCGATCATATCGAACGTCCCCATGTTCTCATGTAGCTTCTGAAGCTCAGAGTCCATGGTAATTAGCATAAGGCATGCAACATCCAACGCATCATCAACATGCTTCTTGTAAGCATCCCTTTCTGCCCTATGAGCATTAGGCGCAGTACATTAGGAACAGGCCCTTCAAGGACATACAACTTTTCTTGTTTGAGGACTATCCTCAAAATGCGATGCCACTCTAGGAAACTATTCCCATTCAGCATGTCCTTCTCAAGGACCGATCGCAATGAAAATGTGCCAGTGTTTTGTGCCATGGTAACTCTACAACAATGATCAACTCACACAAATAATAGTCATGTATTCAAAATCTTTTAACAAGGAATTCTATTAAATGATGCTCCTACTATGAATCAAAATAATCATAAGTAGGCCAAGATCCATATTTCACCACAATATAAGTCAGGTTTGGCTGATCGCTTACATCATAGCTATTTAGGTAGACAACTCTTGTCAATTACATCTCATGTAACTCTTGGATAGTTGAGTGAACAACACTTGCTCTTGTCTATCAAATAGATTTAGCTCAACTCTTTGCCTCTAAGTCCTCAATCCTATTGACATGACCTAGTTAAGTCCAAACCTATAATAAGCAGTTCAGATATTACAATTATCCAGTCGCACCTTGCTAGGATAAATATTGGCACCTTGCTTTGGCAAAACCTACCAAGTATTGATCTAAGCAATGATGAGTGCTTATCATGGAAGGCAACTAAGAACTTAATATTTAATTCAACAATTATTTCCATGCATAACAATTATGCAATCACATCTTGCTAGGATAAACATTGGCACCTTGTTTTGGCAAAACCTACCAAATGTTGATCTAAGCAATGATGAATACTTGTCAATAATTGTATCCATACATGTCATGCATGTAATTCACCAATCATATATTGATGTTATGTAAGTTTGGAAACCAAAATTACATGAGAACATCGATGTCTAACAGTGAATATCGATGTTGTGAGAATCTGATCCTCGCCAACCACTTGGCGTTGCTCATGAACATCGATGTCCTAGCTTGAACATCGATGTCCAATGGCCACTGGAACTCAAGAACATCGATGTCTTGATCTGAACATCGATGTTCTGAGGCTCTGGAACTCCAAACTATTTGGCAGAGCTCAAGAACATCGATGTTGGAAAGTTCCGAAGGTCCATTGGCCTCTGGAACTCAAGAACATCGATGTCCTGACCTGAACATCGATGTTGGCAAGTTCCGAAGGTCCAAAAACTTGGCAGTAGTTTTAAACATCGATGTATAACATTTAAACATCGATGTTTGGGGTTCTAGAACTCAAGGACATCGATGTTTCAGCGTAAACATCGATGTTTCAGCGTAAACATCGATGTTTAAGAATTCTAGAATCTCAAAACAATTCGGCAAAATTCTTGGACATCGATGTTCAATCTTGAACATCGATGTTCATGGGAATCTGCCAAGGCCAACCTTCATAGAACATCGATGTTTTGTCTTACAACATCGATGTTCAGTAGGATCGGCCAAGGCTAAACCCATGTCGACATTGATGTTCATCTGATAAACATCGATGTTCTGGCCGTGATGTGCTAGAACGACAATCGTTCCATACGAAAACCGACGATCGATTTTCCTTTTGTCAAACCCCTTCGACTTACTGCCAAGATCCCCTTGATTGATATCACATACCAATCAAGTGCTTGTTGTCAAAACACTTTTGACATAAACCAACATCAACATATATATCACATATACATAATTGAATTCTATATATATGATCATGCTTCATCACATACCACATATCACATATATTTACGGGTACATATCATACATATGCACAAGAATTCGGTTTAGAACTTCACAAGAGGCT
>JAKUCV010000089.1:30839-67129 GCA_028386065.3 Turnera subulata | reverse complement strand
TGACTTGGCCAAAGGCCCGACTACTGGTGTGGAACTGCAGAGGAGTCGCAAGGCGTTCCCAGGAGTTCTCGCGTACTCTAAGGGACCTGAAGAACCAATACAAACCGAACATGGTTCTTCTGACGGAGACCCAGTGGAAGCCTCAAGACGATCACGGTCTCATCCCACTCCGGTTCCCTCAAGCAAACCGGTTCGAGATTCCTGGCCAGAACAACGCAGGCGGCTTGTGGTTCTCGTGGAGCGACAGCATCCAAGTCAACATAAAAAACGACCCCACTAGCTTCAGGGTCAACGTTGTTCCAAGGCGTTAAATGTATTTTTATTTTTATAAAATATCATGTAATACTTCTGTTTGTAATATCAATATTTGCAATATTAATAATATTTATATTTCCGCTTATTTATGGCATCATTACCTCTTATGTGTATGTTCTGCGACAGCTGGCGTCCCTTGACTGGATCCATAATGCACTAACTAAAATGATATAAAATAAAAAACAAATGGAGCGAACTATGCAAACAAGGACAACAGACACACAAGGACTGCCCAACAAGACCTAACGTCTACTCCGCTACCAAAATGAAGCGCCCCGACCCGTATTTACCGTACACAGTAAACACGTGCCGGAACTGTGACAACCCAACCAAAGTAAGCCCAAGCATACAGTGTACACAACTGAAACCCGGGCCCAACAGCCCAAAATAGGAAACATCATAAATAACAAAACCGGCCCAATGGCCCAATAATATCAATAAAATGCACAGCGGAAGACTTAACAACTCACTAAAAACTGTATGCGAATAGATGCAAACTATGGATCCAAGTCCTGTCCAAGGGATAACGCTGCAGCCTGTCTGGAATGCACCAATCCTGTACAACAAAAAACTCATCCTACGGGATGAAAGCCCGCAGGTGAGGGGTGAGTCCGAAGTGCTCACCAACCAAGGATAAACAATGATATGCAGGCAACTGTAATACTTCAAAGGAGAAATACAGACAATAATCACAACCATACCAAAGTCAATACCGTACAAAACAGACCAAACTCAAGGACTCGACCCAACGTACCAAGGATTTTATTATTTTTTTTTCAATTTTATTATTCTGGCCCCGTCACGGATAGGCTAAGGTCGTACCAGGCTATCAACCTGTTTATGGTGCCAGAAAAAAAAAGGAACCCGGGATCAACATCCCAGTATCAAATCTCAGGGATCAACTTCCCAATCACAATCTCAGGGATCAACATCCCAATAACAATCTCAGGGATCAACATCCCATTATCAAATCTCAGGGATCAACATCCCAATCACAATCTCAGGGATCAACATCCCAATAACAATCTCAGGGATCAACATCCCAATAACAATCTCAGGGATCAACTTCCGAATCACAAATCCGGGATCAACATCCCATTCAAAGCGGCATCAACATGCCCATCACAAGTAACCTAGATCATGGCCACCACAAAACAGTCTCAAACCATCCGGTCGTACCTCTACTTACCACGTGATAATTACGTCATCATCATCCAAAAACTAAATCTCAAATCAACTTCAAATTTCCATTTTCTTTTTTCCAATTATCCATATCACGGTTTATTCCGACAAACTATTCACAACACAGTCTATCGACATCAAACACAATATCCAAATCAGTCAAACAATTATCCAACTTCCTATTAACTCAAATTATACGACAGACCAATCCAACAATAGTTTTATAGCATCAATCATTCACAACCCAACATCAATCGCAACATAGTATCTAAGAAACCATTAACAGTCAATATAGCAGTTCAATCACGCAGAGCAATATCAAGAATCACACACAGAAACTACATCAACAAATCCGTATCATCAAATATCCAACAATAATATATATATATCATCCCAATTTCCAATATTCAATTTCACAAGTTGTTCAACTTACTATTACCAAAGATTAACCCACAGACTAAACCGTCAACATATCTTGACACGAATCATTCACAATTAACAGATCAACGTCAATCACAACACAATATCCACAGAACCAATATCATAACCCAACAACAACAACATTAACCATAACAACAGTTTAATCTAACAACAAAACACACAAAGTATTACAGGCACATATCAAGGCTTATACATCCTCACCTTAGCCGATTACTCAGTTCTGAAAACTTCAATCGGTCCAAAGCTGGTTCCACAGGAAACTGCTCGACATCAAACCTATACAACAAGACAACATGCTCACATAAATGCACATAATCGGTATACTATGATGCCATAAATTGTAAATTTACCCCCCCTCGGTTATACGTTATCATCTCCATAAGATTATTTTACTTGCAGAATTACAATTACCAAATATTATTATTTTATTTTTTCCATAAAGTTATTATCATATATACTTAGTGAAATATTTCTCAGAATATACGATACCATATTTATTTCTAAAATATTTCATAGTATGTATACCCCTTTTCTAAAATTATTTACCCCTATAATAATTTTTCAAAGGAAATTCATTTTATAATTACATTTTCTCGAAATAATGATAGTGACATCATTTTATTTTTTTCCAGTAAAATATATTCATATACTTCATATATATATATTTTTCAAAATACCATAACTCATACTTACCATTTTATTATTAAAATAACCATAACATAATTACTTTAATTTTCCAAGATAATATATTTAAGTAATTATTTCCTAAGACATAACCATATACTAGGTATATGCATTTTTCAGAAATTATATAATTTACAAAACCTTATGTATATATTTATTTACCAGGAATATAATTATATGTATATAGGTTTTTTTTTTTTTATTTTTTTAAACTGGACTGGGCCAGCCCATAATAATTTGGGCCAACCCAGAACCCAAGCCCATATCCACTCAAGCCCAAAATCACAAACCAGCCCACAAGCTCCAACCCAACAACCAAAACCCTACCCAAACCAAACCAATCAGGCCGGGTCAACCCATGACCCGCGACCACATCCGGGTCGTGCTCACAACCCGCTTCCTCACCTTGGTCCTGCAGATGACGGCGCGACGAACAGAGCGAGGCGGCGTCGCGTGAGGAGGAACGGGGGCGGCTGGAGATGATGGCATCGGGGAAAGGCTGCGGCGAGAAGGACAGCGTCGCCGGCTTGCTTGGTCGGGCTTGACGGCGGCGGTTTTCAGTAGAGGAGGAAGGAAGGCAACGGGCGGCGTGGCTGCAGGCGGCGGCAGCGGCACGAAAAGGAGGAGAAGAAGAGGAAGGAGAGGAGAGGAGGGGAGGTGGGTGGCAGTGCGTGGTGACGGTTCGGGTGGCAGCGCGCGCGTGGGGTCGCCGGTGGTGACTGTGGTCGAGGCGAAGGCGAGCGAGAAGGGCAACAGTGGTGTTGCGTGGTGGCGGCCGACAGTAGCAGGGAGGAAGGAGAAGGAAGAGGTGGTGTTTCGTGGTGGCGGTGAAGGTGGTCTCGGTTTGGTGGTGGCGTGTTTGTGTTCTGCTGTTTTTTTTTTTTTTGGTTTGAATTGCAGGGAAAAAATTGGCAGAGGAAAAGAAGAAAAATCGTGAGGCACGGGTGTGTGTCTGTAGGGAAAAAGCAAGGAGAAAAGGAAGCGTGAAAGGTATGTTCACGAGCTGCACAGGCCATTCACAGGTTACACGGGTAGAGGCGGCGTCCAACACAATAATGCAGGTAAGTCGTGTACCGACCGGACCAGAAAATAACTGATACCCCCACTAAGTTATTTTTCAGTGTGATTTCCGAAGATTTCGGGACCGAAAAATACCGACTTAGACCCGAAAAATCCACGGAAAAATCACGAGCTCTGGAAAACTATTGGTTTCGAAAAAACGACACTCGATTTACCTTGAATTAATTACCCAAGATTAATTCAACAGTAAATCACGGTAAAAAGACTTTTACAGTCCCGGTAAAAATCAAAAATTTTACCCGGGCTGTTACACTATAACTTTGTAATAGTATTCTAAAATACAATTTTAGCAATAATCAACCATTATGATTATAGATTAGATTTTAATTATTATTTTCTTACACAATTTCTTTTTATAAACTAAATAGCAATTTGATTCTTTTAGTTTCAATTGTTGTGTATTTTATTTAATTTTATAGTTTTTCTATATGGTCTATTGTATATAAACTTGGCCCTGCCTAACAAAAATTCCTAGATCCGCCCTGTGTCTGAATATCTGCAAATGATGCGGTGCATTAGAAATTGGTTCATTTCGTGACAGAATGCTAGTGGAAACACGCTATCCTGAAGTTCATAGATGCTCATTGAAAGTGCTACTTTGTGGACAGTGGGGTGACAATCGAATTATTGTCTACGGAATTTATGGCCCCCATGATGTTGATAGCGGAGTAGGTTTATGGATTGAGTTGGCTGAAGTTCTAAAGGGATCTCCTTATCCTTGTTTGGTTATTGAAGATTTCAACGAAATTTTGAGTCTAGAGGAAAGGCTGAGTGGAAGGATATGTTTGAGGGGTTCTAGAGCCTTGGCTGATTTTGTAAATGCCTTGGAGCTGTTTGAAGTTGATTTTTCCGGTAGACGCTTTGCATGGGGTAGTTCCTTAGCTGCAAACAAGATAGACAGGGCCTTTTTTTACCATACCTGGTTTAGTTTATTCCCACCAATCTCGTTAAAGGCTGGAAGTAAAAACATCCTGACCATTGTTCAATTATCTTGGCTCAGACGACAGCTAATTGGGGTCCAAAGCCATTTCGCTTCCTAAATTGCTGGTTATCATGCCCGAATTTTGATGAAGTTTTAAGAGGGATGCGGAAAAAAGCTGTTGAGAAGTTTCCTAGCAAATACCGACTTTTAAAAAAGTTGGGGTTCATGAAGAATGCTTTGAGAGTGTGGAATTTTGAATCTTTCGGTAACATCGATGAAAGGGTTTGCAGAAGCAGATTGATGATCTAGACATAATTACAGATCAAAGACGCTTGACTAAGAATGAGAGAAGTAGGATGGTTGAGTATGCCAGAGAGACAGTTTGTGGATGCAGAAATCGCGGGTTACGTGGCTAAAATTAGGGATAAGAATACTAAATTCTTTCACTCTATGGAGTGCAATAGAGGCCGAAGAAACGCCATACACAAGATGTATGTTAATGGTGTGGCAGTTGATCAACCCGAGCAAATCAAGAGGGCTGCCAAAGAATATTTCGCCAGTTTAAATTCTTATCGGGATAGGTTAAAAAGAGTATAATCCTAATTAGGTTTATTTGTTAAAAGGATAACATGAAGAAAGTAGAGGAAAAATATCAGAGTATTAGGATAGTTTAATAAGAGTACAATCCTAATTAGGTTTGTTTATTAAAACGATAATATGAAAAAAAAATATCAGTGAGGAAAAAAAACTTTTGGATAATTATATTTATCATTATGGCCATATGTCAAAAACTGATTGATTAAAACTACACTTAAAAACTCCCACGTGTCAATAAATGAAGGCCTAAAAAATCCTATGTGTCAACAACTAGTGAGGTATCAGCTTTACATATATATAATAGATTTGGTAAAATATCATGTAAAAATTTTAAATTATGTTACCATTCCCAAACACAAAAAAATATATTAATTTGGAATAAAATAAGTATAAATTGTGTGTCCTTATAATTATTGTCATAAGTGACATGTTTATGCATAATGCATGCGTATGAATTTTAGATAAACTAATACTGATTGAAAAAAAAAAATTATTTCTTAACAAAAGGCACAAAAGTGTTTAAAAAGTTTATAAAATAATTACCATCATATTATGATATTTTAAATTGGAAAATTATTTTATTTTATGAAACATTAAATAGAAAAAAATCCTTGCATGATAAATAAGAAAGAAAGACAATAAATATAATGATTTAAAAATTTTAAAAGGATCCTATCTCATAACAACCAAAGAAATTAATTATTATAGGTTTTATATGAAAAAATAGATACAAAATATATCTATAAAAAAATTAAAATGTATAAGATACAATTATAAAAAAATATACTATAAATCAAACTCTACAAAAGTTTAAAAGTTTAAAAATTTTATTATATACCAAGACTTAGGGTTTTATCAAAGACTTTGCTCTCTATAAAAAGAAAAGAATAAAACCCTAAGAAGGGAGCCTTTTGGCCCATCGACACGCTCTTTTCTCAGAAAAAAAAATTCATCTTTCAGAGCAAGAGAGAGGGGAATTCGTCTGAAGCAAAGTGAAGACCTTTAGATTTTTATTCGACAGCATGTGGCTGTTGCTATCTATTGTTGTTTTTAGTTTCTTCACGAACTAAATTCCTTAATTTAGGTTTATGAGATGTAGCTACAGTTATGTTTGAGTAATAATTCGTGTTTTGGCTTCTATTATTCGTTATTCTTTGATTTGTGTATGGAGAGCTTAACAGCGCATGCGGCCTGATCACCCTCTTGTGCATCTTAGACGACCTAGCGAAGTACTGAACAGGATAAGTTAGGAAATCTGATCGTTCTATACACAACCTCTATCCTAACTGTTGTCGAAAAAGATTTTTAGGGAAGTTGTGGATCCAACACTTAGTACAGCGCCTACTGCACCTTGGGACAGGCAACACTGGCGAACAGCAGGTTGTTCGGGACTAGGATTGGTTTACAATAACAGCGAATAGCTGGTTGTAGATGATATAGACTAGGGAGCCCTACAAGGTAGACGAATAAATTAGCCAAACCATAGTTTTAATACTTAGACAGCACCCGCTGTAGTGAACCCCAGATAACCTAGGTTTCTTGATTACTGCATCACCTCACCAGTACATGCTGTCTCTTTATTTACTATTTATGTACTTTATTTTCTCTGTCTATTACTCTCACCAATATCGACTATTTTATTTATTTGTTGTTTTATAGCCTAATCGATCGAAAGCTCTAAGGACAATGTTATTTCGCAGTTCCTGTGATTCGACCTTGTTTACTACAGCGCGTTGTACACTTGCAGCTCGTTTTTTCACGAACAAGTTTTTGGCGCCGTTGCCGAGGACTGCGCTAAATAATACTACTTAGTGTTTTTAATTGATTAGGTTTTTTTTGTTTTCTAATTTACTTTTTTTTCTTGCGGCAGGTAATCGACAGCGCACGCTGTAGCCTCTCTAGCAGTGTTTCGGTTGGTGTATGCAAACTAGGAGTCAAAAGCCTGATCTTGTACACATCCCGGACATTGAAAGCGCTGCTAGGACGAACCACAGGCAAGCAAGGCAACAGAAAGCAGCCGAGACCGCCAGAACATCAACAATGGCCCATATCGAACCTCCTAACAATGGCCGGGATGCTGATGGTAACTTCATCAACCCACCACGCGGCAAGGATGACCCACCAAGGAATGACGAGGGCAATATCATCAATCCTGTAGGCCCGAGGAACCAGCAGCGTCAGCATCAGCACGCTGTTGCCAATGACATCGTCGATCCTTTCGCCAACATCCCCAATCTGCTAATCAACCAGCTTATGCGACCTCACCATACAGCACCTACTGGAGCAATAGCACCATTCAATAATGATCAACCTTATGAGCTCCAAACCAACTTGGTTCAAATGGTCCAAAACAAGCAGTTTCGAGGATCGGCGCTGGAGGACCCTAACCAGCACTTGGAGAAATTTCTGGATATCTGTGCCACCACCAGGATTCAGGGGTGTTCTGAAGATGCCAAGAAGCTTCATCTTTTCAAATTTTCTCTCAGGGATGGAACCAAGAGATGGCTAAAAACTTTACCAGCGAACAACATTACCACTTGGGAGCAAATGGAAGAAGCATTCTTGAAGAAATATTTCCCTGATACAAAGATGGATGAGCTCTGTGGGCAAATGTGCAATTTCACGCAGAAATATGATGAAACAATGGTGCAAGCATGGGAGAGATTCCAGGATCTGATCCAGCGTTGCCCAGCTAATATGGTGTACCTGCCAGCGCTGCTGGGGATCTTCTATCGCGCCATGTCACCTGAGAATAGGCGCACTCTCAATGCTGCAGTGCCCGACGATGGGAAATTTAAACATGCACCATGTGAGGATGCCAAAAGAATCATGCTTAACCTTGAAGATGATGATGAGCCACGCCGCAGTGCAAGGGAAGTGCATCATGTTGACAAGAACACCAATATTGAGGCCCAACTTGCTGCCATCTCTAAGCAACTCAAAGATTTGACCACCAAGCCAATGCAGCCTGTGGCTCAGGTACAACCTATTGCCCAACATAGTGTCTGTGAAATTTGCAGTGGCTCTCACTTCTTCCTTGAGTGTCCTGAGAACAATTCAGAGGAGGCAAATTTCATTGATCGCCACCCCAATCAGTCCTACAACAATTACAATCAAGGGTATAACCAGGGCTGGCGATCAAACCCCAACCAGAACTACAATTAGGGGTACCAGCATCAGGGGCGGCAGCAGCAGTGGCAAGGTGGACAGCAAGGAGGATACTTTGAATTGACCCAAATGGTGAAGCAGCTGTTAGAAGGTCAGAATAGGATGGATAAGGAGCTAAATCAGCTGAAGGCCCACAACAAGATGCTTGAAAATCAGTTTGCACAGTATGCTATGCAGCAGTAGCAGCCGCTGGGCAGACTGCCAGGCCAACCGGAGATGAATCCAAAAGAGCAATGCATGGCAGTAACACTCCAAAGTGGGAAGGTACGAGAAGAGAAGAATGAAGCAGCAATCAAGCCAGTGATGTTTCCAGCACCATACCAGCCCCCGCTGCCCTATTCGCAGGTTTATATGAAGCAACCACAGAGCAGACTGCTTGGTCAATCAAAAGCAAATCCAAAGGAGCAGTGTAATGCAGTGACGCTGAGGAGTGGGAAGGAGCTTCTAGATCCTGTTCCTAAACTGGCAAAAGTGACAACACCCAAATAAGAGGAGAAGCAAGAAGCAGCGGCTGCACCAGCGATGCTGTCGGAAGCTGAACCCAAGAAGAAAGCACTGCCAGTGCCTTACCAGCCCCCACTGCCATATCCACAGGTCTATAGAAAGAGCAGACTCGAGGAGCAGTATAAAAAATTTGTAGACATGGTCAGTGGCCTTAAATTAGAGATTCCCTTCACCACTGTTCTGGATCAGATTCCCACTTATGCCAAGTTCTTGAAGGAAGTCCTCACCAACAAGCGCACTGTAGAGGCGCAGACAGTGGCCCTTACAACAGAATGCAGTGCTGCGCTGCTGAAACAGTAGCCCCTACCAAAGCTTGATGATCCGAGAAGCTTTTCAATTCCTTCTACTGTTGGCACCCAGAACTTCAATGGAGCATTGTGTGACCTTGGGGCCAGTATCAGTTTAATGCCATTAATAACAGCGGGAAAGCTTGACTTTGGAGAGATTAAGCCTACCAGCATGGTGCTACGGCTTGCTGACGGATCCGTGAAGTATCCTGTAGGAGTACTGGAAGATGTCACTGTGAAAGTAGGGAAGTTTTGTATACCTTGTGACTTCCTGATCATGGACATGGAGCTTGATGAGCAGACCCCAATCATTCTTGAGAGGTCTTTTCTCGCAACAGCGGGCGCTGTAATTGATGTAAAAGATGGTAGCATCACATTTCGAGTTGGGGAGGAAAGAGTAGAATTTAATGTCCAGAAGGTAATGGATTCAGAGTTGGAATCCAATGCTTGCTATATGGTGAGTGCCGTTAAGGCAATCGAGAAGGATATGCTTCATACAACAGGTGCTGTAGGTGACACTGTTAAGTCACAATCGTGTTATTTGGCCAGCAAGGATAGACCAGAAGATGGTGACAGCACTGTAGAAAAGGAAACACAACACCCATCAGCCACTCCAGATGCTGACTCCCGATTGCGAGCCTTGGAGATGTTAAGTCACAGCGGAACTGTCTCTCCTCCTAATGATGGGAAGGAGCCTCACGTAGAAGTGCCAAAGCTTCCATCATGCAAATTTAAACGAAAGAAGAGGAAGTTTAATGTGGGAGACCGAATTCTTCTCTTTCACTCTAGGGTGAAACTCTCCAATGGCCAATTCTCTAATTGCTGGACGGGGCCATATACAGTGCTTGATTACCTTCCAAATGGTAGTTTGGAAATTTGTGATGTAGAGAACAACACTTTCAAAGTGAGTGGGCAGAAACTAAAACATCACAATCCTGGAGCATCATTCATGAAGGAGATTCCTCATCTTCTTTTTGATCCACCATGAGCAGCGTGAGCTGCAAGTTGTCCAGCTACAAGACATAAAAGAAGCACTGCTCGGGAGGCAACACGAGGTAAGTTCTTATTTTTCATACATCCCGTTAGTTTTATTTTTGTTTCTGTTTTTGTTGTTGTTTTTGCAGCCCTAAAAAGTAGAAAAATTAGAAAACCATAAAGACAGGGGACTGTGATTGCAAATAGCGTGCACTGCCAGTGCAACACAGCACTACGGCAAACAGAGAAGCATACTTAACCCTACTCTTGCACTTTTTAATTTTTCCAATGCATAGTTTGCCATGTTGTGTGCATTGTTTCTTGTGTTGAATATCCATTATACCCCTGCATCAATGCATTTCACATTTCAATTCAAGTTTGGGGAAGTCCCTCCCTTTTTGTTATGTTTTTATTTTTTTTTGTATTTTGTGCTTTATTTCTGCCCCAGTGAGGACACTGTGGAATTTAAGTTTGGGAGAGGCAGAAATTGGCATTTCTGTGTTTGTGTTTATGTTAATGCATTCTGTTCATGGCCAACTGATTATTGTTGTGTATGATGCTGGAATTTATTGCACTTTCTCGGTTTTATTTGCTGAACCAGCATGCTGCAGCGCACGCTGTTGTTTCCCCTTTTCAATTTCCTGATAATTTTTACATTCTTACACGTGATAATCAGTTCAAGTTAAGTATAGTTTAGTTTGTACAGGATGAGAAAATCAAAATCACTTGGGAGTCGTGATACCAACAAGGTAACTTGTGCCAATTGCTCTTCCTTTAACTTTACAGTGCCCGCTGTCAGCTATCTTAGAACCGATTCTCATTTTCTTTTGTAGCGAAATTTTTAGCATATTGGTATAATTGAGGAGATGATATAGGCATTATTTGCTGAGGTTAACATGACTTTTTTCTTACCTGTATCATAATTTCCACTTGACAACCCTTTTGAGCCTAAATTGATGGTCAAATATGTTCTTCAAGTTATAGCCCGACCCTATCTATTTGCCTTCCTAGTTCTAATTTTTAGGATGACTGTGTCGTGACAACACCCGCTGTAAGGTGAAAATTCAAGGATTTTGTCGAGACATAAATGGAGCTTTGTAATTTATGAATATGGAGATGAGTGATGTACTGAAAAGTGATCAAGGGAGTAATTAAAAGAAAAAAAAGAAAGAAAAAAAAGGAGAGAGAAAAACTCTTTTCACTCCCTTGAAAATCTTTTGCTCTCTTTATCTCCTGTTAATTTTTTTGTGCTCCAAAGGTTCTTAAATTTCTTAGTTTGTGCAATATTTTGTGGAAAAGGTTGTTCTAAGTTAGGATCTTAGAAGGTAAGCAACTTTTGTTATCCATCTAATTTCCTTTTCTTTGTTAGCCCTAAACCAAGCCCATTACAAGACCAAGGAAGACCTTTTGATCCTTGATTGTGCCTTTATGCTCATTAGTAGAGAATGGAAATTTGAATTGGCTTATGAGATGGTTGATTAGTCTGGGTACTTACCTTTTTGCAAAGGCATAAGGAGCTTTGAAGGTTGAATGGCTACCTATTTGATTTTATTTTGATCATCTCTGTGCTTTCTGAACTTTGTTGAATTAGAACTGATAATCTTTCTTACACTGAGACAATTTAGGATTTCTGACAGCGGGAGCTGTAGTGTGCGTGACAGGTGCTGCTGATGTATTTTAATTTCGAGATGGTTGTTGTAATTTCCTCCTGCATCGTTCTCTTTGTGATTAAGTTTATGTTTTGCTTGAGGACAAGCAAAGGTTTAAGTTTGGGGGAATTTGATGAGCGAGAAATTACACACTTTTACAGCATACACTGTAGTCTTTTGGCCTTGCATTTAGCATCCATTCATGCATTTAGATAGAAAATCAATTGCTTTTGCACCAAATTCTGCTTCCTTAGCTCTTGTTTGCTTTCAGGTGCAATTAGGTCCTTTTTGGAGTGGATTTTGACGATTTTTGCCCAAAAACAGCGAGGCGGTGCTGAATCCCTAGTTCCAGTTCAAACTGCACCAGCGATAGCGCCCAGATGCAACCTGACAGTGGCGCTGCGTCAAAGTCCTGATTTTTTTAATTAATTCGGAGACTTGCACCAAAATTCAAGGAGATTTTATTGAAGAGTTCGTGGACACTCCTTGGAACGTAAGAAGACCTTTTGCTGTTAGGTTTTGAGAAGAAAACTTATTTTCCCAGACTTAGGGTTTTATCAAAGACTATGTTCTCTATAAAAAGAAAAGAATAAAACCCTAAGAAGGGAGCCTTTTGGCCCATCGACACACTCTTTTCTCAGTAAAAAAATTCATCTTTCAGAGCAGGAGAGAGGAGAATTCGTCTAAGCAAAGTGAAGACCTTTAGATTTTTATTCGACAACATGTGGCTGTTGCTATTTATTGTTGTTTTTAGTTTCTTCATGTACTAAATTCCTTAATCTAGGTTTATGGGATGTAGCTAGAGTTATGTTTGAGTAATAATTCGTGTTTTGGCTTCTATTATTCGTTATTCTTTGATTTGTGTATGGAGAGCTTAACAGCGCATGCGGCCTGATCACCCTCTTATGCATCTTAGACGACCTAACGAAGTACTGAACAGGAGAAGTTAGGAAATCTAATCGTTCTATACACAACCTCTATCCTAACTGTTGTCGAAAGAGAATTTAGGGTAGTTGTGGATCCAGCACTTAGTACAGCGCCAACTGCACCTTAGGACAGGCGACACTGGCGAACAGCAGGTTGTTCGGGACTAGGATAGGTTTACAATAACAGTGAATAGCTGGTTGTAGATGATATATACTGGGGAGCCCTACAAGGTAGACGAAAAATTAGCCAAACCATAGTTTTAATACTTAAACAACACCCGCTGTAGTGAACCCCGAACAACCTAGGTTTCTTTATTACTGCATCACCTCACCAGTACACGCTGTCTCTTTATTTACTGTTTATGTACTTTATTTTCTCTGCCTATTTCTCTCACCAATATCGACTATTTCATTTATTTGTTGTTTTATAGCCTAATCGATCGAAAGCTCTAAGGACAGTGTTATTTCGTAGTCCCTGTGATTCGACCTTGTTTACTACAGCGCGTTGTACACTTGCAGCTCGTTTTTGCACGAACACAGGACTCCACAGGACTCTCAAGGATTCAAGAAAAAAAAAATATATCCTTAGAAGATGATGGATTGAATCCAATTTTCTCCCCAAAAGTTTAGAACATAATGTATTTGGTTTCAATTTTTTATTACATTGAAAATTTTTGTATTTTAACTTTGTGCCTGTTAAGTATGAATGCATATGGATTCATATTGGATGAAAAGAATAATTTTTTTTACATAATAATGTCATTGATTTGGTGTAATAGTCAATAACAAACAAGAATTCACTAAAAATTATACCCAAATTTTTT
This sequence comes from Turnera subulata, assembly GCA_028386065.3. Lineage (NCBI taxonomy): Eukaryota > Viridiplantae > Streptophyta > Magnoliopsida > Malpighiales > Passifloraceae > Turnera > Turnera subulata. Next base: position 53,575 of record JAKUCV010000089.1, on the reverse strand, counting down.
TCTCGTTAGGATTTTTTTTTTGAGGAAATCGTTAGGATTAAATATACATAGATGAAATTTTTACTTAAAATTTTATTTTTTTCTTGACAAAGAGATGCAGATACTTATGAATTTAATCTTTCTTCTCGTAAAGAATAAAAGATAATCTTTACAATTTATTCGGTAATATGTTGATAATTTTTTATTCTCCAATTGATTAGATATACTTAGATGAAATTTGTAAGTTTCAATTTTATATTAGAAAATTTCGGTATGATTTGATTCATATAGTTAATTGTCTGCAATGGTCTAGGATATGATTTGGTAATAAAAATTGGGATATGTTTTTTTTAATATCCACAATCATCTTTCCTTGTCCAAAAGATATATAGACAGATAAAATTTGTACTTGAATGGTTTATTCTCTGAATTGTTGGCGGATGAGACTATACCACTTGAGGATCTGAAAAAAGATATGTGAGCTGATTTGGAGAAAGCTGCTCTTGAAATGCAGAAGTTCTAAGATCTGGTTGTTGGAGAAACCAGATACATGGATAAAGAGGCAAGAGAAGTTGAAAAATCAAAGAAATGAGTCAGAACCGAAGATGTTGATGATATTGATGATTTTGAGAAAACCATCAGTGAGGAGAATGAAGATAATGATGATGCTATCTGGTTTTTATTTTGGTTTCCATCTTTTGATATCTATGCTTATATTCTAAATATTAGTGCTACTCTTTTGAATATTCACTTCTGCATAGAAGATGGATATCATGTTCTTATATGCTGTGCTATTTTGGTTAATATCCCATGTTTGTTGATACCAAAATGGGGAGAAAATATGCACGTTAATCTTATGCAAGAAATGTGGTATTCTTGAACCACACTTATGCTATTTTGGTTATAATCCCTTTTTGTTGTTGACAAAAGGGGGAGAAATACTGTTGATTTTTGCTGTATGCAGGATACTTGCGATACATTGTTTTTAACAAAACCACACTTGTGACTGTGATTTCGTTTCTGCCAAAAACCAAAATTTATGATAATGAATGCTGCACGACTTCGTATCTGTTATTATGCATTCAACTAATCTTTTTGTGCAGAAAGTGGAAAATAAGGGGGGAGTTATATGATTGGCTGTAGGATGCCAATATACATATTCACAAGGAATGCTTTATATGTTTTTCTAAAACTTATCCTTGCTGAATTATAAAAATGATTTCAAAAGGGGGAGCAACAAAACAGGGGGAGCTTCTGAAAAATTATCAGAATATTTTTTGAACCCTTGTTATGTGTAAAATCAACACAAATTTTTCATTATAAAAAAGGGGGATGGTTTTCGCTTACAGGAAAAATATGGTTTCTACCGATACCATATCTTGGACACACGACATATGGTTTTTATTTCAACCATATCTGCGAGCTGTCACCTCCAACCTTTTGTGCAAGTTGTGTGTGGTCCTCCAGGCAATTAAAACCCACTTTCAACGGTTTGAATTAATGAACAAGTAAGAGGGGTGACTTTATGGAACTGCAGAAGAAGTTCCCACCTAACTCCTCCTCAACTCCAGAAGGTGGTCCAAACTTTCCAAATTTGGTAATACTTTGCAACCAAGGAGTTGACATGCATAACGGCACAAAACTGAAGCTCTAATGAACTGAAGTCAACTGAAGTACAAGGAGCCATTGCAGGAGCTTATCCCCCACACTCAGATTCTATAAAAAGGGACGTTTACACCTCTGGAAGTTTAAACCCAGCCATTGAGAAAAATCTGAGTTTATACTAGTGCTTACAATTGTTCAGAATCTAGTATCTCTAAGAACTAAACAACAGGATTGTGTGTAAGCAAGTCTTGGTTTAGATTTGCTGGGTACTCAAGTCTAAGATTAGATTTGAGGATAGGTTAGAGCTTAGCCTGTGAAAAGCTTGTAAAGGTTTGAGTTTAGCTTAGAAAAGCTTGTGATTGTAAAGGTTAAGGTTGAACCCGCAAAAACCTAAAGATAGTGAGAGTTTGAAATCCTAAAGGGGGGGTCCGTTAGGCAGTGGAGGTACCTGGTGAGGCGGAACCATTGTAAAATCACTTGTGTCCATTCTCTCTTACTCTTCTCACTCGCATTCTTGCTCTATATACTCGCTAAGTGCTCGAAAGACTTGGTATCACAGAAAACAATTCTTTCCGCAAGATTTAGTATCGCAAAAACCAAATCTCACTGTGCGGAAAAAGTTTTAAAGCCTAATTCACCCCCTCTCTTAGGCACTTTTGGGCCTACAATTCTTCATCTTAAGATATCTTGAAAATTTTCTAGAGAGAAGAGCTACATCGGAGTCTCAATCATCACCATCGATTGGCTCTTGTACCTTCAAAGCAACATCCTTTCTTTTTGGTTCAACAATTTTGTCACCATGACAAATAAGCTTGCCAATAAGCTCATCATAAGAAAGAAGATTTAGGTTTTGAGCTTCTTCAATGGTCGTCACTTTAGGTTCCCGTTCTTAGGGAAGTGACCTTAGAATCTTTGCAACTTTTTCTCTATGTGTCATCACTTTTCCATGTGATACAAGATTGTTACAAAGAATGGTAAAGCGAGTGTCCATCACTTGGATGGTTTCTTCAGCAACCATTTGAAATAGCTCATACTCCCGCATCAAGCGATTGAGCCTTGATTCCTTAACCTGGTTTGTGCTTTCATGAGTGACGCACAACAATCTCCCTATAGGTCTGTTGTAAGGATTTTGAACAATATGCACATCTCAATATCTTTCCCTTCAAGAAAAATTTTCATCCGAAACTTTGAATAGTCAAAGTTTGCCCCATCAAAGTATGGTTCCTTGTTGATACTTGTACCTTTGATAGCCATGTTCTTTGTCTCTCGATTTTACTCCTCTGAACTGAGAACGCAGCTCCGTTCCAATTGTTGGCCGATAAGTGCCTAAGAGGGGGGAGGGGGGGTTGAATTAGCCTTTAAGTTTTTTCGGATAGAAAGATTTGGTTTCTGTAATACCAAATCTTTAAAGCACTTAGCGAGTATGTGAAGCAAGAAAGCGAGTAAAGTAAGTCAGAGAGAATTGAACACAAATGATTTAGAGTGGTTCCTTCTCATCAGGTACTCCACTACCTAAAGATTCCTCCCTTTAGGATTTCAAACTCTCACTATCCTTAGGTTTTTGCGGGTCCAACCTTAACCTTTATAATCACAAGTTTTTCTAGGCTAAGCTCAAACCTTTACAAGCTTTTCACAGGCTAAGCTCTAACCTACCCTCATATCTAATCCTAGACTTGAGTACCCAGCAAATCTAATCCAAGACTTGCTTACAAATTGCCCTTAGAGTGTGTTTTACAAAGCACACAGAAAAACCAAATCAGAAACCACGATTTTTAGCAAAAGTCTATACTCAAATTTTTACACAATAGTTGGGATGAATCTTCAGAGGTGTAATGGATCCCTTTTACAGAATCTGAGTGTGGGGGAATGCAGCTGCAACAGATCTTCATACTCCTAGTTGATTTCAGTTCATTATTCATTATTCATCAAGTTGAGCGGTTACAAAATGTTCAGCACATTGGAGAACCCCTTCATGTGAAAGTATATAGGCTACTTAATTAGCAGACCGCTTAACATCAGAAAAAATATAACAAGAGAAATTATGAACTAAAGATAAGATGTCCTGGATCACCATGATGAAACAAGAATTCCTGAACTTTATCTTGTGTGGAACGCTAAATACTTATGACGAATTTTTTTTTGCAATTGTCTGGGTGTGATAGCTAATTCGGTTCTTGCTTTTAATTGTCCAGGAGAGATTAACAAATTAAATCACCTTCCTAAAATAATAAGGTCATTTTAATTATTAAGGTATGCTTTTAATGTGATTCTCATTGATGGTGGGAATCTGAAAATTTTATTTGGATTTATCGTCTGTCCTTATAGACACAAGAAAGAATTTTTTTTTTTAATGCAGCACAATCATATGATATATCCTAGGGAAAAACGGTTGCTTACGTAGCATTTAATTCGTCGAGGCAGGGTTGTCACGTGTCCACGGTGGTTTGGTTTCGTTCTATTTTTTTTTTATGGCAATTTTTGATTTTCTCAACATTTATTGGTTTGGAATCTTTGATTTAATTTGTGGAAATATGATGAGTATTGCAATTCTGTTAAAACTGAAAGAAAATCATGGGGTTTTCCAGGAAAGGGCATTTATCTGCTAAATTTTGAGAGAAAGCATGGCAGCATAGAATAGCTGTTCTTGTTTACGTACGTTACGGCAATTTATAGGAAAAATCCATCAATTTAGATTTGTGGAATGAGCAAGCTATCATCTTTGATGTATATATGTGGATCCCAACACGTACTCAATTGCAAGCACAAACCAAGCAAATATTATTATCCGCGGATCTATTCAATCCCTTGCAAAATAATGGCGAGCAAGCGAGCACTGGTCGTTGCAGTTCTCTTTGTCTCCCTCCTTTTAGCTCAAGGTAAATGTGCATCAACTCTCTCCATGCTCTTTAAAAATAGGTTGACCTAAGAAACACATAGGCAATAAAACAAGAAAGTTTAATCATATTTCCATTACCTGTTTAATAACTAATTTGGAATTAATTACTAGTTAGACATTACAATTACTAAAATGTACTTTGGCCTCCCTCTCCTCCCATACAGTTGACGATTCAGCAGGAGTGGATTGCGATTATCTGGGGAACGGATGCAGCAACAAAGCAGACTGCCAACAAGTATGCGATAATAATCCTAAATACTCCGGAGGCATATGCGTCCCAAATCCTCACAGCAGTGGTTCAACATGTTGTTGCCTCATTTATAATTAGTAGTGCCCGTTATGAGCAGAGCGCCAATTAGCTTCAAAAATTGGAATCTCAGTTCTCTGCTTCTCTTTTAAAATAAAAAAATTAATAAACTCTTAGTTGTCTTGTTCAGCTTAATTTTGAAGCCTATCGATTAGCAAAAAAAAAAAGTTCTTTGGCTACTTAGAATTGTCATCGTGTGGTCGCGAATATCTACATGTGATACATGTTTTAATTGCCATCAATCAAAGATATTAATCTTGAATTGTCCCAAGAATGTTGTTGCAACAATATTCTACCAATTCATCATGCGGGCATTTTTCCGTAGTTTTCTTCAATCTATTTGTATGCTTTGCGTCTGACCATATACGGAAACGCAAATCCTTGCAAAGTATTTGGAACCTCTCAACCAAGTTGCTTCCCAAATTATTTTGTCAAGAGTAATATTTATTCTTTATGCTAAATCAATAGTAATATCTACTACTCCTATGCTTATGTGCTCCTCCTACTTTTATGAGCAAACTAGATACGAGCTCACATGCATGTCTTGCCGCGGAATTTAAGCTTTGGGATACGCTACTTATTTAATTTATGACATTCATTTTCTTGTAAATATAAAATTATATATTATATGGCTGTGGTGGTGTCTTATAAACCATGTCGTTGTAGACTTACCTGTTTTTGCATACTTCTCATTACTTAACTAATAATATAACACAATCTATTAGTAGCAAAAAAATTATAAAATTATAAAGAATATTAATAGAAAAGTAAGAATATGTTTGATAACTACTGGGGTGGTGGCGTAGTGCCTTGTTACGCCCATTTCTAGAATGCAGACTCCGGCCATCAGTGCTTCCAGTAAGCTAATTTTATGTGGCTAAATATGGCCTTCCACAACGGTGGAGTGGTGACTATTGAGTTCGAAGTTGATTCCCACCCTGTAACGCTTGGGCTAGCAGCTGCCCTTGGTGGCTTTGAGCAGGTCCACGCCCTTAGGCTTCCTAGAAAACTATAAATAGGACCCCTCACACACTTTTTTTCTCACATATACATCCATAAGCCTTGAGTGCTTGGAGAAACTCTACCTCTCCAAGTCTATAGATATAGGCAGAAACTCTGGACGAATTTCGTCGGAGGCATCAGCAGTAGTCTAGCAAGGAGGAATCAGGAGGAGGACCAACCATTGAGCTTAGAAGTGGCAAGAAGGTGGGTGTAGAACTCAACCCATTGCAAGGAGCTAGAGGAGGGCTACAAGAAGTAACACTGAACTCTTTCGATTGATTCTTTATTGATTATATGCTGATGCTTTTGATGATGTAAGTGGCCGATTTGTGCCATGTTTAGAACTACGTGGCTTTGACCCCAGTCACTTGGGTACGTAGGTAGTCTCGGTTTTACAACGGGATGCAAGCCAAATCTTCTTCTTCTCCCCCATTATGTTATTTTCTACACTTGCACACTTGCACAAGGCACAATGGCCTTTTACAATTGCACATAGTCTCGACCCAACACGGAAGGGTGCCTAACACCTTCCCATCTGTGACGAACCCCCGATCCCATGACTTTGGTTCGCCATGACCATGTAGCCTAAAGGAGTCACATGAAGGTTTTTCCCAAGTTTTGTCCTTAATAAAATTTGGGTGCGACTCCAATGTCATGGGATTGACCCGAGGAAGTGTAAGTAATAGGGCATGCAAACTTGACAATCAAATGCAGCGGAAAAACCTAGAAACCATGGAGGATCCAAGTGTAAGTAACTAAACCGAATAACAATTTTTGCTTAAATGAATCGGTTGAGATCTTTCACTCCACTGTTGTGCCGAATCAGCTAGAGCCGGAAAGAAATTCCGCCCCTCTACGGTATCCACACGAACCGTCGATCTATGGTCGGAAAACATCTCATGATCTCCAACCCGAGCACTCCGGAACCGTTGTGCTAGCTACGGATTTCCGGGAGCTATGTGGTGTTTCGTTCTTTCTCAAAGAATGGGTGTGTAATCTGAATTGTGTGTGAATGTTGTGCGTGTTGATAATTTGATCATCAAGCCCTATTTATACACACAATTAATGCATAGATTAGTGAGACAATGGCCAACATCATCATGCATTAACCATCATGATTATACTTTAAGTCTAATCATGTCTCCACTATGTCTTAATGCTCCACTAAGCATTAATAGATGCTCCACTAAGCATTAATGGGGTTACACATCATATGGCATTAATTTTGGTTCAATAATTCTGATAATTAGTGAACCAAATCAGCCCAAAACGACCCAGTCCAACCATGGTCCAACCAATGTTCAACCATGGTCCACCCACTTGGTCGAACCACGGTCCAACCATGGTTCAACCACCTGCTCGAATCAACAGTTCTATGTGTGCAACTCTGTAGGCACTTGTAACATTTGGAAATAGTTCTAAAATCTCATTTTACAATTATAAACAATGAGCGGTGTCTAGCAACATATCATTGATACCCAAACGACAAGATCAGTATTGATTCAGTATGCCTCGGAAGCATGTCGTCGTCCTTTCGTCACATTATCAAGATTAAACACGAGACATGGAATAAGTCAATCTCGTATATGTTTAATCTAAGTTTCTTAATCCCCGAGTTAACTGTGTAAAACGGATACTAATGATATCACCATATCACATAATCCGAGCATGGCCATGCATTTACAGTTCAACTCTATCAAGAGGCCCAACTGATAATATACCCGTTATATGGGTTGGACGAATTCCATCTTGATTATACAAAACCCACTACACACTTATCATATACCCAATGATTACACTAATGTCTACTCAGTTACGAATAGCCAAGAGTAATATCAAAGTATATGACTAACATGTTGGGAACCTTGATGATCTCAGGTCAAAGGACAGTACATATAAGAATCACTAATGACAATCATATAACGTTCCATGTAGTGTTCTTATGTTGAGTCGGTCCAGTCTATAAGTTCTCTAACTTGTACCTGTATGTAGAATTTATATCTCATATAATTCTCAACATACACTAGTCTTAATTTATTATTACAACCCATCCATAATAATAATCGACTAGGGACATTTAAGAATATAAAATATTCTAGGGTTATAAATATGTGCAAGCGTTTGTCACATAAACATATTTATTGGAATAACCTTAATGTATATACATGACTATATACAATCATCCAATGATTGGCTTTTGGGCATATTACACTAACAATCTCCCACTTGCACTAAAGCCAATCATCCATGTTTCTAATACCAATGGATGTAGCATGACCATCATGCTTCCGCTATGTGAGAGACATTGTCAATGGATCTGCTACAGAGTTTTCAGAAGGAACTTTTGCACAGCCTCAGTTGTAGAGTCGGTAACTGTTTCTTGCTTGGAACTCTTCCAGCAAACAACACCACCTTCAAGACAAAACACATAACCTGACTGCGATCTAAAATCATCCCTGTCTGTTTGGAAGTTAGCATCTATGTAACCCTTTACAACAAGCTCATCAACGCTTCCATAGATAAGGAATGCATCTTTAGTCCTTCTCAAGTACTTAAGGATGTTCTTAACCGCTGTCCAGTGACTCTCACGGGGATCAGATTGATATCTGCTTGTGACACTCAAAGCATATGCGACTTTCGGTCGAGTACGTAGCATGGCATACATGATAGATCCTATTGCAGATGCATAAGGGATCTTACTCATCTGCTCTCTCTCCTTAGATGTACTAGGACATTGATTCTTTGAGAGAGATATGCCATGTGACATGGGCAAGAAACCTTTCTTGGAATCTTGCATGCTAAACCTCTTTAGCACTTTGTCAATATATGTACTTTGACTCAGCCCAATAAGCCTTTTGGATCTATCTCTATAGATATTTATACCTAGCACGCAGGCAGCTTCTCCTAAGTCCTTTATTGAGAAATTCTTTCCTAACCAAGTCTTTACAGACTGTAGTGTTGGAATATCATTCCCAATGAGCAGAATGTCGTCAACATACAATAACAAGAAAACGATAATGCTCCCACTAACCTTCTTGTAAACACATAGTTCATCTTCATTTTTAATGAAACCAAACTCTTTGATCACTTCATTAAAACGAAGATTCTAACTCCTAGAAGCTTGTTTCAATCCATAAATGGATCTTTGCAACTTGCATACAATATTAGCATTCTCTGGATCGACAAAACCTTCAGGTTGTGTAATGTACACATCCTTAAAAGATTTCCATTAAGGAAAGCGGTTTTGATATCCATTTGCCATATCTCATAATCATGGTATGCTGCTATAGCCAATAGAATCCTGATGGATTTAACCATGGCATCTGGAGAGAAAGTTTCATCATAGTCAATACCATGAACTTGCTTGAAACCTATCGCAACCAGTCGCCCTTTAAAGGTAATCACATTACCATCCATGTCGGTCTTTTTCTTAAAGACCCATTTGCACCCTATGGGTTTTACCCCTTCAGGTGGATCAACCAGGGTCCATACCTTGTTTTTATACATGGATTCCAACTTCGAATTCATGGCTTCTAGCCACTTCTTAGAGTCTGGACCCGTAATAGCTTGCTGATAGGAAGTGGGCTCATTCTCATTAATGATCATCACGTCTCCAGTATGAGTCATAAGAAATCCATATCTCTGAGGCTCATACCGAGTCCTATCAGACCTACGTAGTCCGTGTGTTTCAAGTACAAGATTCTCACCCACAACAACTTGTGGTTCCTGTCCTTGTTCCATCTCAGCCTCAATACCTCGAACTTCTTCGAGTTCTATTTTCCTCCCACTGATCTCTCTAGAAATAAATTCTCTTTCTAGAAAAATAGCAGCACGAGCAACAAACACTTTGTGCTCTGTGGGATTATAGAAATAATATCCTTTAGTTTCCTTAGGATATCCAACAAAAAGGCACTTGTCAGATTTAGGGCCGAGTTTGTCTGATGCTTGACGTCTCACGTAAGCCTCACAACCCCAAATCCTCATAAAAGACAAATTGGGACGCTTCCCAGTCCATATCTCATATGGTGTCTTTTCAACCGATTTAGATGGAACACGGTTAAGTGTAAATGCAGCACTCAATAATACATGTCCCCAAAATGAAGAAGGAAGGTCAGCTTGACTCATCATAGAACGAACCATGTCTAACAAAGTTCTATTCCTCCATTCAGATACACCATTCCATTGAGGCGTACCTGGTGGAGTAAGTTGTGATACAATACCACATTGCTTTAGATGATCAAGAAAATCTCGGTCTAAGTATTCACCTCCTCGATCAGATCGAAGCACTTTAATACTCTTGCCGAGTTGATTATGTACTTCACTCTTGAATTCTTTGAACTTTTCAAAGGATTCTGACTTGTGCTTCATTAGATACACATAGCCATATCTACTGTAATCATCAGTAAATGTAATGAAGTATTGAAATCCACCTCTAGCCTGTGTTGACATAGGTCCGCATACATCAGAATCTATAAGACCTAACAAGTCCGAAACTCTTTCACATTTACCAGCAAAAAGAGCCTTCATCATTTTGCCTAATAAATATGACTCACATGTCTCATATGATTCAAAATCAAATGAGTCTAAAAGTCCATCTTTATGAAGTTTAGAAATACGAGTCTCGTTTATATGGCCTAATCGATAATGCCAGAGATAGGTTTCATTAGAATCGTTTAATCTAACCTTCTTCGTATTAATGTTATAGATTGGTGTTTCTAGGTTTAGAACGTACAAACCATTGCTCAAATATGCACCACCATAATAAATATCATTGAAATAAATAGAACAACAATTGTTTTTTATTACAAATGAAAAACCTTTCTTGTCCACACAAGAAACAGAAATCAAATTCCTGCTTATGGTAGGAACATAATAACAATCGTCAAGTTCTAAAACGAAACAACTCTGTAAGGGTAGATGGTAAGTCCCTATGGCTAATGCAACAACTCTTGATCCATTTCCAACGCGCAGGTCTATCTCTCCCTTTGCTAATCTTCTACTCTTTCTCAGTTCCTGCACATTTACACAAATGTGAGAACCACATCCCGTATCTAATACCCATGATGCAGAGATAGAGATATTAGCCTTTATAACAAAAATACCTGAAGCGGAAGTCTTACTTCCCTTCTGTTTCTTCATCTATTCAAGATAAATAGGGCAGTTACGCTTCCAATGGCCAGGTTTATTGCAGTGGAAATATTGTCCTTCCTTTGCAATACCACCTTTGGGTTTCAGCACATGGGAACAAGAAGATGCACATGCACCAAACTTTTTGGCACATTTCTTCTTCTTGTAAAACTTGACTTTACCCTTTCCTTTGCCATTTCCAACCATCAATATGCTGTTGGATTTATTTGCCTTCATCTGTTGCTCAACTGTTCCTAACATGTTAAGCAACTCAGACAAGGATTTGTCAAGATGATTCATATTGAAATTCATGACAAATTGGCTGTAACTATTCGGCAACGATTGCAGGACTAGATCAACAGCCAACTCCTTTTGCAAAGGAAAACCTAGACCCTCAAGGCTGTCAATGTATCCAATCATTTTGAGCACATCAGGTCTCACCGGTGATGACTCAGCCATCTTGCATTGGAATAATGCCTTAGAGGTCTCATACCTCTCATGCCTTGCTTGCTCTTCAAAAAGTATTTTCAGATGTTCGATCATATTGAACGCATCCATGTTCCCATGTTGGTTCTAAAGCTCAGAGTCCATGATAACAAGCATAAGGCATGCAACATCCAATGCATCATCAACATGCTTCTTGTAAGCATCTCTTTCCGCCCTAGGAGCAGTAGGCGCCGGTTCATTAGGAACAGGCCCTTCAAAGACATACAACTTCTTTTCTTGTTTGAGGACTATCCTCAAATTGCGATGCCACTTAAGGAAGTTATTCCCATTAAGTTTTTCCTTCTCAATGACAGATCGCAGTGATTGTGTACTAGTGTTTTGTGCCATCATAACTCTACAACATTGATCAACTCACACAAATAAGAGTCATGTATACATAAATCATTTAACAAGGAATTCTATTAAATGATGCTCTTACTACATAAATCAAGATAATTATAAGTAGGCCAAGATCCATATTTCACTACAAGATAAGTCAGCTTTGGCTGATCACTTATATCATAGTTATTTAGGTAGACAACTCTTGTCAATTACATCTTATGTAACTCTTGGATAGTTGAGTGAACAACACTTGTTCTTGTCTATCTCATAGACTTAGCTCAACTCCTTGCCTCTAAGTCCTCAATCCTATTGAGATGACCTAGTTAAGTTCAACCCATAACAAGCAGTTCGGATATTACAATTATCCCGTCGCACCTTGCTAGGATAAATATTGGCACCTTGCTTTGGCAAAACCTACCAAGTATTGATCTAAGCAATGATGAGTGCTTATCATGGAAGGCAACACAAGAGGAACTTAATATTTACCATAACATATTATTCCTATACATCATATGCATGTTCTTGATAAATCATATATTGATGTTTTGTAAATTTGGAAACCAAAAATACATAAGAACATCGATGTCTAACATTGAACATCGATGTTGTGAGAATCTGATTCTCCCAACTACTTGGCAGTGTTCAAGAACATCGATGTTTAACTCTTGAACATCGATGTCTGACTCTTGAACATCGATGTTTAACTCTTAAACATCGATGTTTGAGAATTCTGGAACTCGAAACCTTTTGGCAGAGCCCATGAACATCGATGTTTAACACTTAACATCGATGCTGTTGAGAATCTAGAACTCCAAACTATTTGGCAGAGCTCAAGAACATCGATGTTTAACTTGTGAACATCGATGTCTTGAAGTTCTGGAAGTTCAAGATTTCTGGCAGTAGTTTTAAACATCGATGTCTAACTTTTAAACATCGATGTTTGAGAATTTGGAATCTCAAACTAATTTGGCAGTGCTCTAGAACATCGATGTTTAACTCTTGAACATCGATGTTTGAGAGTTCTGCCAAGGCCACTCGTCATGAGAACATCGATGTTTAACTCTTGAACATCGATGTTTAACTTGTGATCAAAGACTGACTAGCTCCTCGATCTAGGAAATTTCTTGTGGTGAATAGTGCCCGTACAAGAAGTGAATTGAACTGATTCGATAATTCCCAGGAAAGATGGCGTAGCCAATCTCCTAAGACAGAATTATCATTCAAAGATAAATCCCCAAGAAAGACTGGAGGAACAAAGGTTCACTTAAAACCCAGCCTCCTAGACAGGACTCACTTGCACAGTGTATTAATTCACAACCTTGCACCTGACAAAGGACGACAATCGTACTAGAACGACAATCGATCTATACGAAAACCGACAATCGATTTTCCTTGTCGAACTCATTCGACTTACTGCCAAAAACACCTTGATTGATATCACATACCAATCAAGTACTTGTTGTCAAACACTTTTGACAAAAACAAACCCCAACATATATCACACATACAAAAACGAATTCAACATATCATGAACATGCTACATCACATACAGCATATCATATATATCAATATGAGCATATCATACATATGCACAACAAATTCGGTTTAGCGTTTCACAAGAGGCTCCGCTACCACTGTAAGTAATCGGGCATGCAAACTTGACAATCAAAACGCAGCGGAAAGACCCGGTACTCATGGAGGATCCAAGTGAAGCTAACTAAACCGAATAACAATTTTTCGTACCTTGCTTGGTTGAGGTCTTTCACCCAACTGTAGTGTAGAATCAGCAAGAACCCGACAAGAAATCCGGCTCCTCTACGGTATCCACACGAACCGTTGATGACTGCTAGCAACCGTCTCACGATCACTAACCCGAGCACTCCCGAACCGCAGTGCTAGCTGCAGAATTTTCGAGAGCTAGAAACTAGTGTTTATATGTGCTTCTTTCTTTCTCAAAGAATGAAGTGTGTAATCTAAATTGTGTGTGAATGTTGTGTGTGTTGATAATCTGATCATCAAGCCCTATTTATACACACAATTAATGCATAGATTAATGAGACAATGGCCAACATCATCATGCATTAACCATCATGATTATACTTTAAGTCTAATCATGTCTCCACTATGTCTTAATGCTCCACTAAGCATTAATGGGATTACACATCATATGGCATTAATTTTGATTCAATAATTCTGATAATTAGTGAACCAAATCAGCCCAAAACAACACGGTCCAACCATAGTCCAACTAAGGTTCAACCATGGTCCACCCACTTGGTCGAACCACGGTCCACCATGGTTCAACCACCTGCTCGAATCAACAGTTCTAAGTGTGTGACCCTGTAGGCACTTGTAACGTTTGGAAATAATTATAAAATCTCATTTTACAATCATAGACAATGAGCGGTGTCTAGAAACACATCATTGCTACCCAAACGACAAGATCAGTACTGATTCAATATGCCTCGGAAGCATGTCCTCGTCCTTTCGTCACATTTTCAAGATTAAACACGAGACATGGAATAAGTCAATCTCGTATATGTTTAATCTAAGTTTCTTGACCCCCGAGTTAACTATGTAAAACGGATACTAATGATATCACCATATCACATAATCCGAGCATGGCCATGCATTTACAGTTCAACTCTTTCAAGAGGCCCAACTGATAATATACCCATTATATGGGTTGGACGAATTCCATCTTGATCATACAAAACCCACTACACACTCATCATATACCCAATGATTACACTAAGGTCTACTCAGTTTCGAATAGCCAAGAGTAATATCAAAGTATATGACTAACATGTTGGGAACCTTGATGATCTCAGGTCAAAGGACAATACATATAAGAACCACTAATGACAATCATATAACGTTCCATATAGTGTTCTTATGTTGGGTCAGTCCAGACCACAAGTTCTCTAACTTGTACCCGTATGTAGAATTCATATCTCATATAACTCTCAACATACGCTAGTCTTAATTTACTATTACAACCCATCCATAATAATAATCGACTAGGGACATTTAAGAATATAAAATATTCTAGGGTTATAAATATATGCAAGCGTTTATTACATAAACATGTTTATTGGAATAACCTTAATGTATATACATGACTATATACAATCATCCAATGATTGGCTTTTGGGCATATTACACTAACAGGAAGAAGGTGAAAGGATTAGGCGAATAGGCCCAAGTGATTTTGGGTCGGGTATTCACAGTTGGCGACTCCGCTGGGGAAGTAGTGGGTTCAAGAGACTTTGTGCAATTATAGAATCTTGTGTCCCTTTTACTTGTCATCATAAGTGCCTCGCATTCATGATGATTGATGTGAAGCCTTTACCATAAGAGGGTGAGGGAATCCAAGTCCACCACAATGCTTTCTTTAAGCGATGGCTGCATGAGTGAACCCATTTTTAGATGGTTAGCAATGATGGGGATTAGTGGGCCTTGGACCTCACGGTCGCAAGTGAGTAGGTCAACCTATTCCCTAGCGACAATCTTTTGGCCCCCAACCACCTGCATAACCTGTGCATCCCATGCATTATGAATCAATAAGTGGTAAGTGTATTTGTCTGATTTATTATTGTGAACTCGAGTGAATATAAATAATTTGCCCCTTATTCTTGCATACCCCGAACCTAATGAGATAATACATACTGGGAAGTCCATGGAATACCCAGTCTTTGATTCCCGTACTTCAACTGCTAGGGCAAAATGAGTGAGGAGAGCAGTGCCAAGACAAATGTGGGTGAGGAATCCATGGAATTGTTGAAAGATCTAAAGGTCAGAGATGCACAACTGGCTTTACAAAAAGGGAAGATGGTGTCCCTTGGGAGTGATGGGGGACAAGTCTCAAAACTAAGCATTGAGAATAAGGTGGTGGTCATCCAGGACGAGGACTCAACGACACAAGAATTCAAGGGAGATGAGGAGAGACTTAAAAGAGTAGAAGAGTTATTGAAGACCATGAAGAGGAAGGAAGATGATTGGAACTTGGACCGCCTATCCCTGTTCCCCGGTGCCCGGCTACCTGAAAAATTCAAAATGCCCGATATTGAGAAGTTCAATGGGGACGGGATGCCCTATAACCCACCTAAAGATCTATGTGAGGATGCGGCCTTGAAGTGGCCCATGGGGATAGGACCAAAGCTGATGGTTCAACTATTCCAAAGGACTTTATCAGGGGCGGCCTTGAAGTGGTTCATGACCTTGGATGAAAGTAAGGTGAGTAAATGGGATGACATCTGCCAAAAGTTTGTAAACCAGTACAGTTATAATACCGAAGTAGATGTCACCAAGAGGGATCTTGAGACAACCAAGCAGGAGGCTCAAGAGACCTTCTCTGCCTATATCTCGAGATGGTGTGGCAAGGCATCATTAAAGGTAAATAGGCCCACCGAAGAGGACCAAGTGCAATTGGTTATCAAGAATCTCCAACCAGCTTACTGTGATCGCATGGTCAGAAACTACTATGCAAACTTCAAGGCACTTATCGGGGCTGGGATACAATTGGAGGATGCTATCAGCTCTGGGAAAATCAAGTCCTCTGTGGATACCCCCTCGTCCAGAAGAAACTTTAATGTGTCTCAAGGAAAAAGGTCTGCTGAGGTGAACCATGTTGCCATCCAGGCACCGCTACAAATTGGATCAAAGCCGAGAGACTTCACTCTTCTCCCTATTTCCTTGGGCAAGATGCTCAAGAAATGCATGGAGAATGGCTTGTTGCAACCTTTGGACCCAAGGCCCGATCTACCTCTTAGAGGAGACCCTAATAAGTTCTGTGAATTCCATCAGATGGTTGGGCATATTACTAATAATTGCCCCTGACTCTGCCACGAGATCCAGGATATGATAGAGAGGAATGAAATAATCCTACCCAAGAGGTCGAACACCAAGCTGAATCCACTACCGTTGCACTAGGAGATTGATATGATAGAGGCAGAGCCCGCACCTGAACTTGAATGCTTTGTACTTGACCTCAGTGAGTATGTAGATTCGGATGAGGAAGTTGATGTCATCACCAGATCCAGAAGGATATCAAGGAGGGCTCCTCTCTGTTTAGATGAATCTGAAGAAACAACGGATCCTGAAGAAGATATGATAGTTAAGCAAATGAAGAAGATGCAGGCAAACATTTCAATTTGGGGTCTACTGATGGCCTCACGTCTACATTGGGAGAAGGTCCTTCAACCCTTGAACAAAGCCCAGGTCCCTATTGACACTGCACCAGAGACACTAGCCAACATGATAGCCTCTGTGGAAACTAATAATCAAATATCCTTCTCCGATAAGGATTTGCGCCCGGGCAGGGGAATTCATGTTGAGGCATTGTACATCATCATCCAAGTCAAAGATAACCAAGTGCCCTTGGTAGATAGACAATAGATTGGCTTTGAATGTATGTCCCTTGAAAACTACAAGCTTTTTGGGATTTGGGGCTACAGATTTCTTGTCATCTCGAACAATGGTCAGGGCATATGACAATGCTCGAAGGGAAGTTCTGGGGATGATAAAATTGGAAGTGACCATTGGGCCTGCTCCTTTTGTGATAGAATTCCAAGTGCTTGACATCTCATTCAGCTTTAACTTACTTCTTGGGAGACCTTGGTTGCATCAAGCCTGAGCTGTAGCGTCCACTTTGCACCAAATGCTACGGTTTCCTTATCAAGGAGGGATAGTCACAATCAAGGGGGAGACGGCCAAGAAGAATATCAAGCCAGTATTCGGGATTGAAGGGGACGAGGAAGTGTCGTTGTCGGGTTTTGTCTTTGAGTCCGTCGGTGCTATAATGACAGACAAGCTGGTTTGCAAACCGCCTTACTATGACCCTTTCAGTAATGTGGCAGTCATAGGGATCATGGAAAAGATGAGGTAGTTTCCAATCATGGGGCTAGAGAAAAGACAACAAGGGATATCAGAGACCCCCCTAATTTCACAGGCCACACCACCTTTTGGTCTGGGATACACTCCAACCTCAATGGAATTGGAGAAACAAAGGGAGAAGAACCATGCAAGGGCTCTAGCTCGGATGAAGAAGCAAGAGTGGGACTTCCCCATGAACCCCTATTTCAAGACATTGAATGGCTATTTTATTAAAGAATGGGAAAACTTTTCTTTTTGTGGATTTTCTGAACCATGGGTTTGCAACATCACAAAAATTAGGAAGCCGGGATTTGAGCTATTTTTTAACTACTATCCAGAAGAAGTGGAGGATTTAGAAGAAGGAGAAGATGAAAGGGGTGAAGAGGAGGAAGATTTTGGCTGCAAACATCTCTCTGATGAAGACGGGGCTATTTAAAAAGACGGGTATTGGTCTACACTGGGTGCCTAGCAGAAGAGTTTGAAATCTAGTCTAAAGAGTGCTGATAGGCGAGTCGTTGTGATGTTATGTTTCCAAATAAACAAAGGCACTTTTTTCTTTCATATGTGACCATCTTGGAAATTTCTTCATGCATGCATGGTACGTGTGAATATAATGAGATGGACAAAACTCCCTCAAATCTGTGGAAATTAATCCTAGGGCTAATACTAGTAAAAACGATGGCATCGATTAAGCCCCCCCAAAATTCCAAGAGTCTAATTGAAAAAGCATCAAGTTACCACTATCATCAGGCAACCCAAACAAGGGAAGGGCTTCCGGAAAGCATTCAATGAAAAGATCAATTGAGGAAGACCCCATGGTGAACGGCTCAAAAGAAGGCAACCAAACTACAAATCATATGGGGAAGCATGAAGGAATCCGGAGGAAGGAAACTTTTTGGGACTCACAAACAGTGTAAAAAGAACTACGTGAACCTGATTTCATGAGCTTCTATAAAAAAAAACCCAAAACAAAAAAGGAGAAAAATGGGGGGAAGAAAAAAGAAAAGAAAATAATGACAAGCCATGAATATGTAGGAAGCCCAAATTGGGTCCGGTTCCATTTTTGTTAAGTAATAGTCCAAAGATTAACAAAACAGATAAGGGGAGTTTTGTTCCCTCATTTATTCGCATGCATTATGAATGTAAAGAAATAACTGTTGAGATAGGAGTCAATTCTTCTTGTGTTTCTTCCGGCTCGATTCGCCCTCCTCATCCTTGCCCTTTCTGATAGGACGTTCAGGAGGCTCAAACCCTGGAGGCGCAGGTCCTTCTAGAAACGCCTCCCGTGAAAGATGCAAAGATCTATCTGAAGCAGCCACATCTTTCTTCAACCATTCTAAGTAGGGCGTAGGAGGATGAATCTTAAAATGACTGCCGGTTGGTTTCCTCAAAGGCAAAGCCCAACCTCCCTTGATAGCTTTCAGAGCAACAGCCTTCATAGGACTGGTGATTGAAATGGGGATATCAGATGGAATTGTTTGGTTTATGCCAAATTGCCTTAGTATCCTCCTCGGACACTAGTATGTGGACCTCTCTATACCCGGGAGTGATACCCAATCCTTGCACACAGAACGGATAACCACTTCTTGCATTCCGAGCCACCGGAAAAACCAAGTGACTTGCGGGGCTCCAAGATCCTTCATGTAGGTAATCCATACTCGAAAAATACGGAAGAAAACGGGATAGCCCCGACAGACATAGTTTGTGGGACCAGCTCGAGGACGATCAATCAATGTAAGGTGTTCACATAGCCACATCTGCAAGAAGAGGGGAGATCACTATAACTAAATGGGGAGGTGAAAAGGACAAGAATAAAAAAAAAGACGATCAAATATATGCACCTGGAGTAAAAGAGGGGAACCAGTCAGTGGGGCACTGTGATTGTCGGCCAGCGCATCCAAGCAGTGGAGGGTTTCGCCCAATATCACAAGGGTCAAGCACTGTTCACAAAAAAGCCTAGCCACTAGAATGCCAACTTGGAGAGGGCAGACACCTGGGGATCCAGCAAAGAGAAATTCCCGTACCATCACAAGGACAAGAGCATGATTGCGTTCCTCTCTCCAACCGAAGTCCTTCTCCTTGCAAGGTTGTTTTGAGCCGTCAAGGAAGTATTGGTCAATGATGTTTGATAGCTCCAGGTGATTGTTTTGATTCATGAAGAACTGGACCTGGCCTTCGGTGAGAAACAGGAATTTGCTCACTTCCTTCAGGATAGCATCATCAAGGGAAACCTTGGCAACACCCTTTACGAATTTAGATTTCAAGGAGGTGTTGAATTCATCAACCGTAGGACCTAGCTCTATCATGCCCTACCCGAAACAGAGTACACGGCGACTCTTGTCCCAAAATTTGGCAGCATCATGGATCAGATTTCCGTTCATCACCACACCACGAAGCTTGAATAATCTGGACAAGCCCAGCACCACAAAGTCTATGCGGCATACAGGGGGAACACTCGCCATCCACTTGAGCACTTTAGAATGGAAATCCTTACCCATGGTTGCCCTAGATGTGTTTGAGATATGTTCTGGCGAATTACAGGGATCTCTAGGTACACAGAGGCTTATTTATACTGTTTTAGGGTCGGCCAAATTCGTGAAAAAACCCTAAAAGCCCAAACCCAAAAGCCAAAAAGGAAATTCCAAGGGCACACGACCGCCACTACCGGTGGTCATGTCATGAGGACCGCCACTGCCGGCGGTCATCCATGCAAGACCGCCCTGCAATGGTGGTCATCCCCCACAAGACCGCCCGGTCGATTGGCACGGGCCCGCCCAGAAAATTCCAAAAAAATTCAGGAGAATTTTGGAAGAGGAAAGAAGGGTAGGAGAGAGAAAATAAAAGAAAAGGAGAGAAAAAAACGGGGGTTACACCCGTTTACTGTAATCAAATTATTACCAAGAAACGGGGCATCTGTTGGCATTTACTTGAATTCACAATGATAAATGTTCTGTCTGTAAGCAATGTCAGGCGTGCACAACTTATCAGGCCTTAATGCATAGTAGGGTCACGATATCCCCACTCTGGATTCTCAGGGGCATGATGAGCCCGTCCTTCATGGGATGTCATGAGGAAACACCCAAAGCTAACCGATAGAATAGGGACACATTAAGCTCCGCCTCTCAAATCGTGGCGAGAAACTAGGGGTATCACACCCCACTTATGGCTTGTATGTCTCGAGGGGCACAACACACTTATTGTGACTTTCAAATCCAGTAAATAGGGACAGGGCATCCAGACAACCTAACTGTGAGACATCACCTCTTCTCAAACTTGAGAGATTATGAGGGAACAAAAATTACCAGGATAACCTAGACACATCAAACTTGAGAATGTGAGGAACCCTGAAGTGAGGCAACCAGACCATGAGACGAAACCTTGAGAGAATCAGTTAGTCCAGTCAAAAGCCAAAGGTCTAGTCTTTACAACCCTGAGAGAATCCAGCTAAAAGTTGATAACCTAGTTATCACAACCCGAGTCCAGAGAGGAACCAATCTTAATGCAGGAACCCAACACCTGCAAACCGAAGGATAAGGGGATCCAAACAAAAGAGAACTTTGAGAGAATTAGGAGAGAAACCAAAGCCAGGCCCCAGCACCCGTAAACCGTGAGATGAGGGAAACCATTGTTAGAACAATAGACTTAAGCTAGAGGGGGGGGGGGGTGAATAGCTTATGACCGAAAATTGAAAACTTTGCAGGAGATGAAGTGCGAAATTGAAAAATAGAAGGACACAAAAGATTTTTATACTGGTTCACACACAACTAATTTGTGGCTAATCCAGTCCTTCAAGGTACACTTGAAGAGTTCACTATCTACCGTTAAGCTTCCGGGTGCTTAACAAACTGTTTACAGCCTAGGAATTCTAGTCACAAGAATCCTACACACTTGCTTGAAGAAACCTCACTTCAAGACTTCTCTCAAAGAAAGAAAATCACTCTTCCTATGAGTAGCTACAAGGTAACAAACCTCCCTTTCAGTGTATGAACAACACTACAAAGATTACTCAAACAAAAGCTCTCTCAAGAGTAGGTATGAGTTACAATTTAGCTCTAATAAGGCAACTCTCAATAATCTCAAAAGAATTGGCTCTTAAACTTGATTGAATGTTTTGCAATGAATGATGAATGAATGGAGAGTTGATTTGTTGTGAAACACAGCTGAAAATGCTCAATAAGTAGCTCTGAAAAGTCATGGAGCCGTTTGAAATCCACCCAAGAAAACACCTTTAAACAAAGGTTAGTGGGTGCTGAAAAGTTGTCTGCTACAACGGCAGAACATCGATGTTTTGCATACCAACATCGATGTTTTAGCCAACAATTTTAAATTATTGTTCCAACGGCTAGTAGAACATCGATGTTGCATTTTAGAACATCGATGTTTTCATACTCAACATCAATGTTCTTCAATTCAACATCGATGTTTTTTGGCTTCGCAAAAATATGATGAAAGAGGGTCTATGCCAGAACATTGATGTTGAAAAATGAAACATCGATGTTTTGTGAAACATCGATGTTTAATTTGCCAACATCGATGTTTTTTGGCTTCGGCAAAATTTTATTTCAAAGACAAGTTTTCATGAACATCGATGTTGGATTTGTAAACATCGATGTTTTGACCAACGGTCACAAGAACATCGATGTTTTATAATCCAACATCGATGTTTTAGAGCTACTGCCAGTATTTTGAAAAACTTGAAAAACAGAACACCGATGTTTGTTGACAGAACATCGATGTTTTAGACTCAAAACACAACTTTATGTTTGAAAGCATGCTTATGAGTTGTATGATTGAAATGTGTTTTGTTTGAGCCAATGCCTAAGAGAAGTTGAGTGTTTTACCTTGTACAAATGGGTCCTAACTTCTCTTGCTCTTCTTTGCACTTCAACTCTTGATCATATCTTCACTTGAATTCTTTATCACTTTGGTTGAGTACTTGTTTGCTTGATTTCTTTTTGCTTCATCTTGGTTATGATCTTGGTTTGTCATTTATCAAAACCTGTAATAAGTGAACCATGAAGACATAGGTTCTAACAATTTCCCCCTTTTTGATAATGACAAACATCTAGAAGTATATGCTAATGTTTATAACATAAAGATGATTCCCCCTATGTTTTA
>JAKUCV010000089.1:0-29970 GCA_028386065.3 Turnera subulata | reverse complement strand
CCTTTAGGATACCACAATCCAACATTTATTGTGCCTACAAGGTATTTCATGATTCGTTTTATAGCCTTGAGATGGGACTCTTTAGGACAAGATTGAAACCTTGCACACAAGCACACACTAAACATGATATCCGGCCTACTTGCCGTAAGGTAAAGAAGTGAACCGATCATACCTCGATATTTCTTAATGTCAACTTCAATACCTTTCTCATCTTTATCCAAATGAGCGGAAGTGCTCATTGGTGTGGTCATTTGCTTTGAATTGTCCATTTCAAAGCGCTTGCGCAGCTCCTTGCAATACTTGGATTGGGAGATGAATGTTCCTTCCTTCATTTGTTTGACTTGTAATCCAAGGAAGAATGTCAACTCACCCATCATGGACATCTCAAACTCATTTGTCATCATGGTAGAAAATTCCTTGCACAAAGACTCATTAGTGGCACCAAAAATGATATCATCTACATACATTTGAACCAAGAGAATGTTATGGTTTTTGTTCTTTATGAATAAGGTAGTGTCAACCTTGCCTCTATTGAACCCGTTATCCAAAAGAAACTTACTCAAACGTTCATACCAAGCTCTTGGAGCTTGTTTTAGACCGTAAATAGCTTTCTTAAGTTTGAAAACGTGTTCAGGAAATGCATGATCTTCAAAACCGGGGGGTTGAGCAACATATACTTCTTCTTGAATAAAACCATTTAGAAATGCACTTTTAACATCCATTTGATATAATTTGAAGTTCATAGATGATGCAAATGCAAGCAAGAGACGAATGGCTTCTAGTCGTGCAACGGGTGCATATGTTTTCTCAAAATCTATTCCTTCTTCTTGATTATATCCTTTAGCTACTAACCTAGCTTTGTTTCTTGTTATTGTGCCACTTTCATCTAGTTTGTTTCTAAACACCCATTTTGTGCCAATTATTGTATGCTCAATGGGCCTCGGAACCAATTCCCAAACATCATTACGTTTGAATTGATTTAGCTCTTCTTGCATAGCCAAGGTCCAATGTTCATCATTAATTGCTTCTGAAATAGTTTTAGGTTCAATTTGTGAAACAAATGCAATGTGCCCTATGTTATCTCTAAGTGAATTTCGAGTACTTACCCCGCGGTTGATATCACCTATTACCGTGTCAAGAGGATGATCTTTGGACTCTCTCCATGCTCTAGGTAATTCTTGGTTGATATCAACCGTTGTGTCTTGAATGTCTTCCACAGGGCTTGGTTCTTCTTGTTGTGGTGTAGCCTCTATTTCTTGTTGAGGTGTTGGTTCAATTGGAGTGCCTCCTTTCTTCCAAGAGATGTTTTGCATAGCTTCTTCTTCCTCATCATTCATTGACATCTTCTCGAGTGTACCTACAAGATCATCACAAAAATCCTTTCTCGCCAAGCGAGTATCATTTTCTGCAAACACAACATGAGGGGATTCCTCAATACTCAAGGTACGTCTATTGAAGACTCTATACGCTTTGCTGCGCAATGAATAACCGAGAAAGATGCCTTCATCAGATTTTGCATCAAATTTTCCTAGATTATCTTTCCCATTGTTATGGACAAAACATTTGCAACCAAAGACTCGTAGATGAGAAATGTTAGGCTTTCTTCCTTTGTATAATTCATAAGGCGTTTTCATGAGAATTGGCCTTATGATTGCTCGGTTTAACACATAGCAAGCCGTACTAACTGCATCGGCCCAGAAATACTTGGGAATTTTAGCCTCATTGAGCATTGTTCTTGCCATTTCCTCAAGACACCTATTCTTGCGTTCAACAACGCCATTTTGTTGTGGTGTCCGAGGGGCTGAGAAGTCATGCTCAATGCCATATTTATCACAAAATGCTGAAAATTGATTGTTTTCGAATTCACCTCCATGATCACTCCTAATGCAAGCAATTGAACAATCCTTTTCATTTTGAACTTTCTTGGCAAAACTCTTGAAAACACTAAATGCTTCACTTTTGTGAGTTAGAAACAAAGTCCAAGTGAATCTAGAGTAATCATCAACAATTACAAAAGCATAATAATTTCCACCAAAACTTTTAACTTGTGAAGGACCAAATAGATCCATGTGCAAAAGTTGAAGCGGTCTAGATGTTGAGACAACGTTTTTGGAACTAAACGAGGCTCTCACTTGCTTCCCCTTTTGACATGCATTGCATATAGAGTCCTTTTCAAATTTAATCTTTGGAACACCAACTACTAAGTCTTGTGACACTAATTTGTTTAAGGTCTTCATGTTAACGTGAGCTATTCTACGATGCCATAACCACATATCATCTTCTTTGCTCATTAGACATTTTGAAAATCTTGATGAAGACTCTTCCAAGTTAGCCATATAAATATTGTCAATTCTATCACCTTGTAGAATGATCTTATTATCACTAAGACGTTCTACGGTGCATGACTTGGAATCAAAGATTACACGATTTCCCTTATCACATAATTGACTTATGCTTAAGAGGTTGTGTTTAAGACCCTTAACAAGTAAAACATTATCAATGGAGGAAGACTTATCTTTGCCAACCGAGCCAATGCCAATGATCTTTCCTTTGTTGTTGTCTCCAAAGACAACGTTTCCTCCATTTGATGGCTTTATTTGCAAAAATTTGGATGCTTCTCCGGTCATATGCTTGGAGCATCCGCTATCAAGGTACCAAAGTACACTTGATGCCTTCAAGCACACCTACAAAAACAAATCAATGAGATTTAGGTACCCAAATCTTCTTGGGTCCTTGAGTGTTAGGTGCATATTGGTTATGAGCTTCTTCTTGAGCCCAATGCCTATGCCTAGTGAAACAAACAGGAGCAATATGTCCTATTCTATTGCAATAGTGACAAATGACATTTGGGTTATGCATTCTTCTAGGTTGATAGTAGTTACTATGTTTCCTATACTTATGCACATTGCTCACTTGGTTTACCTTAGGTTGTACCTTAGGTTTCTTCGATTCTACTTTACGTCTTTTAGGTTCGTTCCTAAAACCTATTCCATGCCTAGTAGATTGCAAATTACCTAGCATAGAATTCAAATTTTTATGAGGAGTATTAAACTTCTTCAAGGTAGTTTCAAGTTGTTCAACTTGTTTCCTTAAAGGTATGCATGATGAACATTCCTCTACACTCTTCTTTCCTAGCACCTTATTTTCATCCATTAGCTTCATATTTTCACATGCTAATTTTTCATTTTGTTCTTTTAAGGAGCCACAAGATACACATTCTTTAGGTGTGTCTAGAGTCTTAATTTCTTGCTTAAGATTTTTGTTCTCAATAGACACATTTTCCATATCATTCTCCAATGTTATAACTTGTTTCCTTAAACTCTTATTAACTTTGGAAATGGAAATGAATTCACCATAAAGCTCATCAAATGCATTTTGTAGTTCCTCAATTGAGACATTTTGAGAAGTGGTACTTACCTCTTCCGGTTCTTCCCTTGCCATAAGACATAGGTTCGCCGTTTCTTCTTCATCACTATCGGATGATTCGTCACCGGAGTCGCCTCCCCATGATATGTATGCCCTTTGCTTCTTGTAGGACTTCTTCTCCTTTCCTTCCTTTGCTTTGGGGCATTTGGGCTTGATGTGCCCACTCTCTCCACACCCATAGCATTTGGGTGGCCCGGACATCTTTCTTCCTTTCTTTACAAATTCCTTCTTCATGAATTTGTGGAATTTGCGGATGACAAGTCCGAGTTCTTGATCATCATCACTAGAGTCCGATTCGGAGAGTTCTTGTGTCTTCTTGGAGGCTTTGAGAGCTATTGTCTTCTTCTTTGATTCCTGCATAGAAGGCAAAGAGGGTTTAAGAATGGTAGTTTCATAAGTTATAAGATTACCTCTTAGACTATCAATCGTTGTGTTGTTGATGCCGATGTTTTCGTAGATGGCATCCGCCTTTGATCGCCATTCGGGAGTGAGACTTCGAAGAACTTTTCTGACCAAGTCCTTGTCGGAGTAAACCTTCTTGAGAGCATGAAGCTCATTTATGATTTTGGAGAAGCGGTCGAACATCTCCTCAATTCCTTCATTCTCCTTCATACGAAAGAGTTCGTAATCTGCAGTGAGGGAGTCGATTTTGGCCTCTCGAACTTGATCGGTTCCTTCGTAGGTGACCTCCAGCTTATCCCACATCTCTTTTGCGGTTGTGCAGCAAGAGATTTTCCGATAATCGTCGGGATTGACTGCACAATAGAGCATGTTGATTGATTTGGCATTGTTTTCAACCAATACAGTGTCTGCAGCATCGTACTCCTCCTCCGTCTTTGGAACTTCGACTTCACCAACTTTCTTCTTCGGAATTTGCTCTCCAACCTTCATGATTCGCCAAAGAGCATAGTTGCTGGATTGGAGGAAAATTCTCATCCTCTCCTTCCAGTAGCTGTAATTTGTGCCATCAAAGTACGGTGGACGGACGGTTGAGTGTCCTTCGAGAATTCCTGCATGATTACTTGAAGAAGCCATGGAAGATTTCCTCTCAAACGGTTAAGTCTTCAGAGAGTTAGGCTCCGCTACCAATTGTTAGGAACAATAGACTTAAGCTAGAGGGGGGGTGAATAGCTTATGACCGAAAATTAAAAACTTTGCAGGAAATGAAGTGCGGAATTGAAAAATAGAAGGACACAAGAGATTTTTATACTGGTTCACACACAACTAATTTGTGGCTAATCCAGTCCTTCAAGATACACTTGAAGAGTTCACTATCTACCGTTAAGCTTCCGGGTGCTTAACAAACCGTTTACAGCCTAGGAATTCTAATCACAAGAATCCTACACACTTGCTTGAAGATACCTCACTTCAAGACTTCTCTCAAGGAAAGAAAATCACTCTTCCTATGAGTAGCTACAAGGGAACAAACCTCCCTTTCAGTGTATGAACAACACTACAAAGATTACTCAAACAAAAGCTCTCTCAAGAGTAGGTATGAGTTACAATTTAGCTCTAATAAGGCAACTCTCAATAATCTCAAAGGAATTGGCTCTTAAACTTGATTGAATGTTTTGCAATGAATGATGAATGAATGGAGAGTTGATTTGTTGTGAAACACAGCTGAAAATGCTCAATAAGTAGCTCTGAAAAGTTATGGAGCCGTTTGAAATCCACCCAAGAAAACACCTTTAAACAAAGCTTAGTGGGTGCTGAAAAGTTGTCTGCTACAACGGCAGAACATCGATGTTTTGCATACCAACATCGATGTTTTAGCCAACAATTTTAAATTATTGTTCCAACGGCTAGTAGAACATCGATGTTGCATTTTTGAACACCGATGTTTTCATACTCAACATCGATGTTCTTCAATTCAACATCGATGTTTTTTTGGCTTCGCAAAAATATGATGAAAAAGGGTCTATGCCAGAACATCGATGTTGAAAAATGAAACATCGATGTTTTGTGAAACATCGATGTTTAATTTGCCAACATCGATGTTTTTTGGCTTCGGCAAAATTTTATTTCAAAGACAAGTTTTCATGAACATCGATGTTGGATTTGTAAACATCGATGTTTTGACCAACGGTCACAAGAACATCGATGTTTTATAATCCAACATCGATGTTTTAGAGCTACTGCCAATATTTTGAAAAACTTGAAAAACAGGACATCGATGTTTGTTGACAGAACATCGATGTTTTAGACTCAAAACACAACTTTATGTTTGAAAGCATGCTTATGAGTTGTATGATTGAAATGTGTTTTGTTTGAGCCAATGCCTAAGAGAAGTTGAGTGTTTTACCTTGTACAAATGGGTCCTAACTTCTCTTGCTCTTCTTTGCACTTCAACTCTTGATCATATCTTCACTTGAATTCTTGATCACTTTGGTTGAGTACTTGTTTGCTTGATTTATTTTTGCTTCATCTTGGTTATGATCTTGGTTTGTCATTTATCAAAACCTGTAATAAGTGAACCATGAAGACATAGGTTCTAACAACCATGAGAGAAGCCACCTAGGGGAGGGCACCCAGTTAAGAAAGCCAAAGACCTAGTCTTTGCAAACCCAAGGGGAACCCAGTTGAGAGTCCAGCCCACTTAGGAGAGTTCAGCCAAAGCTAAAGACCCGGTCTTTGCACCCCAAAAGAGAACCAGCAAATCCATGAGATGAGCAAACAAACGACAATGAGAGAACATAAGGTACCTAGAGGTAAAACAACTGAGCCATGAGTGAAAAGCCAAGGACCCGATCCTTACAACCTTGAGTAGAGCCCAGAACAAGCTGACCATGAGACGAAGAACCCGGTCCATAGAGAAACCAATAGGCCAAGAACTCGGTAGAACCAGATGAGAAAAAACTAGAGAGAAGTCCAGACATGAGGGATCCAGACCTAGAAGAACCCAGTCAGAAGAGAGAAGAGAAGGAAACCATACATGAGCAACCCAAATGAGAGAAAACCATGAGGGAATCCAGATGCGAGAGAGTCCAGACAAAGATGAACCGTGAATAGGGCAAGGCAAACCAGAGATGAAGGTATCCAGATATGAGGGAAACCAGCCACGAGGAAGAAAACTATGAGGGAAACCAGCCATGAGGGAGAAAACCATGAGGGAGTCCAGACATGAGGAAAACCAGTAAGCCAAGAGCCCAGCCCTTGCAAACCCAAGATGACCAGACCTTGAGACATACAAGTCAGGAGTCGGGAACCCCGTTCTCGCAATAAGGAAACCAAAAAAAAGCCTTGTGCCCAGTACCCGCAAAACTAAAGCCGAGGACCTGATTCTCGCAAAACCCTAGGATGAGATGATTCCTAAAGACCAAACAAAATCCAGCCGACAAAGATGAGATGATTCTTTGTCAACAACCCGATAGATGAGATGATTCTATCGCCCTGGGATGAGATGATTCCCGGAAACCATAGCTTGGGATGAGATGATTCTCAAACAGAATCCAGCCGACAAGGATGAAATGATTCCCTGTCAACAACCCGATAGATGAGATGATTCTATCGCCCCGGGATGAGATGATTCCTGAAAACCTGGGATGAGATGATTCCAAGAAACTGAGGGCCAATCCCTCAAAACTTCAAGATGAGATGATTCCTGAAGAGGATCATGGGATGTTCCAAAGCTTGGCACACACCACACATCTATCATTCAAATTTGGTTGTTCTTTTCTTGTGTTGTTTCGTCTTTAATCTATAAAAACTCATCAACGAGGGGCATTTGTGAACACCCAAATTTGACCCAGAAATTTTTTACTAGAATTAGATTTTAACATACTTGAACCTAGAATTGATGAGATGATTCAATCTTAGGATTAAGACATGTCATGAATTTAACTTAGTAGAAATGATGTACTTTGGTAATTTAGACCTCCATGTATTTGAACTCTAGGGTTAATGAGATGATTTAATCTTAGAATAAAATATATAATAAGGTTTATTTAGGCTGGGATATATCATTTTGGCCTTTTATCTACTCTTTAATCCAAGTATATTGAGATGATTTATTCTTGGGCTAAAAATAGGTTTATGGGCCCAAGTTAATTCTCCTAAGTTTGATTAGCCCATTAATATAATTCTCGTAGAATAATTTTTGCTCTGATTTTCGTGGAAAATCGGAGTCAAATCATCATTTAAGTAGACTTTGTGTTTTTGGTATGATTTTGCTTAAAATGGGTGTCAATGTGTAATCAATCAATCTTGGAATGATTTATGGGAGTGGGGATCAAGTAATTGAGTGATTCTGGGTTAATTAGGGGTTAATTACACGGTAGGATCAAGTTAGAGCTGAATTAGGGGGATTGGGGGTCAAAAAAGGAAAGAACGAGTGACACACAGGGTGACCGGTGGTCATCTCGCGACAACTGCCAGGTGCCGGCGGTTCTCCTCACATGACCGCCGGCACTGGCGGTCATCCTCCAGAACCCCCGATTTTCTCCGATTTTGTTTCTAATTCGATCCTACGCGGTTTTGGACCAGATTTTTGGGCATAATCTTCACCATTAAGCAGGTCCACACCCCTAGGCTTCCCAGAACACTATAATAGGACCCCTCACACACATGTCAAGGGGTGCACACTTTTTCTCACATATACACCCATAAGCCTTGAGTGCATGGAGAAACTCTACTTCTCCAAGTCTATAAATACATTATTAGGCAGACACTCTGGAGGAATTTCGTGGGAGGCATCAGCAGTAGTCTAGCAAGGAGGAATCAAGAGGAGGACCAGCCATTGAGCTTAGAAGTGGTAAGAAGGTGGGTGTAGAACTCAACCCATTGCAAGGAGCTAGAGGAGGGCTACAAGAGGTAACACTAAACTCTTTCGATTGATTCATTGATGGATTATATGCTGATGTTTTTGATGATGTAAGTGGCCGATTAATGCCATATTTAGAACTATGTGGCTTTGACCCCGGTCACTCGGGTACGTAGGTAGTCTCGGTTTTACAACGGGATCCAAGCCAAATTTTCTTCTTCTCCCCCATTCTTTTATTTTCCAAACTTGCACACTAGCACAAGGCACACTTGCATTTTGCAATTGCACATAGTCTCGACCCAACACGGATGGCTGCCTAACACCTTCCCATCTGTGACGAACCCCCGATCCCACGACTTTGGTTCGCCATGACCATGTAGCCTAAAGGAGTCACATGAAGGTTTTTCCCAAGTTTTATCCTTAATAAAATTTGGGTGGCGACTCCAATGTCATAGGATTGACCCGAGGAGGAAGGTGAAAGGATTAGGTGAATAGGCCCAAGTGATTTTGGGTCGGGTATTCACAAGCTCAAGAGGTTTGGTAGTGGGGATGCACTTTTTAGGCTTGAATGAGCTTTTGAATTGCTTTGCAATTTGGCATGAGTGACATACCTTCTCTTTTTGAAACTTCAACATAGGTAGTCCCTTCACAAGTTCCTTGTTTTGAAGATTTGCAATAAGCTCTTGATGTGCATGCCCCAATCTTCTATGCCAAAGTTCAACTGTTTCTGTACTAACATTTAAGCACTTATTTTCCGGATTAGTAACAAGAAACATATTAATGGAATACAAGTTTCCTTGCCTTTTACTGACAAGAAAAGTTTGGTTATCATCATTGTTAGTTACTAAGCACTTGTTACATTCAAAAATTACTTTGCATCCACGGTCACACTTCTGACTAATACTAAGTAAATTGAATTTTAGATTTTCAACTAACAACACATGCTCAATAGTTGGATCCTTACCGACATTACCAATACCCAATACCTTTCTTTTTGATTTGTCACCGAAGGTGACAGAACCTTTACTTCTCGGATTCAAGAATAAGAACTTGGACATATCAACCGTCATATGTCTTGAGCACCCACTATCAAGTACCCACTCATCCCATTTGACCTGTTACAATGTCAAGTTTTAGGTACCCAGACTTGCTTGGATCATTGCAAATTAGTTTTGGTACCTTTGGGTACCCACATGAATTTTATAGGACAATTCTTCTTTCTAAAAATACAGTTTTTTATTTTGTGTCCATGTCTTTTGCAATAATGGCATGTGACATTATGACTAGATGTAGGTTTAATGAACTTAGCTTCATGATTCTTTTTAGTTCTCCATAATTTTGAAAATGGTGTTGGACTCACATGTTGCCCAAACATGTGATGTGTAACCTCTAGACCAACTTTTTGTAAAGTATGCCTTTGTTGACTTAGTACCATATCTAAACCTTTACTACCATGATCAAATTTTTCTAACATACTTTTTAGAGATTCCACAGTCCTTTTCAGAGTTGAATTTTCATGTGCAAGTTTTGTATTATCTTCTTTACATGCAATAATTTATTGCTCAAGATCCTTATGTGACTTAGCAAGAGTGTCTTTATCCGCTTTGGCATTTTCCAAGCCATTATTGCACAAAGTCAGATTTTCAGTAATTTCTTTATTTTTTATCATGCACTCTTTCTTTTCAGATTGTAATTGTTCAATCTTTCTTTTTAATGCTTTGTTTTTCATAACGATGGCTTTAAAGCTCTCATATAACTCATCATATGCATCATGCAGTTCGTCAAAGGAAAAATTAGATGAGCTAGAGTAGTTTACCTCTTTTTCTTCCTGTGCCATAAGACAAAGATTTGTCGATTCCTCTTCATCCGATTCATCATCTGAATCCAAGTCATCCTAAACTACCATTGCTCTCTTTCCTTTGTTCTTGAAGTTGACAAACTTGGATTTCCTTACATTGGGACGTTCGGCCTTGATGCGCCCCGGTTGATTACAACCAAAGCACAAAAGTTGCTCTTTCTTTGATTCATCAATTTTCACTCCTCTAAAGTTTCTTTCCTTTTGATTTTTTTTTTTTTAGAAACTTGACAAATCTTCTTGTAATCAAAGCAACATCAGGATCACTTTCTGAATCACTTTCATGTGAAGACTTGAGAGCTATATCCTTCTTTTTTCTTTGGTTTTTCTTAAAATTTTGACTCGTGGACAGTGAGGCTTCCCATTAGATCATTATAAGTGAGAGTGTTCATGTCTTTGGCTTCCTCAATAGCAGTAACCTTTGGTTCCCATTCGGGGGGAACAGAACGAAGAATTTTTGTCACCTTCTCCTTGTTTGTAATGATTTTGCCAAGACAAGCCAAGTTGTTACACAAGATGGTGAATCTTGTGTCAAGTTCTTGTATTGTTTCATCAGGCAACATTTGGAACAGCTCAAACTTTCTCATCAGCCGATTCATCTTTGACACTTTGACTTGGTTGGTTCCTTCATGCGCAATGCATAGAGTACTCTAAATTTCATGTGCTGTTTCGCATGATCTAACTCTTTCAAATTTGGCTTGACTGATGCCACAAAGGAGTGCATTCTTTGCTTGGGCATCTAGTTTAGCTTTCTTCATTTCAGCTTCACTCCAGGACTTCATTTCCTTGGTTGGACATAAGTAAGAAGAATTTACAACTTCCCACATCTCAAGAAGAAAGGCCTTCGTGCGAAACTTCCAATGATCAAAGTTGAGACCATTGAAGAAGGGTGCATTGTTGATGTTGTTTCCCTCAAATGCCATGATCTTTTCTCCCGGATATTAATCCACAGATGGAGATTGCTCCGTTACCAATTGTTGGCCCAAAAGTGGCTAAAAGG
Organism: Turnera subulata; assembly: GCA_028386065.3. Taxonomy (NCBI): domain Eukaryota; kingdom Viridiplantae; phylum Streptophyta; class Magnoliopsida; order Malpighiales; family Passifloraceae; genus Turnera; species Turnera subulata. The sequence continues at coordinate 18,930 of JAKUCV010000089.1, read as the reverse complement.
AGGGAGGGGGGGTGTATGAATTAGCCTTGCTGATTAAAACCTAATTTGGCATCACAGATGCCAAACTGTTTTTCTCTCTGAAGTTGTGTTTAAGACTACTAATGAACACACTAATTAAATGCTAACATAAAAGGGTTAGAGAAAATATGACACAAAATTTAATGTGGTTCGCCATACAATACTACCTCCACTACTCAAGGATCCCCCCTTGAGATTTCTAACTCACTCTTATTATGGTTTTTCACAGGTTCAACCACTAACCTGTACTACAAATTTTTCCTTTAGGCTCAACTCAAACCTTACACACTCACCACAAAGCTTTCTCTAGCTTTGCCTTACACAAAACCCTTTGACACAAAAGCTATTACTAAGTACAACAACTTTTCCCATCAAATATTTTCTCGTAATAAATGAACTAAGAAAAGTGTTTTTCTCTCTCTTTTGCTTAACTTGAGAAGTGTAATTGCACTATCTTTGCATGAATTCAGAATCTCTATTTTAGCAGCTCTAAAGATCTCCTTGAGTCAGCATCTTTTTATATAGAGACGGGAAGGATAATTTCAATTCAAATTGATCCGTTAGCTGTCCCTTTCATTGCAGCCCGTTTTGTTGTTAGAGGTGCCAGACTGTCAACGTTCTTCTTCCCTGTTGTCCCTTTCACGCTTTGGCACGAGACCCATCAGACTGCAACTTTTTTACCATTGATGACATTGTTTAGCATAGTCCTAGGTTGGTCCTAGGAAGTTTGAATTCAGCTACCTTTTGATTTGTTTAAGGTTTTATTTATCACAAAATCAATCCCCAAAAATGGTAGGTACTAGGTTTGTTGACCAATGCCATTAGGAACTAAACAAAAATAAGTGGCATGGGAGTTTGCACTTTGAAAGCGACATCTCATGCTCCAAAACTAATCCCACTCACTCATCTTCCAAAGCTTGATTGTGATGTTTGATCACGGATTGGAGACTCGTCATGTGAGCTGCAATACATGGTTAGGCACAACACATGCTACACATAGGTTTGTCATAATCAAAACCTAGTTAGTGTATTCAAACATATAATAATGATTGGTATAATTAATTGTATTTAAAGGCATATTATAATAGTATAATCAATGTCTTATTTTAGTGCATGCCTTATGTTAATAAGCTCATTTAATTATCCTTAAGTAACTTCCTAATCATCATTCGATTCACAAAAAATATATATCGTATTTTTTTTAAAGGCTTTTCTATCTTGTGCCCTAAGGGCACATGATAAGCCCCTAAAAAAGGAAATAAAATTTTCAAATTCCCACCATCAATGAGAATCACATTAAAAACATATTTTAGTAAAGGCCCTAGATTGTTTTATGATTCTTCAAACATATTTTCCTTCACGTTGGTCTCATGAGACTCATGAAGGTATTGAGGAACAGTTCTTGCACAACAGAGAAACAACTGATGAATTTATGGATTATTTTGTTTAACTGTCCACCTCAGTCAAAGACAAAAGGGAGACCGAAGCAAAAGCGTATGAAAGGTGGAAAAGAGTTGGGAAAATAGAAGAGAACTTGCAAATTGTGTAAGCATACTAGCGATAATATTTCTACATGTCCTAAAAAAGAAGATTGTCAAGACACCATAGGACTCATTGATTAAAAAAAAGAAAAAAAATATCCTTAGAAGACGATGGGTTGAATCCAATTTTTCTTCCCAAAAATTTGGAACATAATGTATGTGGTTTCAGTTTCCTATTATATTGAAAATTTTTATATTTTATCTTTGTGCAGTATTTATGGATTTATATCAGATGCAAATAATAATTTTGTTTACATAATAATGTCATTGATTTGGTGTAATAGTCAACAACAAACAAGAGTTTTTTAAAAATTATACCCAATTTTTTTCTCTGTAGGATTAAATATGGATAAATGAAATTTTTACTTAAATTTTATTTTTTTCTTGACAAAGAGATAGGGATACTTACAATTTATTCTGTAATATGTAACATGTTGATGATTTTTTATTCTCCAAATGATTACATATAGATAGATAAAATTTGTAAGTTTCAATTTTATATTAAAAAATTTCGGTATGATTTGATTTATGTAGTTAATTTTCTGTAATGGTCTAGGATATGATTTGGTAATAAAAATTAGGATATGTTTTTTTAATATCCTGATAATCATCTTTTCTTGTCCAAAAGATAGATAGATTGATAAAATTTGTACTTGAATTTATAGATATCTAGACCAAAAAAAAATCGGTATCATAGATTTTAGTTAATTATGTGTATTCGTGTAGGATATGATTTGGTAATAAAAATTACGATATGCTTTTTTTCTTCTAAAAAATAGGAATTCCTGAACTTTTTTTTATAGAACCAAAGCATATCATACCATTATTCAATAAGTTGAGCGGTTACAAAATGTTCAGCACATTGGGGAATGTCCTCATCCCAAACAGAGTCATTGAGACTAAGAACCCCTTCTTATGAAAGTATATGGGCTACTTTTGTGAAAGTATGTGGGCTACTTAATTAGCAGACCGCTTAACATCAGAAAAAATATAACAAGAGATATTATGAACTAAAGATAAGATGTCCTGGATCACCATGATAAAACAGGAATTCCTGAACTTTATATTGTGTGGAACGCTAGATACTTATGACGAATTTTTGTTTGCAATTGTCTGGGTGTGATAGCTAATTCGGTTCTTGTTTTTAATTGTCCAGGAGAGACTAACAAATTAAATCATCTTCCTAAAATAATAAGGTAAATTTAATGTGATTCTCATTGATGGTGGAAATCTGAAAATATTATTTGGATTTATCATCTGTCCTTGTAGACAAAAGAAAGAATTTTTTTTTTAAACGCAGCACAATCATATGTATTTGTCATTACGGCTAGGAAAACCGGTTGCTTATGTGTCCACGGTGGTTTGGTTTCGTTTTTTTTTTTTTAATGGCAATCATTGATTTTCTCAACATTTATTGGTTTGGAATCTTTGATTTAATTTGTGAAAATATGATGAGTATTGCAAATCTGTTAAAACTGAAAGAAAATCAAGGGGTTTGCCAGGAAAGGACATTTATCTGCTGAATTTTGAGAGAAAGCATGGCAGCATAGAATAGTTGTTCTTGTTTGCGTACGTTACGAGAATTTAAGGGAAAAATCCATCAATTTAGATTTGTGGAGTGAGCAAGCTATCATCTTTGATGTATATATGTGGATCCCAACACGTACTCAATTGCAAGCACAAACCAAGCAAATATTATTATCCGCGGATCTATTCAATCCCTTGCAAAATAATGGCGAGCAAGCAAGCACTGGTCGTTGCAGTTCTCTTTATCTCCCTCCTTTTAGCTCAAGGTAAATGTGCATCAACTCTCTCCATGCTCTTTAAAAATAGGTTGACCTAAGATATATACTAAACACATAGGCAATAAAACAAGAAAGTTTAATCATATTTCTATTACCTGTTTAATAACTAATTTGGAATTAATTACTAGTTAGACATTACAATTACTAAAATGTACTTTGGCCTCCTTCTCCTCCCATACAGTTGACGATTCAGCAGGAGTGGATTGCGATTATCCGGGGAACGGATGCAGCAACAAAGCAGACTGCCAGCAAGTATGCGATAATAATCCTAAATACTCCGGAGGCATATGCGTCCCAGATCCTCACAGCAGTGGTTCAACATGTTGTTGCCTCATTTATAATTAATAGTGCCTGTTATGAGCAGAGCACCAATTAGCTTCAAAAATTGGAATCTCAGTTCTCTGCTTCTCTTTTAAAATAAAAAAATTAATAAACTCTTAGTTGTCTTGTTCAGCTTAATTTTGAAGCCTATCGATTAGCAAAAAAAAAAAAAATCTTTGGCTAATTAGAATTGTCATCGTGTGGTCGCGAATATCTACATGTGACACATGTTTTAATTGCCATCAATCAAAGATATTAATCTTGAGTTGTCCCAAGAATGTTGTTGCAACAATATTCTACCAATTCATCATGCGGGCATTTTTCCGTAGTTTTCTTCAATCTATTTGTATGCTTTGCGTCTGACCACGGAAACGCAAATCCTTGCAAAGTATTTGGAACCTCTCAACCAAGTTGCTTCCCAAATTATTTTATCAAGAGTAATATTTATTCTTTATGCTAAATCAATAGTAATATCTACTACTCCTATGCTTATGTGCTCCTCCTACTTTTATGAGCAAACTAGATACGAGCTCAGATGCATGCTTTGCCGTGGAATTTAAGCTTTTGGATACGCTACTTATTTAATTTATTATATTCGTTTTTTTGTAAATATAAAATTATATATTATATGGCTGGGGTGGTGTCTTATAAACCATGTCGTTGTAGACTCACCTGTTTTTGCATGCTTCTCATTACTTAACTAATAATATAACACAATCGATTAGCAGCCAAAAATAATATAAAATTATACAGAATGTTAATAGCAAAGTAAGAATATGTTTGATAACTACGAGGGTGGTGGTGCAGTGCCTTGTTACACCCATTTCTAGAATCCGACTTCGACCATTAGTGCTTCCAGTAAGCCAAATTTATGTGGCTAAATATGGCCTTCCACAATGGTGGAGTGGTGACTATTGAGTTCGAAGTTGATTCCCACCCTGTAACGCTTGGGCTAGCAGTTGCCCCTCGGTGGGCAGTCTATCCTATGAAGAGTTTATTGTCCAAACGTATCGCTATCGATCGGAATTTGGACCGAGAGAGCGACGATGCCAAGTTGAAGCATTTTTTTTTGAGAAAAAATTGTAATTGATATAATATTCTATCATTGACCAAAATAATTGAGATTTTTTTTATTATTTTTGTCAAACAGAAAGCAGTGATGTAAGATATATATATATTTTTTTTGTTTTGAGAATGTGACGTAAGAAGATTTTGGTAGGGCATTTGAAGAAGACTGTCATATGCCCACCAATTACCACTTTGTTTGTCACCAAATGCACACAGTACTAGTCTACAAGAGAAGTTATAGCTCTGTTACAACTAGATCGTAACGCTCGTATCCTAAATTGCCATTTATACCATTCATAATGTTAAATTTATCCTCAGGTTATATCAAATTTTAGAATTTAAATTTGTTTCCTTAAATTTGGTGGTTCATAATTTATTTCCTCTCTCTTATAACGGAGGCGCATAGAGAAAGAATTTGTGTGAGTGGGAAATCTCACAATGTAAGGAGATTAAAACTGTTATCTAGAAGGTAAATTTGTGTGTAGAGATGAACGGAAGATAGAACAGGGGAATATTCAATGAAATTAGCTTATAAGTTTGTGTTTAATTGCTGCATTATGATCTAGTAGTAGCGTCTCCATATTTTCACATGTAGGGGGATATTACATGCAAATGAAGCGAATCGTGTAAAACATATCAAGACACCCCATCATTTATTCTTACATTGCACCGAAGGTATGTAATTTTTTTGTTGATTGGAGTAAACAAAAAATTACATAAAAAAGTCTCTAATGACTTGAGCGCCCGAGGCGTCTGCTAACAAATAGGAGACTCAAAAATCAGGAGGATTATCTAGGTGACGAAGCTTATCATCGAGGCTTAAACTGTGCTTTGCAAGATAGTCCGCAACGAAGTTCTCCTCACAAAAAATATGCCGAAAAGAGACAGTCCAGGGTCTTGCAATCAACTCACGTAAGCGCTCCATTAGCGGGAGGTTCTCTAACCATGACACGGTTGGCTGGGTAATGATGGTTGTAAGTTCACTACAATCCATCTCCACAATAAGGTGAGAGATGCCACGACCCCATGCAAGGCGGCATAGGATGTTGTGAACATCCGAATTTGGACCCACTAATATTTCATTTAATTGGATTATAGATATATTTTTGTTCGTGAATTAATGAGATGATTTGATCTTAGGATGAAATATGTTTATAATGTGATTTAGTGAAATATTAATATTTCTATTATTTTTGGATTTTTATGTATTTAGTTTGGAATTATTGAGATGATTTAATTCTGAGTTTAAGTATATATAAGTGTGCACATTAGTATGGGCCAACCGTGCCATCAGTTATTCGGTAACATGTGCTGGTGTCGGATTGAGAGTAATGGTGAGCATAGGCTTGGCCTAGTGCACTCAAATGGGTTCATAGTGATCCGATGGCACGGTTGGCCTAATTTGGTGTCTCGAGTGCTCGACTTGTGTAATGGGCCAACAAATAATGATTAATGATGGATTATGATGGAAATATGATTATATGGTGTAATGGGTGCATTGGAGGCACAATTGGTCAAAGGGTTTATCGGTTGGCTCGATTTGGTACGAAATGGTGCACAACCGGGGCATCGGTATGCCCGTTGGTGCACAATTAGGCCCGATGGTGCCCGAGTGTACGATTGGCCAAACCGACCAATCAGAATGAGCCAAGTAGATCGGGGCCCCATCCTTACACAGTCTCAGGATCTCTCCTATTCCGGTGTGGATCGGTTCATTCCCATGCCCTTCAGTCTAGAAGCCTGCCAGAAGCCGCTCCTTGTCCATGCTCATCCCGGCACCGGCGTTCACTTCCTGCCCTCATAGACCCCGGGGTGTCACAGGCCCACTAGCTTCCGCTAGGTTCGTCCCCGAACCCTGCACCGTACTAGAGGAGTCCTTGAGCTCCGCTACCAACTGTAACGTCCCGGCTTGTCGACTGTCACTACAGACCAACACGGGACCTTTCCAACATGCTTTGTCCTCACTCGCATGTTTTCCCCGACTGTCACTACAGACCAACACGGGACCTTTCCAACATGCTTTGTCCTCACTCGCACGTTTTCTGGGAAAACTTCCCAGGAGGTCACCCATCCTAGAATTGCTCCAAGTCAAGCACGTTTAACCTTGGAGTTCTTCTGGAATGAGTGCCGAAAAGGTAGGTGCACTTTGTTGATATAGCTAGTACCCATCAAACCGTTTAAGCTACTCTCAATTGTACAGTCCCATACCTGTACAACCTCGAAATCACTCTAACTGTGCAGCCCCATCCCTACACAGTCTCAACATCTCTCCTATTCCGGTGTGGATCGGTTCATTCTCGTGCCCCTCCGTCTAGAAGCCTGCCAGAAGCCGCTCCTTGTCCATGCTCATCCCGGCACCGGCGTGCACTTCCCGCCCTCACAGACCCCGGGGTGTCACACCCTGGTCTACATGTATGTGATGCTTGCGCATGTCTACAATGTGTTTGTCTTTTCAATGCATGGGGATGCCCTAGTTTCTACATGTGAGTGCCGTGACACGTTTGTTGTTTTTATTCCCTTTTTTTATTTCTCAATCCAAGTGCCATCAACTTGTATGGATGCAAGTGCAATCCATGTTTACATGATGTGTCTGGATGCAAGTGCCTTTAGTATGGCACATGAGCATTAAAAATCGTTCGAGCTAAGGTGAAAGTAAAGCAGCTTGAATAAAGGCGAATTATTGCATAAAAAATACCAAAGCTTCATGTGAAGGATTCTCAACGACCATGAACAATTTTTTTCAAATAAGAGCCCTTTGAGTGATCGACTAAGAACTTCTAGGTGCATGAAAGATCATCTTGCGAAGCGATGGGGCCGGGGGCAAGGAGACTTCGAGAGAGTGGTTGAGGTTAAAGTACTCCTTTATGGCCAGTGGATACTCTCCCTATTTTTGCCTTAACTTTTGCCTAGACCGCCCTTTCGGGTTTTCAATCGAGCAGGCGTATCCTAATTTTTGTCTAGGCTGCCCTTCGGGTTTTCATCCTAACGGACTTTTTTTTTTCAATCCTCTTTTCTTTTATTCTCCATTTTCAAGGGAGTAGCAACCTCAAGCGCTTGAAGGGACACAATCATGACGAGTCATAGGAGATACGCTTGAGAAGCTATTTGAGAGGTAGGCGAAGTGATAACCAGAGCTAGTAGGAGACCAAATAACAACCTTGAGGAAGAAGAAGTATGCTTGAGAGAGAGGGATGAGAGACAGAGTCTTGAAAAATTTACATTTGAATACCATCAATGCTTATGCGCTCCTCCTACTTTTATGAGCAAACTGGATACGAGCTCACATGCACGTTTTGCCAAATGTATCGCTACTGATCGGAATTTGGACCGAGCGATGATGGCAGTTGATGTTTTTTTTTTTGGAGAAGAAATTGCAGTTGATATAATATTCTACCATTGACCAAAATAATTGAGATTTTTTTATTATTTTTGTCAAAACAGAAAGCAGTGATGTAAGATATATATTTTTTTTTATTTTGAGAATGTGACGTAAGAAGAAGATTGTCATATTTCTACCAAAAAAAGGAAGAAGATTGTCATATGCCCACCAATTACCACTTTGTTTGTCGCCAAATCCACGCAGTACTAGTCTACTAGAGAAGTTATAGCACTGTTACAACTAGATCGTAACGCTCAGTGGCGGAGCTAGGCTAAATTTGTAAGGGGGGCCAAAGTATGAAACACATCAACACAATAATAATGTTGCATACTTTATTTCATCTTGTTGATTTCGGGATCGATCGGGGCTTGGAATATACTCCCTACATTTCGAAATTATAGACGTTTAAAGAATATTCACACAAATTAAGGAAGATAATTCATAGCCTAGAATCTAAAATTATTTGACTTGATGATCATTGAAAATTGCAAAGCGACAATCTTTTAAGAACAAATTTTTTTCTCTTCAATTAATTCGGAACTGAGGGAGTAAGGAGCATTGAAATCTGAAATAGAAATTTCATTATCCTCACAAAAAAATAATATAATAATATTTTTTATAAAACATTAATCGGATTCAAGACACAAAATTCCTTCAAACTTGAAACCCCTTACTCGTTCAAGACACAATTAGTCGAATCCAAGATACAATTAATCGGATTCAAGACACAATAATAATATAATAAAAAAAATCCTTCCTTATTTCTTTCTTGATATAACGAACTGGAAAAAAGTGTTGCCGCAAGAGTGTTCGTAATTCAACCAGATTAATAATCTTTTGTCTTGTTAAATAAAAACAAAGCGGTATATATTTATATACCGTCTTTCTTTACTTTTTTTTAATATCAGAATTAGGTTTTTAATTTTTTTCTTATGGCCCACAACTAGCCCAATATTGAAGCACAAAAATTACCCGTACCAATACCAAAACCAATGCAGCACAAGATAGTTTATTGTAATTATATTTAATTATATAATTACAAAATTACAAAAGTACCCCTATTTAGAAAATTTTGCCACAAAGTCAGGGGTGGCCGTAGCCCCCCTTGGCCCCCCGGCCCACCGCCACTTGTAACGCTCGTACCCTAAATTGCCATTTATACCATTCATAATGTTAAATTTATCCTCAGGTTATATCAACTTTTAGAATTTAAATTTGTTTCCTTAAATTTGGTGGTTCATAATTTATTTCCTCTCTCTTATAACGGAGGCACATAGAGAAGGAATTTGTGTGAGTGGGAAGGTAAATTTGTGTGTAGAGATGAACGGAAGATAGAACAGGGGAATATTCAATCAAATTAGCTTATAAGTTTGTGTTTAATTGTTGCATTATGATCTAGTAGTAGCGTCTCCATATTTTCACATGTAGGGGAATATTACATGCAAATAAAGCGAATTGTGTAAAACATATGAAGACGCCCCATCATTTATTCTTACATTGCAAAGAAGATATGTAAATTATGTCAAAAAAAATATGAAGACACCCCATCATTTATTCTTACATTGCAAAGAAGATATGTAAATTATGTCAATTTCACACTTACAGACTCCTCGCGGCAACAAGTGGGGCACCTGAACAATCTCAATAACTGCATTTATGAAGTAGCCTTTTCTATCTGAATGTTTACTAGTTTTCAATTTTATAATTTACACGAAGGACACATACATGCAACAAAATATTGGAAAAACCACATTATTCCATCGATTATTCCAAAGCATATAATTTTATTCAAACTATAAATACAATATTTCACTAAAACTGTAAAGTTCTATATTATTTCATCGATTATTAAAGATATAGTTACATTGATCGTTATCTTTAACGAGAATAATCATTTCAACTGTGGTATTAATTTATTTTTTATTTAATTAATGTAAATTTATTATTTTTTCCATTTTGATGTAATGTATGTTTTAATAGTTTCATATTCAATGATATAACTTTATTATTCTAACTACTATACACTACACGCTATAACGATGTAATAGTAATCTAAAATACAATTTTAGCAATAATCAACCATTATGATTATAGACTAGAATTTAATTATTATTGGCTTACACAATTTCTTTTTATAAACTAAATAGCAATTTGATTCTTTTAGTTTCAACTGTTGTGTATTTTATTTAATTTTATAGTTTTTTTTATATGGTCTATTGTATATAAACTTGGATAATTCCTTAGCGGCAAACAGGATAGATAGGGCCTTTTTTTTTTTACCATACATGGTTTAGTTTATTCCCACCAATCTCGTTAAAGGCTGGAAGTAAAAACATTCTGACCATTGTCCAATTTTCTTGGCTCAGACGATAGGTAATGGGGTCCAAAGCCATTTCGCTTCTTAAATTGCTGGTTATCACGCCCGAATTTTGATGGAGTTTTAAGTGGGATGCGGAAAGAAGCTATTGAGAAGTTCCCTAGCAGATACCGACTTTCAAAAAAGTTGGGGTTCATGAAGAATGCTTTGAGAGTGGAATTTTGAATCTTTCGGTAACATCGATGAAAGGGTTTGCAGAAACAAATTGATGATCTAGACATAATTACAGTTCAAAGACGCTTGACTAAGATTGAGAGAAGTAGGATGGTTGAGTTGCGGAGTAATCTGAACCTGAAACAATGCCAGAAACACAGTTTGTGGAGGCAGAAATCGCGGGTTACGTGGCTAAAATTAAGGGATAAGAATAGTAAATTCTTTCACTCTGTGGCGTGCAATAGAGGCCGAAGAAATGCCATACACGAGATGTATTTTAATGGTGTGGCAGTTGATCAACCCGAGCAAATCAAGAGGGCTGCCAAAGAATATTTCGCCGGTTTAAATTCTTATCAGGACAGGTTAAAAAGAGTATAATCCTAACTAGGTTTATTTGTTAAAATGATAACATGAAAAAAGTAGAGGAAAAATATCAGAGTATCAGGATAGTTTAATAAGAGTACAATCCTAATTAGGTTTGTTTATTGAAACGATAATATGGAAAAAAATATCAGTGAGGAAAAAAGTAACAGCCCGGGTAATTTTCGCATTTTTACCAGTACCGTAAAAAGTTTTTATATAGTTATTTACCATTAAAATTAATCTTGGGTAATTAATTTATGGTAACTTGTTCATCGGATTCCGAAACCGAGCCCTGTCCCACGTTCGGTATTTTTCTGCGGATTTTTCGGACCAACGTTGGAATTTTTTGGGTCCAGGAATCTTCAGAAAAGTCGGGTTTAACCTCGAGTTATCGGACCAGAAATAAAGCTAAGGGGGCATTATAGTTATTTTCCGGTCCGAACAGAACCCGCCTCACATGCTGTACAGTGTTGAGTTTTGCAGCCGCCTCCCACTGTGAAGCCTGTGAGCAGATTGTGCTACCCGTGCCTCACCAGTGTTTTGCTCGTGCTTCACCAGTCTTGCATGCCTTACCTGTGCCTTCATCTGCTCCCAGTGCACCACATCACCTCATCTCCTACACGTAAACACTCACAACTCCAGCTCTCTTCCCTGCATTTCTCCACAAAACCCAACCTGCAAAAGAAAAAAAAAAACAACATGCAGCATACACACCTCAACCAACTAGAAGTTGACACGTCACCCCAACACCCCATCTTCATCTTTTTTTTCTCTTCTCCTCCTCGTGAACCGCCACCCACTGCCACCTACCACCTTCACCGACCGAGTCACCACCACAGAACCGCCACCACCACTTCCTCCTCTCCTCCTCCCTCGCTCCTAGCTGTTGTGAGCCGTCGCCGTCACCGTCCAAGTCGAGACAAACTCGACAAAGCGAGTTCGCCCCTCTTCCAGCCTCGCTCGCACCACCTTCTCCGTCACACCTGTGCCCGTGTCCACCGTGCGCCTCTGTCCTGTGCCTCTATCGCCTCGCTGCTCGTTCCCAGCCGCCGTCGCCTTGCCGATCCGTGCCGCCCTATTCCGTCGTCATCGCGATTCCAAGGTGAGCAACCCGGGTTGAAGACGACCCAGATGGGTCGAGTTTGACCCATTTCCGCGAGTCGGGTCGAGGCCTGGGTTGGGTTTTGGAGCTTGGGTTTGAGCTGGTGGGCTGATCGGTTGGTTTGGGCTTGCTGCGTGGGACTGTGCTTGGGCTGTTACCTGAGCCTGGGCTTGAGCTTATGTCGCAGGCCAGGCTTAACCCTTGGGCCCAGTCCGAATTTAAAAAAAAAAAGAAGAGAAAAGAAATTCTGGAAATAAAAATAAATATAGTTTTGGGAATTAAATGGAAAAAAAATATAAAACTTACCAAGGTTTATTTTTCTGGAAATAATATTTTGGGAGAATATATAATATGGTAAATATATTTTGAAAGTATAAATTTTATGGAAAATATTTGGAAGGGTATATACTTAAGAAAATAAATATGAAAAGGGTATTATCAAAGTATTATACTGGAATAATAACCGGGTATAAGTATAGTATATTTTTGACACATGAATATTAAATGGTGAATTATGATGATAATGGGAATAACCCGGGGGAGTACCGAGTTGGTTCAGTATTTATTTTACGGCTTACAGTATTAGCATGGCATCTGCATAACATCTTATATGTGCATATTATTTGTTTGATATAGAAGTTGATAACGAGCAGATACCTGAGGAACCGGACTTGGAGTCTGTTGGACACTTCCATAATTGATAATCGGCTAAGGTGAGGATGGATAACCTTGGATATGTGCCCGTAATACTGTGTATGTTTTGTTGTTTGATTGAACTGCTGAGATGCTTATTGTTGGTTGTTTGACTGCTATGATGTTGTTGTTGTTGTTGTGTTAGACTGTGATTTTGGAGTTGTGAATATTGTATTGAGATTAATGATGAACCTGTAAATGTGGATAATTGAGGAAAGGATAATGAGTATTGGAAATGGAATTGGAATTGAATTTGAGATGATGATTTAATTGTCACGTGGAAAGTTGTGGTACGACTAGATGGTTAGAGGCTAGTTCTGTGGTGTCATGGCCGGTTTGGTTTGATTATTGGGATGTTGATCCCGGATGATTTGGATATTGGGATGTTGATCCCAGATTGGTTGTTATTGGGATGTTGATCCCGGATTGTGTTTTGGCCTGGCATCCGGAATTAGTTAATAACCAGGTACGACCCTAGCTTGTCCAGTGACATGGCCCGGAAGATAAAATTAGTAATAATAATAAAATATTCTTTGGACTTGGCTGAGTCATGATTTGGTGGTTTCTTTGAGATGTCTTTTGTTGGTAATTTCTTCGAAAGTATTATGGTTGCCTGCATATCTCTGTTTATCCTTGGTCGGTGAGCACTTCGGACTCACTTCTCGCCTGCGGGCTTTTTATCCCGTAGGTTGAGTTGTTTCGTAGTTTAGGTACGACGTTCGATGGCTGCTGCTTTCTTCTCCACCTGACTCCGGATCCATACCTCCGCTGCATTTGCATATCAGACTTCCGCTGCTGTGTAAAAAATGTTGCTGTGTTGCTGCTTTCCTTTATTGCTTATGATGCTGTATATACTGGATTATGCTGCTGCTGTTGAGTAATGTGTGTGGATTGAATAATGGTCCCCGGGTATGGGTGACAGTTGTAATATACAGTTTGCTGTTGTATTTGAATTTACTGTGTAGTATTTTTGCTGCGATGTATTACCTGTTCTATCAATAAGAATAGTTTCGACACGTGTTTACTGTATCCGGTAAATACGGGTCAGGGCGCTTCATTTTGGTAGCGGAGCAGGCAGTAGGTCATCAGGGACATAACTATGATTGCATGATTGTTTGTCTGTGCATAAAATCTGTCATGACATGATATATTAAGCATGCATATACATTCTCATATTGGTAAGATGAATGGATTCGGTTGGAGGGAATCAGCATGCTGGAGGTCACCTAGTTGACAATCAGGTATCGATGGATCAACTGCAGCAAGTTGCGGGAGGTCCAGAACATCCTCCGATTATTCCTTTGGGAGACCCTATGCAGATGTTAAACGTGGTAACTCAGATTCTGCGAAGGCAAGCTGCCAGGGATGCTCGTATCAATGCTATGGAAGCTCGAGAATAGGAAAACCAGGGACTAGTCGAGGATCCAGTGTATATGAAGCTGGAGAAGCTTGGGGCAGAGATTTTCACCGGTGTTACTGCACCACAGGATGCTGATCAGTGGCTCAGACAGATGAACAGGGTTATGCTGAAACTGACGTTTAGGAATGACAAGTGTGCTAGATATGCCGCAGCTATGTTTAGAGGAGATGCCGTTGATTGGTGGGAGTCTACAACTAGGGACCTGCCGACACCTATCACTATGTCATATAATCAGTTCATGGAGATGTTCCGAAGGAAGTTTGTTTCTGAGGCGTACCAGGACCAGCTGAGACAAGAGTTTCTGGGACTACAATAGGGGGCAAAACAGACGGTCCATGAGTATGAGATCAAGTTCAACCGCCTGTCCATCTACGCCAGTGAGTTTCTATCTACTCCGGAGGCCAGATGTAAACGTTTCTGGGATGGTCTTCGATCTGGTATCCAGACAGTCATGGGGTGCAAGGTTTACGAGACTTACCAGGACATGCTATCAGATGCCTTGAGAGCCGAGATTATCTGGTTGGGCAATGAGAGAGAGCAACAGGAGATCCGTAAGAGGCAAACTGCACAGAGTTTTGGGGGACAGAATAAGAGTTTCCAGACACCAGTGAACCAATTGGGATATGGACAGAGCTGATTTATGCCAGTAAGCTAGGGACCTTGATGGAACAACAACATCTACAACAACCAAGGCACTTCTTGGACTCAGTCTAGAAGGACTTCATCTGCGAACACTTGCCCGAGACTTCCTCTGTCTCAGGTGAGGTGCTATGAGTGTAACGAAGTTGGGCACTACCGATATTTTTGTCCCAAGTTGGGAAGATCTGGAGGCACGGCACCTGCTCAGATAGTGCAAGCTTCAGTTGCCAGTGTTCCTAGTGGTTTTGGAGTTGGCCGAGGCCGTGGACGTGGAGCTGTTCCTGCTAGAACCCAGACAGCCATGAATCAGAGTGCAGCAGTGCCGAGAGCATTTGTGATCACCGCTGATGAGGAACCAGAGAATGCCGATGTTATAGCAGGTACTTTTACAGTCTTTGGTAGTATTGCCTATACTTTGATTGATCCTGGTGCTATGCATTCATTTGTCGCGCAAAGTTTAGCAATACAACATAACTGTATGGAAGAAAGTTTAACTTGTCCGATGAGGGTTAGGTTACCTGCGGTTATAGTGGTCAGGTTAACCCATGTGTGCAGAGACGTTTCGCTTTTGTACGATAGCGAGGTTTTTCTTGCATGGTTGGTTGTGATGAACATGGGAGGTTTCGATATTATTCTGGGGATGGATTGGTTGTCCAGGTACAGTGCTATGGTAAACTGCCAAACCAAGGAAGTGTTGTTGACTTTTGATGGTGGACGATAGATTTTGTTGACACGTATAGGGAGAGCTGCTGCTACCTGTAGTATCTCTGCTAACCAGGATTTCGGGATGAAGCTGCTTGGTCCAGATGCCTTGTTGACTCATGTCAAGGGTAAAGAAGTTCAGACACCAGTTTTGGGGAACATCACAGTTGTGAGTGAGTTTCTAGAAGTGTTTCCAGAGGATCTACCAGGATTGGCACCTGACAGAGAAGTTAAGTACATCATTGATTTAATGCCGGGAGTGACACCTATCTTGATGGCACCATATCGGATGGCACCGAAAGAACTCCAGGAGTTGAAGAAACAGTTAGATGAGCTGCTTGAGAAGGGATTTATCAGACCTAGTACATCACCTAGGGGATCACTAGTGCTGTTTGTTAAGAAGAAACATGGCAGTTTGCGAATGTGTGTGGACTACCGACAGCTGAACAAAGTGACAGTGAAGAACAAGTACCCGCTTCCCAGGATTGATGACCTTTTTTATCAATTACAGGGAGCTACCATGTTTTCCAAGAATGATCTTTGATCTGGCTACCATCAGGTCAAGATTGCAGAGAAAGACATACCGAAGACAGCCTTCCGTACTCGATATGGACATTTTGAGTTCACAGTGGTTACTTTCGGCTTGACCAATGCACCTGCAGTTTTCATGTGCTTAATGCACTTGGCCCTGAACGAGTTCTTGGACAAGTTTGTGTTTGTCTTCATCGACGATATTCTGATATACTCCAAAAGCAAGGAAGAACATGAAGAGCACCTGAGGGTAGTACTACAGAGGCTGCGCGAGAAACAGTTGTATGCCAAGTTCAGCAAGTGCGAGTTTTGGCTTAAAGAGGTTGCATTCCTTGGACATGTTGTATCCGAGGTTGGGATTAAAGTTGACCCTGCCAAAGTGAAAGCTGTGGGAGCCACCCAAGACGGTACCCGAAGTCAGAAGTTTTCTTGGCCTTGCAGGATATTACCGGAGATTCATCGAAGGTTTTTCGTTGATAGCCAGTCCTATGACCAAGCTATTGAGGAAAGATCAACCCTTTGTTTGGAGTGAAGCCTGCTAGAAGAGCTTTGACGAACTGAAGAAGAAGTTGACATCAGCGCCAGTCTTGATAGTACCTAAGCCAAGAGTGGAGTACGTGCTGTTTTGTGATGCATTAGGTCTTGGTTTGGGAGCAGTTCTGATGCAAGAGGGCTGAGTGATTGCCTACGCTTCGAGACAGTTGAGACCACATGAGAAGAATTACTCAACACATGATCTAGAGATGGCCGCAGTGATGCTTGCTTTGAAGATTTGGCGACATTACCTGTTTGGAGAGAGATGCTGGATTTTCACAGATCATAAGTGTCTAAAGTACATCATGACTCAGAAGGAACTTATCCTACGACAAAGACGTTGGGTTGAGTTGCTGAATGACTATGATTGTACTATTGAGTATCACCCTGGAAAAGCTAATGTTGTAGCAGATGCTTTGAGCTGGAGACAACCAGAAGATGCTTCCACGACCTACTCGATGTACTCTCTTATCGAGTTAAGGAAGATGGGAGTTNGAAAGACATACCGAAGACAGCCTTCCGTACTCGATATGGACATTTTGAGTTCACAGTGGTTCCTTTCGGCTTGACCAATGCACCTGCAGTTTTCATGTGCTTAATGCACTTGGCCCTGAACGAGTTCTTGGACAAGTTTGTGTTTGTCTTCATCGACGATATTCTGATATACTCCAAAAGCAAGGAAGAACATGAAGAGCACCTGAGGGTAGTACTACAGAGGCTGCGCGAGAAACAGTTGTATGCCAAGTTCAGCAAGTGCGAGTTTTGGCTTAAAGAGGTTGCATTCCTTGGACATGTTGTATCCGAGGTTGGGATTAAAGTTGACCCTGCCAAAGTGAAAGCTGTGGGAGCCACCCAAGACGGTACCCGAAGTCAGAAGTTTTCTTGGCCTTGCAGGATATTACCGGAGATTCATCGAAGGTTTTTCCTTGATAGCCAGTCCTATGACCAAGCTATTGAGGAAAGATCAAGCCTTTGTTTGGAGTGAAGCCTGCTAGAAGAGCTTTGACGAACTGAAGAAGAAGTTGACATCAGCGCCAGTCTTGATAGTACCTAAGCCAAGAGTGGAGTACGTGCTGTTTTGTGATGCATTAGGTCTTGGTTTGGGAGCAGTTCTGATGCAAGAGGGCTGAGTGATTGCCTACGCTTCGAGACAGTTGAGACCACATGAGAAGAATTACTCAACACATGATCTAGAGATGGCCGCAGTGATGCTTGCTTTGAAGATTTGGCGACATTACCTGTTTGGAGAGAGATGCTGGATTTTCACAGATCATAAGTGTGTAAAGTACATCATGACTCAGAAGGAACTTATCCTACGACAAAGACGTTGGGTTGAGTTGCTGAATAACTATGATTGTACTATTGAGTATCACCCTGGAAAAGCTAATGTTGTAGCAGATGCTTTGAGCTGGAGACAACCAGAAGATGCTTCCACGACCTACTCGATGTACTCTCTTATCGAGTTAAGGAAGATGGGAGTTGATTTTTCAGTGGACAAGACAGGAGCTTTGTTGACCCATATTGAAGTCAAGTCTAACCTGAGAGGCTGGATTGTGGAACTACAAGATGGAGATCCCGACTTGATCAAGCTGAAGGAAGCAGTCCGCAGTGGAAAAGAAGACAAGTTTCACATAGCTGAGGATAGTGCATTGATGCTGGGGAAACGCCTATGCGTACCCAGTGTTGGTGACCTACGCAGTCAGATTTTAGAAGAAGGACATATGACGTCGTATGCTATGCACCCTAGAAGCACCATGATGTATCAGAATTTGAGGAGTCATTTTTGGTGGCCGCGTATGAAGAAAGATGTAGCCGAGTATGTTGCTAAGTGTATCACTTGTCAGCAGGTAAAAGCCAAGCATCAGGCTCCAACAGGAAAGTTGAGATCTTTGATAGTGCCAGAGTGGAAGTGGGAAATGATCACTATGGATTTTGTGGTCGGATTGCCATTGACCCGGAGACAGTATGATGCTATCTGGGTTATCGTTGATCGACTTACAAATTCAGCTCAATTTCTCCCCATCCGACAGACAGATACCCTGGACAAGTTGGCGAAGCAGTATTGTGAGACTACACGGAATCCCTAAGTCCATAGTCTCAGACAGAGATCCGAGATTCACATCGCGGTTTTGGAAGAGTTTGCAAGCAGCTTTGGGTACGAAGCTGAGCTTTAGTACCGCTTTTCATCCTCAGACAGAGGGACAGTCAGAGAGGACTATTCAGACATTGGAGGATATGTTAAGGGCTTGTGCTCTAAATTTCAGTGGGAGTTGGGATCAGTATT
>JAKUCV010000088.1:0-37902 GCA_028386065.3 Turnera subulata | reverse complement strand
AGGGTCGTTTTGGCTCACTAATTACCAGAATTATTGGGTCAAACTTAGTGCTTTGGGAGTGTGTTATCTAATTATGGGTTAGTGGGTGGTAAAGATAATGAATGTCATTATCATAGGGACCATGTGTTGGCCATTACCACTAATCCACTTATGCATTTTGGATGGGTGTGTTTAGTGCAAGTGATCAGATCATTTTTGCTGCTCCCTCCCCTCTCTTTGCACGTTTTCAGAGCTCAAGAAACACTCCTCTTGCTCTCTTCTTCTTCTTTGTGAAAGAAGGAAGAAAAACACCCAAAACACTTAGCTTTCGGTTTCTTGTTGCTAGCACATCAATCCGGGGAGCTCAAGGCATGATTCGTGTGACGATTCCAAGCCAATCACGGTTTGTGTGGATACCGTAGAGGAGCCAGGCCGTTGTCTTCCTCTTGCTGATTCCATCTAGCAATTAGGTGAAAGATCCTAATACTACAGGTATGTTAAAATTGTTATACGGTTTATGTTGCTTCACATGTGGTTCTTGGTTAGTTTCTATAATTCCGCTGCATATTGTGCCTATTATGAGTGTGATAATAGCTATAGGAAACTTTACACGTCAGTGATAGGGGAAGAGGAAAAGAGCAAAACGGCGGAAACGGATTTGAGGAGGAGAGGAGATGGGACCTCCTATGCACGGTGGCGGCTTGCTCTCAGTCCTCCGGTGGTGCCGAGCTCGTCTCGGATGGCGTCATCGTTTAGCTGTAGTGGTAGAGGAGGGAAGGCGGCAGTCGTGAGTAGGGGTGAGGGCGGCGTTGTCACTCCTGTGCTCGGCATCGACGGTGGCGGTTGATGGAAAAGAAGGTGGCGACGTGCTAGAGGGTGAAAGGGAGAGCGGCGTGAGGGAGAAGAAGGAGGCAGAGGAGGAGTAGATATGGTAGGTGGTGGAGGTGAGGCGTGAGAAAATCATGAGGGAGAGAGGACTGATGGGAGAGCATGGCTCAGTGAGTGAGGGAGGAAGAGAATTGGTGAGGAAGTAGATGAGGAAGGAGGAAGAAGACAAGGGAAGAAGAGGAAAAAAAAAAGAGAAAGGTGAGGGGTCCGGGTGGAGGAAAACGGAAGAGAAAAGAAGAAAAAGAGGAAGGAGAAAAAAAGAAAGAAAAGAAAGAAAGGAGAAAAAAAAAAGAAATGGGAGTGGGGGCACAAAAGCAACGTGTTGTCGGGCAAATAATTGTGCCTTGCCGACACACAAACGACGTCGTTTTGGACGTCCACAAGTCACAGTCAATGCCCACAAGCTCTTGGTCAAAACGTAACCCTTGTTGTGTTTTATGTTTTTGCTTTGCCAAAACTATGCCGTACCGGATGAAACTACACCAAGCCATGCGTTTTACACTTAAACTTAACCCTTATAAAATACATACATGAAGAAATACATCCTAAAATAAATTTCAAAAAAGAAAATACATTTATTAGATATAGCGGAAGTAAATGACATTTTCTTTTAAATCGTAACTAGCAAATTCAATAAAAATTGAATATATGAAAGCTTAGCCAAAAATTCATCCAAAGTTTTGTTTAAAAATTTATTTAGTAAATTATTGGAGTATAGGTAATTAAATATCTTAAAAAAATAATAATAATATTAATAAACAACAACAACAACAACAACAACAACAACAACAACAACAACAACAACAACAACAACAACAACAGCAGCAGCAGCAACAACAACAATAACAACAACAACAACAACAACAACAACAACAACAACAAGAATAATAATAATAATAATAATAATAATAATAATAATAATAATAATAATAATAATAATAATAATAATAATAATAATAATAATAATAATAATAATAATAATAGTAGTAGTAATAATAATAATAATAATAATAATAATAATAATAATAATAATAATTATGATAATAATAATTAAAACTTTTATAAGGAAAACGATATGGAAGGATTTATATAAAATAAATACTTAGAAAGTAGAATTCTCTCGGTATCGAAAGCAAGACTCGATAAACCGCAAAGGATCCCTCAAGAATACCGAGTAGCACTCGGAATATAACTCGAGGTTTATTTAGTCCTATAAAAACTCTCGGAATAAATTCTGGGTGGTAATAGAACGACATGACAATAGTAAAAACATCGATTATCACTGTAAAGGTTAGAACGGCACGGTAAAATTGTGAAAATTTTAACCGGGTCGTTACGGTCTATCCTCCTTAAAAGAATTTCGCCCCCGAAATTCCCGCTTGTGAATTAAGCAACCAACACTAAAAAACATACAAAACATCGGTAGTAGCATTCCTTGCCCTTGACCTAACTGCAAGGGTTAGTTATACCATTTTTTCAAGAACCTTTTTTTTTCCCGAAACTTATCTTTCAGAACACCTTTTTTTTTTCAAAACCTCAGGTCAACAAAACAACAACACTGTTAGGTATCGAAATACATATAGCTAGGTGTCCAATACGTATTCATGATAAGAATACTTACATATGAATGTTCTGCAGCAGGCTGGCGTCCCTCGTCTGGAGCCATAATGCACTAACCATATGAATATGCATGCAATCATGATAATCAAGTGGAGCGAGCTGGTAAAAAAGTTTTTCTTGTCCCTTCACTTTTTTGTTTTCACAATTGTTGTCCCTCTTCCTTTTTTTTTTTCACTCAACCTGTCCCTCAACTCTTAATTTACCGGGTCACCCTGTCCTTATTACCACCTGCAGCCGGTTGGTGCATGTGAGGCTGACACGTGTGCGTGGGACCCACTTCATTTGATTTTATTTTTTTCTCTTTCTTTCTTTCCTATTTTCTATTTTCCGGAAATCCTTTTTAGGTTTTATTATAATAGTTTTTTTCTTTGATATAATTTATTTAATATTTTTTTCTTTAATATAATTTTGTTCTAAAAAAATTTTTAGAATGGATAAAACTTAAGAAAAAAGCACTTCATTTTATTTTTTTAAAACTTTGAGTCATTTGTTTTTGGTAAATAAAAAACATGAGTCGTTATCATTCCCCTAGCTACATTAATATTTTCAAAATTTTCCTATTTTTAATTACAACTCAATCTAAAATCTATCCGTTTCCGACCTTGAGAAATACTAACCACCACAACCAATGAAAAAATAAATACAGCGCAAAATAATTATTATTTTCAAAAAAGAAAACACAAAACCCCATCTCCAGCCTAAAACACAAAATTCAACTCAAACCAGCACATCTAGGGGAGAAGAACAACCAGCCACTCATACATAAATTTGAGGAAGAACAACAACCAGCCACTTCAGCGTCTAAATTCATGGGATGCGGAACAAGATCAAACAACCACCAAATCAACACAAACCCGAATCCACTAGCAATCCAACAACACGGAACTCGATTAACACTTTTATAGTTAAGTAAAAGAAATCTAGAAAAGAAAAGGGAGGAGATCAATAGTGGCCGTGACAGAACGAGTGTTTATGGCTTGCCGTCGCTGCCTCACATGCCTTCGCGAGCACAGGGCCGCCCCGGACTCTGCCTTGGATTCCTAACCCCGTCAGGATCTCGATGAACGGTTTGGACACGAAGGGAGAAAATGGCGGAGGAGGCAAGGCTGAGCAATTGGAGGATCCTAGGAATGTGGGGGACAGGGTGGTTGTCGGGCGGCTGCTTGTCCTTCTCGGAAGAAGGCGAGGGTGGGCACCAGCAGCTTCACCTCGTACTTCTTCGACACCAGCGGCGGAAGGAGACGCCGGCGCCCGGGCACCGTCTTCTTCAAGGCCGCATCCGCCGTCAAGTCGCACGCCGCCTTCATATTTGCCCGGCGAGGACGAGGAGGAAGGGGGTTCCCGACGTGCTAAACCCGTTTCTAGAGCAGCCCTCAGACGCCCTCGTGGTGGACGCCTTGGTGGGTGTTGACGCCGGGAAGGAGACGCCGGCACCCGGGCCTTGCGCGGTGGAAAAGGGACGTGGGGCGATGGAGGAGGGAAGGGATGAGGTGGTGGTGGGCGGTGGGGATATGAAGGAGAGGGAGGAGGGGAAAGGTGGATGTGTGGGTGGTGGTGGTGGGGTGAAGAAGAAAGGGAAGGGTAGTGGTGGCGAGGAGGAGGAGAAAGATGAGAAGAATGATTGAAGATGAGAAGAATGATTGAATGGTGGTGGTGACCAATTTTTTCTTTTTTCTTGTCATTTAAATTTTTTCTTTTTGAAAATTCTTTTTCTAATTAAATATTATTCAAAGAAAAAAATCGGGAAAAAACGAAATGTGAAAAAATAAAACAATAAATTTTTTTCTCTTCAATTTATTACAAAACTAATATAATAAAACATAAAAAGGATTTTTGAAAAATAGAAAATAGGAAAGAAAAGAAAAAAAAATAGAATCAGCTGAAGTGGGCCCCACGGACACGTGTCAGCCTCACATGCACCAACCGGCTATGGGGGGTAAGAAGAACAAGGTGACCCGATAATTCACGAGTTGAGGGACATGTTGAGTGAAAAAAAGGAAGAGGGACAACAAATGCGAAAACAAAAAAGTGAAGGGACAAGAAAAATTTTTTTACCTGAGCGAGCTATGCACAACAAATAAGCACTGCAAACACCCAAGGACCTACCGTCCGCTCCGCTACCAAAATGAAACACCCGACTTCATTTATCCAACACACAGTAATTACTGAGCAACAGTGCCGACACGTGGCACAGACAGTGTATATAACAGAAAGCCTGGCCCATTGACCCAATACTAATATCATATCACCCGATCCCGGGAATATCATCAACAATAGCACAGTAGAAGCAATTATAAACTTAGAGACAACATATGCAAAGCCTGAAGCAAACTAATGGATCCGAGTCCTGCCCGAGGGTACAATGCAGCCGCCGAAATGCACTGTGACCTAATCTGCAAAACTGTGTGAGGAGTGAGACCAACCAGTGTCTCACCAATAAACAAATAAACCGAAGTATACAAGCAACCACAATAACACCAAGCATCAAATCAAAGAACATCACGATATCATAAGGAATTAGCATGATCACAATATTCAAACATCACGCAGTCAAGAAATAACACCACTGTGGCAAAGGAGAGATCACAAGCACAACCTAATACAATAACTATCAAGCAGGAGTAGCTTACTCTAAAATGTTATCATCACGAATAACATCAATAATCACGCTGTGACTCCACAAGAACATCCCTGACTGGAACAATCCGGTCAATGTTCATCATAAATCACTCAACGTCTACCCGCAGGAACCAAACCACATTATCATCAAAGAAAAAAAAAAACACTGCTTCAAACAACAAATCTGCAAAACACAATATTCAAAGACAAACAAATTAAGGGAGCGAGAAGAAAAGAAATTAGTGGCATTCTAGTCAAGGCAGCAAATGCTTAATATTGTAATCCAATATACCATTGTGTGGTGTTCCAGAATATCTTATACCAGACAATTATTGAGAGAAATTATTAGGACCCAAAAATTGAACCAACAGTAACCAATGGAAAAAACAAAAGGTTAAGCTTTATAAAAAAAGAGAAGGGTTAATCCTAGCAAAATCAGACTGACATCAGCGAAATTGAAAAGAAGCTCAAAATGTCTAATTGTACTAGAATTGAAAACCATAAAAATAGAATTATGCATGTTAAGTAAGGGTGATGATTAATGTGGATGTTGAGGCACGGCCAGTTGTATCTCTTCTTCCTCTTGTGAAATTGTTGGACCCAAGATGGCAGCACTGTACAACCGTAATAGTCACACCAACTCCTGACTCGTCCATCTTCCACATCAAAATTTTTTATCTCACCCCGCTACAACGGTTACTATGTGCAGGTTCATATCGAGTAATATGAATGCAGTTGGTGTTGTAGTCTTGAAAATCACTCGCCATAAGCAAAAATGAACCACCATTTTCTTCAATAAAACAAGTGTCTCTTGAGTTCATCCCCCGATGGCTTATCCCATTTACCCTCTATCTACCGATATTGGGAGTTCTACTAATTGTTTGACTTCTAATGGACTTTTTGATCATCCATACACAGATCAATTATATTCTTGGCATCGGCAACTTGACAATCCTGTCTTTCGCAAATTGGATCGCCTGCTTGTTAATGCAGAATGGTTCTCTGCTTTCCCTAATAGCAAGGTGGAATTCCTTTCCCCGGGTGTCTCAGATCACACCCCTATCTTCCTCAATACAAATGTCACCATTATTCATGGACCAAAGCCGTTCAAGTTCTACAATCACTGGATCCTCCATCCAACCTTTACTTCTACTGTGACCACTGCCTGGGATACCCATGTAGATGGCTTTTTTATGTTCCAACTATGGCACAAATTAAAGAAGTTAAAGCTGGACCTCAAGAAATTTCATCACCGCACTTACGGTGATATATCTAAAAAAATGACTACTCTTGAGTATGAACTCTCTACTGTCCAAACTCAAATTCTTTCTGGTACTTTGGATGATGACTTACTTGCAGAAGAGCACTGTTTATTGCAGCACCTTTTAGAATTATAGCTAGCAGAGGAATCATTCCTTAGACAAAAATCTCGCATTACATGGCTGTCTTGTGGTGACTCCAACACAAAATTTTTTCATAATGCAGTCAAATCTGGAAAGGCCAAGAATACTATTCGATCTATCATTACCGCATCAGGAGATTTTCTTATAGAATCAAAGGCAATTGAATCATATATTATTCAGTTTTATGATTTTCTTGGAAAAAAAAATGCCGATGTTACTACAGGTTCGGTTCATTTTTTCAAGACTTTACTGCAGCACACTCTTTTGGATGCCCAATCATCACTGTTAGTAGCACCAGTCACTGAGGCTGAGATTCAAATAGCCATGTTCTCTCTTGGCAGAAATAAGGCGCCCGGGCCTGACGGATATACCATGGAATTCTTTAAAGCTGCTTGGCCGGTGCTGATATAACAAAGGCCATGTTAGTGTAATATGCCCAAAAGCCAATCATGGATGATTATTTGTTGTCATGTATACACATTAAGGTTATTCCAATAAGTATCGTTTATGAGATAAACGCTTGTACATACTTATAACCCTAGAATATTTCATATTCTTAAATGTCCCTAGTCGATTATTACGGATGGGTTGTAATAATAAATTAAGACTAGCGTATGTTGAGAATTGCATATGTGATATGAATTCTACATACGGGTACAAGTTGGAGAACTTGTGGACTGGACCGACCCACATAAGAACCCTACATGGAACGTTATATGTATGTCATTAGTGGTTCTTATAGATGTAATTGTCCTCCGACCTGAGATCGTCATATCGTCAAGGTATCCAACATATGAATCATGTACTTTGATATTATTCCTAGTCATCCGTAACTGGGTGGACATAAGGGTAATCATTGGGTATATGCCGAGTATGTAGTGGGTTTTGATTGATCAAGAGGGGATTCGTCCGACCCATATAACGGGTATATTATCGTATGGTTTCTTGATAGAGTTGAACTATTAAATGCATTGCCATGCTCGGATTAGGTGATATGGTGATATCACGGGTATCCGTTTTATACAGTTAACTCGGGGATCAAGAAACATAGATTAAACATATACGAGATTGACATATTCCATGTCTCGTGTTTGATCTAGATAATGGGATGAAGGGACGATGACATATTCCGAGGCATAGAGAATCAGTACTGATCTTGTCGCTCAGGTAGCAATGATATGTTGCTAGACGCCGCTCTTTGCTTATAATTGTAAAATGAGATTTTACAATTATTGCCAGACGTTACAACTGCCTACAGGGTCACACACATAGAACTGATGATTCGAGCAGATGGTTGAACCGTGGTTGGACCATGGTTGGACCGGGTGTAGTTGGACCGTGGTTGAACCGTGGTTGGACCATGGTTGAACCATGGTCGTTTTGGGATCAATAATTATCAGACATGCTTAGGTGGAGTGTTATAATCTGATTGAGTGAGTGGAAGACAATAGTGATGAGGGTCATCACTAATGGTCCACCTTGTTGGCCATTTTGCCATTAACTAATGGCATTTTGTGTGAGTGGCTTTGGGGGTCTTCTTGATCAGATCATTCCCTCCCTCTCTCACGTTTTTGCTTCAGCATTTTTCAGAGAAAAACACACCTCTCTTCTTCTTCTTCTTTGTGAAAGAAAAGAAGAACACCAAAACACCCAAAACACATAGCTCCCGGTTTCTGCTGCTAGCACCCAGTCCGGGAGTGCTCGGAGTTGGTTTTGTGTGACGATACCAAGTCGATCACGGTTCGTGTGGATACCGTAGAGGAGCCAGGCCGTTGTCTTGCTCTTGCTGAATCCATACACGAGTTAGGTGAAAGATCCTAATCTTCCAGGTATGTAATTTTGTTATACGGTTTATGTTGCTTCACATGTGGTTCTTGGTTGAGTTTCCGTGCTTCCGCTGTGCATTTGATGTTGTATATGAGTGTCATATAGATTACGGAAACTTACAGGCCATTCAGGAATTCTTCACCTCCGATAAGCTATTTCAAGGAATCAATTCAACCATCCTGTGTCTAATTCCTAAGGTTCCTAATGCACAGAAAATAACATACTTCAGGCCTATTGTGTGTTGTTCTACCTTATACAAGTGCATAGCAAAAATTCTAGCTAATCAACTCCAGGTCTGTCTTCCTTCTCTTATTAGTAATAACCAGACGGCTTTTATTCCTGGTGGAAGGATCATTAACAACATCTTACTTGCCCATGAGCTTGTGCAAAATTATCTTAGACCTGCCATCAATAGTCGATGCACTTTAAAGATTGATTTAATGAAAGCATTTGACTCTGTTGACTGGAATTTTTTGCTAAATGTGCTTGCTGCTTTGAAATTTCCTGAAAAATTTATTCATTGGCTCACAACTTGCTTGACTACTGCTAAGTTTTCCCTCTCCATCAACGGTGCTTTTAGTGGCTACTAAAGGAATGCGCCAAGGTGATCCTTTATCACCATATTTCTTTATCATCTCTATGGAAGTCCTTTCTTGTATGCTCAATAAGGCTGCTGCTACTCAACAACTTCCTTATCAACCTAAATGCTCCAAAATCAAATTGTCCCATCTGTGCTTCATGGATGATCTAATGATTTTTACAGATGGAAGCCTGAAATCAGCTGCCACAATTACTCAAATTTTGTAGGGATTCTACTATCTCTCGGGACTCCAATTTAATCCTGCAAAAAGCGAAGCTTTTCTTGCAGGACTCTCAGATGAACACAAAGCCCATTTCCGAACTCCAAGTTCCTCACTTTTGTTGGGCGCCTTCAGTTGGTCATTTCAGTGTTCTTTAGCACTCAAAGCTACCGGGCGAACATTTGTATTCTTCCCTCTAAAGTGCTGACTGAAGTAGAGAGAAAATGTGTTGCTTTGTTATAGTCCAATGATTCTGCTAGTGCTAGAAAGGCTAAAGTAGCATGGCAGGACTTATCTATTCCTAAGCAAGAGGGTGGATTAGGCATTAAAAAACTCAAAGACTGGAACATTGCCTGTATTGCTATGAACCTTTGGCATCTACTTTTAAAATCAGGATCTCTGTGGATTGCTTGGGTTCATGCCTATAACATTAAAAATTGTAGTTTTTGGAGTATAGCAATTCTTGCAGATTGCTTTTGGATTCTAAGAAAAATATTGAAATTGCGGACTCTATTTTCAAAATTTTTGCATCATATAATTGGCAATAGTTAAGATACCTTATTTTGGTGGGACAATTGGCATCCAAAGGGTGTGCTTAAGTTTCTGGTTTCAAACCAACAAATTTTTAACTCCAAGATACCTCTTTATGCCCCAGTCAGCAAGTTGATAGATGATGGTCAATGTTCATGGCCTGATTCTTGCATTCCCATGCTTTCCCTGCTTAAACTTGAGTCTATTCTAATTATTCCTTCACAAGCTGATGACATAATTATACAATGGACACTTTCTTCCACTGGAAAATTCAATATCCGTAGTGCATGGAATATGTTAGATCGGCAAGAACTCGTGTTTATTGGTTCAAACTTCTACGGACAACAGGATACATTCCCAAGCATAGCTTTATTGCTTGGCTAGCTATTTTGGATCGTCTATCTACTCGCAAGAGATTGCAAACTTGGGGAATTATTACTAATGCCTCTTGCTTATTTTGCACTTCTGCGAAAGAAAGCAGGGACCATTTGTTTTTTGAATGCCCATACTCAGCAGAGGACTCATTTGCTATCACTATGTTCTATCACTAAAGTTGCAGGTGATTGGTAGTCTTGAATTGCTGTGGGCAAAGCAGCATTTCCAGAAAAAAACCATTCCCTCCCTCATTCAGCGCCTTGCATGGAATGCATGCATCTACCACATATGGCGAGAACGAAACAGTAGACATTTCACTGGTGCATGTCGATCCACTGATAGGATTCTTTGTGATATTTGTATTGATATGAAACTAAGATTTTGTCTGATGTACAACAACTTTGTTCTCTCTGCGGCATTAGATTTTCAGCTTCCAACTTGTAATCCTTTCTATAGTTTCATACTTAGCATCTATGATGTATACTCTGTTAGGGGCTTTCCCTAATTCATATAAATGAAATTTGATTTGGTCTTAAAAAAACACACACACACAGGAAAAATCCCAGAATAGCTCATGCTGCTGAATTTCCTAGAAGTTTTCAATGTATCTTAATTACAACAACCTGACAGGTGGCATCCCTTGGGAGAAACGGTATGACACATCTCCTATCTGAATTTGTTTTTTCTTTTATACTAATCCAATTTTATTACTAAGAAAAAATTACATAGGTAAGAGGAGATAAGCCAGCAACCGGCAGCTGGGCAGCCTAACTATAACACAAGACTGCAGTATAACCAGTCTAATCACAGAGAAGAGAAACAAAACATGGAGAAAGGAATTAAACTTGAACTATTAAAGGCAAAGGGACTACAGAAGCCTTTTTGACAAAGTAGGCATTGGATATCACCACGCTAGAAGAACAAGTGAAGGATGGAAGGAAACGTTTGATCCACCAAGTGGCTCTGGCTATTACAAGATGAAATAGAGTATTCAATTATGGCTCTTTGTCGTTGAAGATCAGATCGTTGCATGTTAACCAAATGGACCATAATACTGCAGAAGCGATGATAAGCCAAGAGGCTTTGTTATACTTGTTACCCGCAAGTGTAGGCCAATGATAATACCAAAGAGAGCAGGACGCAGGCATGACCCATGATACTCGACGCCAGTTGCAAACCAAGTGGACTTACAGTGGAGAAAGGGATGAGAAGAGGTTTCAGAGTGGTGAAGGCAGAAGGGATAGTTAGAATCATTTTCCTGTAAAACACCCCTGCGATGCAAAGCATCCCGAGTAGGGATACCGTTCATGAAGAGTGAAGGAAAAAATTATGAAAAGGGTATATCTAAGAGAGGTTTGTGTGAGTATTTAGTTATGCAAAGAAATAAAAGAATAAGGACTTACAAAAAATAAAGGAAAAAACAGAGGGCTTAAAGAAGAGAGGAGCAACACGATTTGGTTATTGGGGAAAGCACACACTAATCCAAGGCCTTCGGCTCTCTGGGTGAAATTGCTTCGAGCAAAGTATTTGACAGGTACTTCCATGCTTCCACAGGTACAGAGTTGTCGTAATGCCTCCCATGTTTGGCGTGGTATTTGTGCGGCCTGGCCTACAGTTCTTAATAGTATTGCTTGGATTTTTGGGGATGGGCGGAACATTCGCTTCTGGCAGGATCCTTGGTCCCTGGTTTGGGACGGCTTGATGCCCTTCCTGGTATTGAGGTTGCGGTGGGTACAAGTATGTTTACCTTGGCTGATGTTACTTTGGCTTCTGGGGCCTGGAACTGGGAGCTCCTACAACTTTTGCTCCATGAGCCTTTTCTTGAGCACTTTGCTGGGTTCCAACCCCTTCTCCACGCGGTTGGGGAGGACACTGTGGTATGGGATGGTACGGCATCGGGGGAATGTACAGTTAGGTTGGTTTATGCTTCACTTTCTCCCTCTTTGCCTCGGCAGCGTCATGATGTGTCCTGGAGAGTTATCTGGAAATGGAAGGGCCTCCCTCGGGCGCGCACTTTCCTCTGGCAGTGTTGCCATAGTGCTTTGCTTACAAATGTTGAGAGAGTTCGGCGCCACCTGACTATGGATGGTTGATGTCCCAGATGTCATGAAATGGAGGAATCGCAGGGTCATGCTTTACGGGATTGTGGTGAGGTTGGGCGGGTATGGCATTTGCTATTGCGGACTGATGCTAACCCTCAGTTTTTTGGTCTCCCATTCCAGGATTGGGTACGTAGAGGTTTACAGGGAGAGTTTGAGTTTGAAAGTCAAATATCCTCTGATATTTTCTTTGGTATGGCTCTTTGGCTCCTCTGGAAGTGGAGGAATGATGTAGTGTTTTCTCATAACCCACGGCCTCCGGACGCCATGGCGATATATATTTTCCAATATATCCGTATGTGGGTTGTGCATTCTACTCAACAGGTGTCTACGGCTTTGGGCCCTTCTTTTATACAGGAGGGGTTGGTTTGGTCTCCCCCTACCCAAGGGGTGTTTAAAATAAATGTTGATACAGCGTTGGATGGTTCACGACAGTCTGTTGCTATTGGTGGCCTTATTCGGGGTAGTCAGGGTGAATGGGTGTGTGGTTTTGAGCTCAAGCTACCCCCTTGTTCGGTAATGGAGGCGGAGATGCGGGCGGTGCGTGAGGGTCTCTCTCTCGCATTATCCAGGAACTTACATGCGGTGGTTGTGGAGTCGGACCACCAGGAACTCGTGACAGTGTTGCGGGGTAGCCTCCCAACTCGTTTGGTGAACTCTCCGGTGTTGCAGGAGATCCGACTATTTGCCTCTTCTTTCCAGGAGTGTAGCTTTTGTCATGTTTATAGGGAGAGCAATCTTGTTGCTGATTATCTTGCTAGGTCGGGTCTTTCTTTATCTGTGTGTCATGTGGTGCTTGAGTTTCCTCCTTTGGCTTGTACCCGTTTGTTGAAGGACGATTGTTGCGCCTTTACACGGGCGGATACTGTTTAGTATATTATCATGCTCGTTGTTTACCAAAAAAAAAAGCCTATTTATAAGGTACATAACCGATTTTTTTTTTTGTTTTTATGCTATTACAACCAGAACTTTACACATTAATATCTAGATATTTTTATAGATTTTTTTAGATAATTATTATTAATATCTAGATACTTTCTTAGATTATTCTAGAAAATTATATAGAGTATCATGATATTTTGGTCTTTGATTTTTCATTAGACCATTCTAGATTACTACAAAATATCATGATCTTTCACAAGATTTTTTTGTAGCAAGTAATCATTCTTCAACAAAGAGCAACAATAGAAAACACTCAATCTTAGGAGTAGAATGGACAGCCATATATAAGGAATATTAAAACATGGAGAAGAAACTCTGAGCAACAAATTATAACCGATTTAACTATATATCCCTTAAAGGGATCAGGATCCCAGGAAAAAAGATTCGGAGTCGTGGGAGACAGAGAGGCGTCTTTTAGTTCTACAAGAATGAGTAGACAATCATTTTTTTCTCAGGAATATAGTTTGTGATGCCATGGCCAATCACAAAGTTGCAACAATTCGTCCACTCGATTGGACCAATCCGGTCAATGTTCATCATAAATCACTTGTGTCTACCCGCAGGAACAGGGGCGGATTTAGGGGGGAGCAAGGGGGCCCAGGCCCGCCCGAAGATTGTATTTTATATATTTATGGTAATAAATCTCAACAAATTCTATGTGGTTTGATGGTTGAGGGTGTGTTTCATGCTAGAGCGGGACGGGGGTTCGATTCCTGTTGACACCACACGACCATCTTCCACATCAAAAATGTGTATCTGACCACTGCTACAACGGCCACAATCTGCAGGTTCATTATATGATCGGTATAGGGCATGAGTAATATGAAAGCAGTTGGTCTTGTACTCTGGAAAATCACTAGCCATAAGCGAAAACGAACCACCATATCCTGCAAAAAACAAGTGTCTCTTCAGTTCATCCCGGGATAGCTTAACACATTTACCCTCTTTCTCATCCAACTTCTCCACTTGATATCTTTGATGATGATCTTTATGCACCAAAAACATATCACCGCAAGATTCCACTAAGTACTGAGGAATACAACACCGACTCCACCTTTGCAGAGCCACTAATTGCCTGGTGTTCATGGAGTCGGGTTTGGTTGCATCGATCAATACACGTTTCCTTCCGAATCCGAAAGGTAGAAAATATCTTCATTCATGTATAAAACTCTATAAGGCCAATATCCATAATGTTGTCACTGATATTTGTCCACACGTCATCTCCTATCTTCCACAGAAACACTTTACAATCTATCACAACCATCGCTGCAAAACCGCTAGCCCTAATCTTGCCAAAACTCGACCTAACAGCAACTCCGTCGAAACGGGCAGTTTTATAACCATCAATAGACACAAGATCATAATCAAACCACTTCTCCTTTACTATAAAATCCCTCGCGTCCAAGATCCTTGCTCTCTCTTCACGCGGTAGTGACAAGGCTCCAAAGTGTCTCATCACATCCACACAACCACTCCATTTCAGGGTCAAATTGGTTTTCAGAATCAAGGGTGTGGTTACGGTCTCGGAATTAGCCGGTTGGAGGGAGTAAACAGCAAACTCTTTGAGTAAAGCCACGCCATACTTCTTACGATTAACCACAAGTGGGAGAACTCTGAGGGATGGGATCACATGAGGAACGCGAGTGGAAAATCGCCGCCAAGGGCGGCAAACCGCCCGGAAACGGAGGATGTCGAGGTAGGTATTTTGGAGGCAACTCACGATCATCTCCAAGAACTCTCTTAGAAGATTGGACCACCATCGGTGTTCCCCTAAGGTTCGACGTCGACGACCCATGAAGGCTTCAACCCTATCACCGCAAATCTTCAAACTAATGGGGTACGACATGCATGTATTTTAGGAGATCACAGAGGCCTTTTTGCCTTAATATAGGATCATGTCGCCCCCACCGCAGAGCTGCGAGCCAGTTTGGAGGGTCTTAGAGTTGAATCTAACTCTCTGGTGGAGGTATATCAATGATCAGTTAGACTTTCCCTTGGATCCTTCTGACTGTGGTATGTGTAAGGCTGGTGAGTTTCCTCCACATGGGTGGGGCCCACAACTTTGAAATAAAAAAAAGGAAGGAAGAAGAAGAAGAAAGCACCGAAAGCTGCAATGTAGGTCTAAGGTTACTGCAGGTCTAAGGTGGTGTGCTGCAGGTCTAAGGTTGTGTGCTGCAGGTCCAAGTTTGTGTGCAGTAGGTGGAGAAAAATTGCACCTTCACTACCTATAAAAGGGAGCAAGTCTCTTTGCTCAAATCACACAGCTCATAGAGAAAAACACGCAGAGAAGAGAGGGAGAGAAAGAGAGAAAGAAATAGGGAGAGAGTGTGAAAAATAGTCCTTCTATATTTAGAAAGTGACAAAATAGACCTTCTAAATTTCAAAAGTGACAAAATAGTCCCTCTTATTTCAAGAGTGACAAAATAGTGAGGAAAATACTTTTGGGGTATTTTTGGAAAACACTTTTGTGGGACACTATTTTGAGTAGAGCTCTAGATATTGTTTACCCTTAAATGTTTTAGGAAAGTCTCTCTCTGTAAGCCTACTATTTTTATAGTGGAAGCTTTCTGCGGAATTGAGCTTGTGGACGTAGCCCAAAAGTTTTGGATGAACCACGTTAAATTCTTGAGTGCCATTTATTTTTAGTTGATCATTATTCCGCAAGATAGTGCCACTAGGACCAACAACTAGTAGCGGAGCAAGGCCTATTCCAATATAGGTACTCTGTCCACACATACAGTACTATTCATGCTGTTCATTTACACGGTCCTGTTCATACATACGGTACTGTTCACCGTATTTGTACTATTCATCTGTACGGGCACTATTCACCGCCGAGATTTTTTCTAGTCTAAAAGAGCCAGCAAAA
Organism: Turnera subulata; assembly: GCA_028386065.3. Taxonomy (NCBI): domain Eukaryota; kingdom Viridiplantae; phylum Streptophyta; class Magnoliopsida; order Malpighiales; family Passifloraceae; genus Turnera; species Turnera subulata. Next base: position 21,950 of record JAKUCV010000088.1, on the reverse strand, counting down.
TTTTTGATCTAGATGGAGGCGAAGATAAACAAGATGATCACTCTTGATGGCACAAATTACCATCTATGGAGAAACAAGATGAAAGATCTCCTGTTCGCGACGAAGATGCATTTACCGGTGTTCAGTACGGTAAAGCCTGATAACAAATTAGATGAAGAGTGGGAATTTGAGCATAATCAGATATGCGGCTACATACGGCAATTTGTTGAAAATAATGTTTAGAACCACATTTCTAGCACTGAGCATGCGAGAACTCTGTGGGAGAAGCTCGAAGAATTATATGCCTCAAAGACAGGAAACAACAAGCTCTTTTACTTGAAAAAATTGATGCAAGTAAAATATCAAGAAGGCACAACTGTTGCAGATCACCTCAATGAAATACAAGGGATCGTGGACCAGTTGTCAAGCATGGGCATAAAATTCGACGACGAGGTACTTGCTCTTATGGTTCTGGCGACACTCCTAGACTCATGGGAAACCTTGAAGGTGTCAATCACAAACTCTGCACCTAACGGTATGGTCAGTATGGCGTTCGTCAAAAGTGGCATCCTGAATGTAGAAATGAGACAAAGAACACAAGGCTCATCGTCTTCACAGTCAGAAGTCTTGGCCACAGTGACGAGGGGGAGAAGCCAGAATAGAGGTCAAAGCAGCAGAGACAAGAGCATAGGAAAATCTAATAAATTTGCAAATGTTCAGTGCCATTACTGCAAAAAGAAAGGCCACATCAAGAGAATCTGCCGACAGTTCAAGAAAGACCAGAAGAAGAACAAAGGCAAAGATGTGAAGAAGGATGAAAGCAGTGATGATGAATCCAATTCCCTCGTAGAATTCAATATTGTCTGTGATGATGATATCTTCAACCTTACTATCCAGGTGTTAGTGTAATGCCCAAAAGCCAATCATTGGATGATTATATAGTCATGTATATTTATCAAGGTTTTATTCCAATAAATATGTTTATGTGATAAACACTTGCACAAATTTATAACCCTATAATATCTCATATTCTTAAAATGTCCCTAGTCGATTATTATTATGGATGGGTTGTAATAATAAATTAAGACTAGCGTATGTTGAGAATTATATGAGATATGAATTCTACATACGGGTACAAGTTAGAGAACTGGTAGTCTGGACTGACCCGACATAAGAACACTACATGGAACATTATATGATTGTCATTAGTGGTTCTTATATGTGTTGTCCTTAGACCTGAGATCATCAAGGTTCCCAACATGTGAGTCATATACTTTGATATTACTCTTGACTATTCGTAACTGAGTAGACCTTAGTATAATCATTGGGTATATGATATAATGTGTAGTGGGTTTTGTATGATCAAGATGGGATTCGTCCAACCCTTATAATGTGTATATTATCAGATGGGCCTCTTGATAGAGTTGTACTGTAAATGCATTGCCATGCTCGGATTATGTGATATGGTGATATCATTAGTATCCGTTTTACACAGTTAACTCGGGGATCAAGAAACTTAGATTAAACATATACGAGATTGACTTATTCCATGTCTCGTGTTTGATCTTGATAATGGGACGAAAGGACGATGACATGTTTCCGAGGCATTATGAATCAATACTGATCTTGTCGTTTGGGTAGCAATGATGTGTTGCTAGACGCTGCTCATTGTTTATAATTGTAAATGAGTTTACAATTACTGCCATACGTTACAAGTGCCTACAGGGTCACACACTTAGAACTGTTGATTCGAGCTGGTGGTTAAACCATGGTTGGACCGTGGTTCGACCAGGATATTGAGCTAGTGGTTAGACCATGGTTGGACCGGGTCGTTTTGGGCTGATTTGGTTCACTAATTATCAGAATTATTGAACCAGAATTAGTGTCATATGATGTGTAATCCTATATATGATGATATATATAATTAATGCTTAGTGGAGCATTAAGTCATAGTAGAAACATAATCATGAAGGATAAGACATGATTATGTTGGCCAATGACTTAATAAACTATGCATTTCAAGTGTGTATAAATAGGGTGAAGGTTTGATCAGATTTTCACACCAAGCAAGGCTTAACACAACACTTCACTCTCTATTTAGATTACACACACTTTCTTTGAGAAAGAAAGATTCACATCAAACACTAGTTCTAGCTCTGGGAAATCCTACAGCTAGCACTGCGGTTCGGAGTGCTCAGGTTAGTGATCGTGAGATGGTTGCTAGCTAGTCATCAACGTGTCACGCCCCATCAAACGTGACCGGCCAGGCACCCGAGCCAACCTACCCACCAGCACAGGGCACCCAAAGGCCTCAGCCAAATTGTAGGCAGAAGCTAGCCAGACGGGCAGTAGTAACTAACGCGCAGCAATTATCAAACGGGCATCACAATATAAAGTACGAACGTGTACACGCAAACATTCAGCTTATATTTACATAGATTATGTGCAATAAGTCGGGTCACTACTAGCATCAGTTTTTAGCCAACCCTCACAAGTTCATATACACTAAGAGAGACCAAGTCTGGCTATGTACCCATCGCTACAAAGATACGCCTCTCGAACCTGCCCACACTAGCTGCTTGTACTCTCCTAGCCCTGAAACATGGGTGTGGAAAGAATGGGGGGTGAGTCCACGGCTCAATAAGCAGGTGACATACAAGGCATTAGCAAAGATACAAACAAGCGGCAAATTACATCCAACAACCAACATCTCAATCATCGTGATCAGCCCACGGGTAAGCTATCGTGGAGTTGTACCTAGCCTACCTGCGGGTCTGGTAGCCCTGCCAATGGTGTTACTCCTTAGCCTACAGTCCCACGTGCGAGGCATATCAGTTTGGCTACCACAACCACACACGACGCCAAGCACAACACCACCATCATCTCTTTTGACCAAGCAGCCTAGGAGCACTGCAAGGTCCACCATCAAACCATCTCATGTAATGTCATGATGCAAATGGAATGCATGGAATGCATAGTCTGAATATCGAACTCATCTCAAGCCAAGGCATTATTAAACATCTCAACATCTCAATTGCACCATAGGTGCCTTCTCAATAGGAAATTAGATCATCTACCAAGCCAATAGGCATCACTGCCATCATACAAGTATGCAACCAAACTTACACAAATTTAGGCCTCACTAGGACCATCTCCTTCCTTTGGTGCTCCTTGGGTTCTAGTACCTGCCCATGCATAAAAATACATTAGGAACGAGCACAACATCACTTAAGTAGCAAAGCATCAATTAAAGAGGCGTTTACACCTAAGTGCCAGTGCTTTGGTACACCCATAGGCTCGCCAACAGGCTGACCAGGGGACCAAGGGTGCACCAGCAGGGCCAACTGCGCATTTTAGCACAGCAATTGGTCTCCTACAAGGCGAATTGCACACCTAATCACTCAATTAACACCCCCACGCAACAAGAAACCCTCTTACAACCTAAACACATAGCATCATAGCCTTAGGCTTCCCACAAGACCGAATTGGTGCACTGTCCACAATTACAGCACACCTAGCAAGTCAATTCATACCAAAACCACTAAGAAATCCAACTCAGATCACTTACCCCCTTCCTTTGCGTGCCTACTGCTTGAGAGAACCCTAAAGATGGCCAAGTATTTCTCCCTTAGTGCTTATCTCGTTTCTGGGCAGAAATGGGGCTTGAGGTGCTTGCTTGACTACTTAAACTCAAGCTAGCAGCTCAGTCAGCAGCCACTTGCAGCCCCCTTTTCCCCAAAATCTGCCACCTTGCTCAAACTCCTCTCCACCACCTACTTAAATTCCAACCTATCAGCTTAAGCCAACTTACCCCCCCATACTTAGCCCTCAATCAGTTTTCTCAAGCAATCAGCACACACTAACCCGTGATTAAGACTAATTACAAACTAATTAATCAAACCGAGCCAATGTTAGCCAACCGAAACCGTAGGTTAGCCAACTGAGGCCAACTCTCATCCCAGCGCCCATCCTCATCAAGTAACATACTAGGCTTCGATTAGTTGGGTTATCACATCATCTTCCCCTTTATAAAATTCGTCCTCAAATTTACCTGAGAATTGGTGCGGATACTTGTCCAGCATCTCTTTTTCGGATTCCCAAGTAACCTCCTGCCCTGAGGCATCTTCCCACAAAACCTTCACAGAAGTGACTTCCTTATTACGGAGTCTACGTGCCTGCCTGTCTACTATCATAATTGATTGTGCTTTATACGTTAGTTCTTCTCCCAACTAAATATCTTGTTGTACAAGGACATGTGAGGGATCCGGCAAATATTTTCTTAACATCGAGACATGAAACACAGGGTGAATTTGCGACATTTTCGGTGGCAATGCAAGACGATACGCCACTGGTCCAATCTTCTCAAGTACCTCAAATGGACCCAAATATCAGGGATTTAATTTCCCTTTTCTTCCGAATCGTAGCACTCCTCGTGTGGGTGAAACTTTAAGGAAAACCATATCCCCAACTGAGAACTCTAAGTCCCGTCTTCTATTATCTGCATAGGACTTCTGTCTGCTCTGGGCTACAGCTAGATTTTCACGGGCTACTTTCACCTTTTCGGCTGTCAGCTCAACAACTTCCGGCCCTAACAATTTTCTGACCCCAACTTCATCCCAACAGATCGGTGTTCGACACCTGTGACCATACAACACCTCATATGGAGCCATACCAATACTGGACTGGTAGCTATTATTATAGGCAAATTCAACCAAAGACAGGTACTTACTCCAACTATCCCCATAACTTAGCACGCAAGCTCGCAACATATCCTCTAGAATTTGTATCACCCGTTCACTTTGCCCATCTGTTTGAGGGTGGAATGCCGTACTCAAATCAAGTTGAGTTCCCATAGCTTCCTGGAAGCTTCGCCAAAATCTTGATGTGAATTGCGGACCTCGATCAGAAACTATCGACGTCGGCACACCATGTAGTCTCACAACTTCATCAATATAAATTTGAGCTAGTTTGGCAAAATTATAGGTAGTCTTCACTGGCAGAAAGTGAGCATATTAACTTAATCTATCAACAATCACCCAAATGGAACAGACAAGGGCGGGGCAATCCACTAACAAAATCCACCGCAACTCTTTCCCACTTCCATTCTGGAACAGACAAGGGCTGAAGCAACCCTGGTGGTTTTTTATGCTCACCCTTTACTTGTTGGCATATCAAACATTTAGTAACATAATCTGCCACATCCCGTATCATGTTATTCCACCAATAATGTGTTTTCAAATCGTGATACATCTTGGTGGAACCCGGGTGCAGTGTATATTGAGTCTGATGTGCCTCTTTCAAAAGTTTGCTACGAAGATTACCGACATCAGGAACATACATCCTTGTTCCCAACCTTAGAATACCATCATCCGATACCACAAATCCAGCTAGTTCCCCCCGGCTTGCCTTTTCCTTCCATGACTTGGTTTCAGCATTGTCATCCTGAGCTTTTGCTATCTCTTCATTTAAAATGGGGCGCACCTGGTAGTAAGCTAATAATGCCCCCGATTCAGCAACCGAGCAACGCAATCCTTGATCCAACAATTCATGCCAAGCCCCAACTGCAGACCTTCTAACCATATCAAAATGTGCTAAGCTACCAACAGATTTCCGACTCAGTGCATCTGCTACAGCATTAGCTTTACCGGGATGGTATTTGATAACACAATCATAGTCTTTCAACAATTCAACCCATCTTCGTTGCCTCATGTTCAGATCCCGCTGCTCCATTATATACTTCAGACTTTTATGATCTGTGTAAATTTCACAAGGCTCCCCATACAAATAATGCCTCCAGATTTTCAAAGCAAACACCACTGCTGCCATCTCAAGGTCATGCATCGGGTAATTCTCCTCATTTTTTTAAGTTTTCGGGACGCATAGGCAATCACCTTGCCATCCTGCATCAAAACACAGCCCAAACCAATCCTTTTTGCATCACAATAAACAGTATTTACACCATTCTCCTTTGGCAATGTAAGTATTGGTGCAGTTGTTAACCTATGTTTCAGCTCCTGGAAACTAGCCTCACAAGCGTCAGTCCGCACAAATTGTTTCTTCTTTTGGGTCAACCCACACAATGGTGCAGCAATGGAGGAAATGCCCTCAACAAAACGTCAGTAATAGCCTGCCAACCCAAGGAAACTCCGTACTTCAATCACACTGGTCGGCTTCGGCCACTTAACAATTGCCTCCACCTTCTGCGGGTCTACTTCAATACCCTTAGCCGATATTACATGGCCTAGAAATGATACTATTTCCAGCCAGAATTCGCACTTGGAAAACTTTGCAAACAATTTCTCTTTCCGTAGAATCTGCAACACAATTCCCAAATGCACCTCATGCTCCTCTTTAGTTTTAGAGTACACCAACACATCATCAATAAAAACAATCACAAACTTGTCAAGGTATTGCTTGAACACCCGATTCATCAAGTCCATAAACGCTGCAGGTGCATTCATAAGTCCGAATGGCATCACCAAAAATTCATAGTGCCCATACCTTGTCCGAAAAGCTGTTATCCGCACATCCCCCTCTTTTATCCTCAACTGATGATACCCTGATCTCAGATCAATTTTTGAGAAGTACTTGGCTCCCTGCAACTGATCAAACAAATCATCGATGCGGGGCAATGGATACTTGTTTCGCACAGTCAGCTTGTTCAATTGCTGATAATTTACACACATTCTCATCGAACCATCTTTCTTTTTAACAACAGAACTGGAGCTCCCCACGGGGACACACTAGGTCTTATAAATCCCTTGTCCAACAAATCCTGCAACTGAGTTTTCAACTCTTTCAATTCTGTAAGAGCCATTCGATAAGGTGTAATTGATATAGGTTCTGCCCCGGGCACAAGCTCAATGCCAAACTCAATCTCACGTTCCGGAGGTCATCAGGAAAAACATCAAGGAACTCATTAACAACAGGAACTTCATTAATTGAAATTTTTGGCTCACCTACACTAAGAACTGATGCCAAATACAAGCAATCTGTTTGCCGAGCCGCCCGAGTTGCTTTCACTGCAGAGATCAATTGAGGTTAAGAAGAAACAAACTTCCCTCGAAAAATAAATTTTGCCTCCCTAGTGGGCTGGAACTTCACCCTTTTACTTGCACAATCCACATGGGCACCGTACCGGGACAACCAATCCATGCCCAAAATTACATCAAAGTCAGCCAATGGGAACAATAGCAAATCCACTGGCAAATGATGCTCCATCACACAAATATCACATTCACGGTACACTCTATCCACATAAACCCGCTCATCAAGTGGGGTATAAACAGCCAACGGGCTCCCAAGGACATTAGGGGCTTCCTCAAAATACTTTGCAAAATGTGAGTTAACAAAGGAGTGCGTACACCCCGTATCAATTAAACACAGAGCAGGACATGAATTAACTTTCAATATACCTGTTACAACGGTGTTGGAGGCTTTTGCATCCTCCTGAGTCAAGCAAAATACTCTAGCCTGTCCCTGGCCGGGTTGATAGCTGCTACCTCTACTTGCAACTCCACGACTAGTACTTCCCCTGCCTCGGAAGGAAGACTGGCTATCTGTCCGCTGTGACCTTGGTGGTGGTGATGCTACACTGGATGCCATAGATAATTGTCCAGCAGAGCACTCCTTGGCTATATGCCCAGCCTGCCCACATATGTAACACAAATTTTGTCCCACCGGGCATTCCCGTAACATATGTCCAAACTTGCCACACCTGAAGCATAAACTATTGGGCCTCATTTGTATACTTTGAGTACCCTGAAATTGGCTAGTTACAGGTCTCATCGAACTCCCCACAAAGCTTGGGACACCATAACTAGGACTACCCTAAAACGAGCCCTAGGTTGGTTAACCCACAATCCTGTCTTCCCACGCCCACGAAATTGGCTTGAACCAGCAGTAAAACTCTGTTGGTTTTGGGTATTATCTTGCCTCATCCTCTTAACACTTGCCTCACCTCTTTCAGTTTGAGTTTTCATCTCAATTGCCCGAGCTTTGTCTACTGCTTCAACATAAGAGCTAAATGGTATAGCCACTAATGAGTTATAAATATAACCCTTCAGTCCTCCAATAAACCTTTTGATCTTCCTCCGCTGATCTGGAATCAAATGCAAGGCATATTTGGACAGGTTTGTAAACTTGGACTCATACTCTCCCACTATCATGTCCCCTTGCCTTAGGAGTTCAAATTCTGCCGCTTTTTGATCCCTAACACTCTCAGGCAAGAATCGTTCAAGAAATGCAGCACGGAACTCAGTCCAGGTCCACGGGGCAGCATCAAGCATCCTCTCCCTCATTTTGGCATCATACCAATTGTTAGCTTCATCCCCCTATAACCGAAAAGCAACAAGATCAACTGCTCGATGATCAGTGCATTCCATCACTCGGAAACATTTCCACACATCATCCAAAAATTGCTGTGGATCTTCATTTTCAGCCCCGGAAAATGTTGGTGGATCAAGTTTCACAAATGTCACCAAAGTTGATTCCCCGTTGTGTTCTCATTGTACTGGGTCCTCTCTACTTTTTTGATCAGCAGCAATCGCTTCCGCGATAGTCTCAACTGCCCTGTTAACCCCATGCAAACCAGCCTTAAGCACCTCCAAAGGCATCTCTTGGGAGGCGTCTGAATACTCTGTTTCGCTGGGCAACTCATCACCAGCATGCCCCGGGACATAAGTCTCATTGTCTACATCCTCAGCATCCTGAACAGATTGCACATCCGGGGCAACCGCCTAAGTTAACACTTCCTTTCCCAACTTCCTTTTTGTCGGCTTACCTGCACACATTGCACAAGAAAACCAACATATACAAGTCAGCTCTCACCATCCCACGGTCTCTAATGATGGGTAACAGCCTTTAAAAGGTTTTAAACCTAAGCCCCTTAGCACTTAACCATGCTCCGCTACCAAGTTTGTCACACCCCGTCAAACATGACCGGCCAGGCACCCGAGCCAGCCTACCCACCAGCACAAGGCACCCAAAGGCCTCAGCCAAACTGTAGGCAGAAGCTAGCCAGACGGGCAGTAGTAACTAACGCGCAACAATTATCAAACGAGCATCACAATATAAAGTACGAACGTGTACACACAAACATTCAGCTTATATTTACATAGATTATGTACAATAAGTCAGGGCACTACTAGCATCAGTTTTTAGCCAACCCTCACAAGTTCATATACACTAAGAGAGACCAAGTCTGGCTATGTACCCATCGCTACAAAGACACGCCTCTCGAACCTGCCCACACCAGCTGCTTGTACTCTCCTAGCCCTGAAACATGGGTGTGGAAAGAATAGGGGGTGAGTCCACGGCTCAATAAGTAGGTGACATACAAGGCATTAGCAAAGATACAAACAAGCGGCAAATTACATCCAACAACCAACATCTCAATCACCGTGATCAGCCCACGGGTCGTGGAGTTGTACCTAGCCTACCTGTGGGTCTGGTAGCCCTGCCAACGGTGTTACTCCTTAGCCTACAGCCCCACGTACGAGGCATATCAGTTTGGCTACCACAACCACACACTGCGCCAAGCACAACACCACTATCATCTCTATTGACCAAGCAGCCTAGGAGCACTGCAAGGTCCACCATCAAACCATCTCATGTAATGTCACGATGCAAATGGAATGCATGGTCCAAATATCGAACTCATCTCAAGCCAAGGCATTATTAAACATCTCAACATCTCAATTGCACCATAGGTGCCATTTCAATAGGAAATTGGATCATCCACCAAGCCAATAGGCATCACTGCCATCACACAAGTATGCAACCAAACTTACACAAATTTAGGCCTCACTAGGACCTTCTCCTTCCTTTGGTGCTCCTTGGGTTCTAGTACCTGCCCATGCATAAAAATACATTAGTAACGAGCACAACATCACTTAAGTAGCAAAGCATCAATTAAAGAGGCGTTTACATCTAAGTGCCAGTGCTTTGGTACACCCATAGGCTCGCCAACAGGCTGACCAGGGGACCAAGGGTGCACCAGCAGGGCCAACTGCGCATTTTAGTGCACCAATTGGCCTCCCACAAGGCCAATTGCACACCCAATCACTCAATTAACACCCCCACGCAACCAGAAACCCTCTTACAACCTAAACACATAGCATCACAGCCTTAGGCTTCCCACAAGACCGAATTGATGCACTGTCCAAACTTACAGCACACCTAGCAAGTCAATTCATACCAAAACCACTAAGAAATCCAACTCAGATCACTTACCCCCTTCCTTTGCATGCCTACTGCTTGAGAGAACCCTTAAGATGGCCAAGTATTTCTCCCTTAGCGCTTATCTCGTTTCTGGGCAGAAATGGGGCTTGAGGTGCTTGCTTGACTACTTAAACTCAAGCTAGCAGCTCAGTCAGTGGCCACTTGCAGCCCCTTTTCCCCAAAATCTGCCACCTCGCTCAAACTCCTCTCCACCACCTACTTAAATTCCAACCTATCAGCTTAAGCCAACTTACCCCCCATACTTAGCCCTCAATCAGTTTTCTCAAGCAATCAGCACACACTAACCCGTTATTAAGACTAATTACAAACTAATTAATCAAACCGAGCCAATGCTAGCCAATCGAAACCGTAGGTTAGCCAACTGAGGCCAACTCTCATCCCAGCGCCCATCCTCATCAAGTAAACATACTAGGCTTCGATTAGTCGGGTTATCACACAACGGTTCGTGTGGATACCATAGAGGAGTCGAATTTCTGTCCGGTTCTAGCTTATTCGACTCAATAGTTGAGCGAAAGAACTCGACCAATCCAGGTACGAATTTTTGTTATTCGGTTTACTCTGTTTCACATGGATCCTTCATGAGTTCCGGGTCCTTCTGCTACATTTTGTTTATCAAGTTTGCATGCTCGGTTACTTACACTAGGAGACAAGCTGGGTAGTTGATAGTGGTGCTACCATCCATGCTACTCCACGGAGAGAACTCTTTTCTTCTTACACGCCTGGTAATTTTGGGTCTGTAAGAATGGGAAATGATAAAGCCTCGATGGTTGTCGGCAAAGGAGATGTTTGCCTAGAGACCATGAATGGAATGAAGCTGATTTTGAAGAATATCAGGCATATTCTAGATATGCGCCTGAATCTGATCTCGGTTGACAAGCTCGATGAGGAAGGGTTTTGTAATACCTTCTACAACGGCAAGTGGAAACTCACCAAAGGCTCGCTGGTGGCGGCACAAGGTGTCAAAGTTGTTCGTGACCCAAGCAAAGATTTCCCAACAAGTTGTAAATGTTATGGAGAATGACAGCCAAGTCCAACTATGGCACAGACGACTCGGACATATGAGCGAGAAGTCAATGACGAAGCTAATTAAGAAGAAAGCTCATGTTCACATCCACAGGGAAGAAAGAATCAAATTGGATGCAAAGACGAGGCAGTGTGTATTCATCGGTTATGGCCAAGACATGCTTGGCTATAGGTTCTATGATCCGGTAGAGAAAAAGCTTATCAGGAGTCGAGATGTTGTCTTTATGGAGGATCAAACCATAGAAGACATAAACAAAGTAGAGAAGCCTAGTGATGAGCAAGAGGAGTTCCAGCTACCTCTAATTGAGACACCAAGATAAGTTGGAGATGATGTTCAGGAAATTCATCCTGAAATTTTAGATGATCCTGCTGAAAATGAGCCAGCAGATGCTATTGAGGATGATGGCAATGACGATGCAGCTAGAGATGACCTTCCTCAGCTTCAAATAGCTCTCCTTATCGTACAAGATCTGGCAGAGTTGTGCAACGCTCTACCAGATATTCTCCAAGTGATTACTTATTGCTCACTGACGGGGGAGAACCAGAAAGCTATGATAAAGCTATTGATGATGAGCATAAGGAGAAGTGGTTTCAAGCCATGAAAGAAGAGATGAAATCCTTGCATGAGAACAAGACACTTGAGCTGGTGAAGTTGCCTAAAGGCAAGAGAGCTTTGAAAAACAAGTGGGTGTTCAGGATCAAGCATGAGGAGCATGGTCCACTTCCTAGATTCAAAGCAAGATTGGTTGTCAATGGTTTCAGTCAAAGAAAAGGGATAGACTTTGATGAAATCTTCTGACCAGTGGTGAAAATGGCCTCAATCCGCACGATGCTGGGATTAGCTTCAAGTCTTAACCTGGAGGTTGAGCAGATGGATGTTAAAATAGCCTTCCTACATGATGACTTGGAAGAAGAGATATACATGGAGCAACCAAAGGGTTTCCAATAGAAAGGAAAAGAGGATTATGTTTGCAGATTGAGGAAGAGCCTCTACGGCTTAAAACAAGCCGCAAGACAGTGGTACAAGAAGTTCGAGTCTGTGATGGGGCAACTAATGTGGTCAATCCTGCAAGTGCACATAATCGTCGTGGAACTCAAGGTCGTATCCACAGAGACTAGGCAAGATATCAATCGATTCAATCTAATGGCAAAGAAAATAAATGAAGAGAAACAATATCGGAATTGAAGATTGATAAGAGAGAAAATGGTGAATTGAATATAAAGAGAAGAGAAAGTAGAAATGACAATGAAAATGATAAACAAAGTAGCAATGATAAAAGGCCTAGATCATTCGGGAATTCACCGCCCTTCCTTTGCCATGGATCAATGTACTATTGAAAGCTACATCCAAACACATGAATTTTGATGGGTAGCAACCTATAATGAAACTATCCGCTCTCGCTAGTCTAGTCTCGCATCAAAGAGTCACCTAATCACTTTCGTCAATTAGATTACCTTTAGGAGCAATGAAGCTTGTTGTTGCTACTGATTCCACGATAACCTAAACCCTCTCAGCATTTAGAATAAAGAAGATTGATGATTTTCAGATAATAGACTTCTCCTCTCGGTACTTCACCTATTACCTAGAAGTTGCAATAAAGCTGGCCACTTCCTTAAAGCAAGAAATAAGCTCACAACAATCAATCAAAATTACTTTGTGAATGAATTGCAGCAAATGGTACATCAAACCATAGCAAATTTAGGGTAAGCTACATCCCTATGATCTAGAATGAAAGATTAGTTCATGAATGAACTTGAAACAACAAATAAAAATAGGAAAGACATGGTTTCCTCACAACAATCTCAAAAGAAAATGAAAGGAACAACTTGACAGAATTTTTGGTTTCAAGGTGTGTTTTTGTGTTGCTTCTTTCCCCCTTCAGCTCTCAGCCTTTTATAGTGCTTCTTCACTAGTTGTATAGGTTGGAGATGACATATTTTAGTGTCCTTTAGCCACCAATTTTGTGCTGGAAAGGGTCTGAATGATGAAGGCATTGCTGGTTGGGGTGGTTGTATGGATGAGTTGCCACTTGCCTTTCCACCCTAGTATGAATATTCCTTCTCTTTTGCATGTGCTGATGGTTGAGCTTTCTTTCCAAGAAATTATGTTGCTTTCTAGGCTGTTTTATTCTCCTTGAATGCCTTCCAAGTCGTCCAATTTGAATATCCAACAAAGCATGTCCTTTGGTTGCCATGATGCTCTTCTAGAAGGGGTCACATGGTTGGCAACATATGACCCGAGAATTTCAAGCACTTTTGGAACCTGTAGACAGCCAAATTAGACTTTGAGATATTCTACCAAGTTGTAGATAATGCTTTTATCTTTCGTTTCATATAAAGAACTCAAAAATTGGATTTGTATAGTAGGAGTTATGATGAAAACACCGAGGCAGGGTCGGTGGCCAGTGCAGGATTCCTGCACGCCTGGACTGAATTGAATTAATTACTGCTCCTAATCCACAAGGCAAAAAATTATGAACTTTATATCAATGGAAAGATATGGATGTCTACTTTAATATACCACTGGTTTCATGTTAATTGGACTTCTGTGCCTTCTGAAATCGGCCAATGAGTGAACTGTGCTCAAGTTTCTGCCCGGTTTCCAGTTTTGGCCGAAATTGATCATTCTCGGTAGCGAAGAGGGATGATTTTACACCTGAAAACATAATTGTTAGTTCAAGCAATTTATTCAACAATAAAAAAAAGAAAGATAGGTAAAATGTATGAGTTTTATTCGAAATTATAATAATAAAGAAGTTTCCGTGCCTTTAATACTATGTGAAATATGTGCATATCAAATACCCCCACTCTTAAACATTTGCTTGTCCCCAAGCAAAACAAATTATAACCATGGTGACAATGATTTGCACTGATTTCTTTTCTCAACTCTGATCCAATGTGACTTGCTTATAGTTGACTTGTTCTGTAGACTAAATAGAGACATGTAAATCAAAAATAAATCATGGCACTTCACTCACTTAAGTTTAACAAAGAAATCGAAGATCAAATTTCCGCACAGGATTATACTAGTCAGTCCTTCTTTGGTATGCTCTTGATCAATAAGAGGTGTTTGAATATCCCATATGCACATCCAAGGTTTCCACTTCCACTAATGGACACAACTCTTGAACTTAAGATCATTAGGTCTTTAAGGGTTGTAATGGGGCAAGGTTGGTGTATCAACAAGGGATATAGGTAAACAAAGTATCTGTTGAAGTTGTGGATTTCCTCCTAAAATTTAGTTTCTTCTTGCTTCATACTGACTATGATGTTGTCTTTTGATCCCTTTTTTTTTTTCTTTTTTTTTCATAGCGATCATAAGCCTGCGTTTGTTAGATTTTGATGAACTACAGCGATGACCACAATGCAGTGGAGAAATGTAAAAGACCCCCATATGTTGGTGGGCTTAGGTGCATGACTGCAAATTTTGTTCTCCTCCTTGTAGCAAGTTCAGTCAATTTTTTTTCAATGAGCAATACTAGTGGTAGGAGGTTAGACATCATCAACTTAACAGATAAAAGGGTAGAATAAATCAAGGAAAATCATGCTGATCAGGCACATGATGGTCACTTAATTCGCTACTAAGGGGTGAAAGGTGGTTGATGTGGGTATAGAAGAAAACATTTGACCATCATACTAGGCTCAAAGTGGTGAACTAGGGATAATGCGATCAAGGGTTGGCCAAGGTTTATATGTGGTGAAATTCAAAGAATGCCTAACTCATTTCTCAAATCAAGGTTGTGTCTAAATTTCGCCTTAGTAAAAACGATGGATGTGTTCTAGGAGTGTGCAATCAAATGAAATTGAAACACCTCAATTAATTTTTAAACGCTAAGAGCAAACCAAACGTGACTTGAAAACTTTTATCACAATGTCTCTTTATAGGCCATACAAGGAACAAAATCAATCCAATCAATAAAGTCCTATTGTTTCAGACTTGATCAAGAAGAATAAAGGCGTGAATGGAAAAACAAAACAAAATGCAAAACAACAAATGCAATCTTTTCCTCAACGAATTGAAATGCAATTTGGATAGAAAGAAAAATTTAAAGTGTAATGAGAAAGAATAGAATGATAATGTGAATGACAAGATGCATAACAACTAGCTTTATGTTTTGAAGCATCAAATAAAAAAAAAGTTTGAGTTTAGGAATGCTTCTCTATTTGTCGTGAAGTCATCATGCTCCTTGGTTTCGGCCACTTGATCCTTTTTCCTTCTCTTTCTTTGGGTTGCCTCCCGAACAACACTTCTTTAACGTCTTATAGCTGGACATGAGGTTTGTCAAGGCATAGGCAGATTTGCTAATGACAAAATCACATGGTTGCCAATTCTATCATCCGTTTTGAACAGCTTGAGGCGCTGTCAATTGACTTTGAATGGCTCACATTCTCCATTGGTGATCTCCACAGCTCCATGAGGAAAGCTCTGAACCACGGTGAATGGTCCGGACCACCTGGATCGAAGTTTTTCGGGAAAGAGCTTTTATTCTAGAATTGAAGAGAAGCACTTTGTCTCCTGGATGGAACTCTTTCTTCAGAATATGTTTGTCATGCCATTTCTTTGTTCTCTCCTTGTAGATGCGGGAGTTCTCATAAGCTGCAAGGCGCAACTCCTCTAACTCATTAAGCTGCAAAAAGCATTGTTCTCCTACTGCCTTCATGTCTAGATTGATGTTCTTGATAGCCCAATAGGCTTTGTGCTCAAGTTCAACGGGCAAGTGGCATGCTTTTCCATACACAAGTCGGTAGGG
The DNA here is from genome assembly GCA_028386065.3 of Turnera subulata. Lineage (NCBI taxonomy): Eukaryota > Viridiplantae > Streptophyta > Magnoliopsida > Malpighiales > Passifloraceae > Turnera > Turnera subulata. The sequence goes on along the minus strand of JAKUCV010000088.1, from coordinate 5,955 downwards.
AGTGGCTCCAAGAGGGGTCTTGTAGGCTGTCCTATATGCCCAAAGGGCATCATCAAGTTTGAGGGCCCATTCCTTGCGAGTTTGTCCTACCGTCTTCTCCAAGATTTGCTTGATTTGTCGGTTGGAGACCTCTACTTGCCCACTTGTTTGGGGATGGTAGGATGTTGCCACCTTATGAGTGACTCCATATTTCTTCAAGAGGTCAGCAAACTTCATGTTGCAAAAGTGGGAACCTCCATCACTTATAATGGCTCTTGGGACTCCAAATCTAGTGAATATGTTCCTTTTCAAGAACTTAGTCACCACATCAGCCGTGTTTGTTGGTGAGGCGATTGCTTCTACCCATTTTGAGACATAGTACACTCCAACTAGGATGTATTCATTCTTCCAGGAAGAAGGGAAAGGGCCCATGAAATCAATTCCCCAAACATCAAATACTTCCACCTCTAATATGCCGGTTTGAGGCATCTCATTTCTTTGAGAAACATTCCCGGTTCTTTGGCATTGATTGCATGCATAAAAAAAATGCTTGGCATCCCAAAAAAGTGTTGGCCAATAAAAACCAGATTGCAACACTTTTGCTACTGTCTTGTCAGCTCCATGGTGTCCTCCATATGGTGAATTATGGCAGCAAGTAAGGATGTCTCGAAATTCTTCATCAGGGACACATCTTCGAATCATGCCATCTCCACATCTCTTGAACAACAAAGGATCATCCCATATGTAGTACTTCAGGTCTGAAAAGAACTTCTTCTTTTGGTTGTAGTCCAAGTTGGGTGGTAAAGCCCCACATGCCAAGTAATTGGCATATGATGCAAACCATGGTTTAATTTTGTTGAAGACTTTTTGGACTGTTGCAATCAAGTTCAAGTCAGGAAAGGAATCATCAATTGGAACTTCATTGCTCCCGACTTTCTCTTGTTGCTCTTGTGTCAATCGGGAAAGATGATCGGCTACTATATTTTCAGTCCCCTTTTTGTCTTTAATCTCAAAATCGAACTCTTGAAGAAGTAGGATCCACCTAAGTAGGCGAGGCTTGGTTTCTTTCTTAGTCAGCACATACTTGAGTGCAGCATGGTCGGTATGCACAATCACCTTGGAGCCTAGTAAGTATTGCCGAAATTTCTCAATGGCAAACACCACAGCCAAGAGCTCTTTCTCCGTGGTTGCATAGTTGACTTGAGCATCATCCAAGGTCCGGCTTGCATAGTAAATGGCATGAACTTTTCCATCCTTTTTTTGTCCGAGCACAGCACCTATGGCATAGTCACTAGCATCACACATGATCTCGAATGGAAGTGACCAATCCGGTGGTTGCATGATTGGAGCTGAAATTAAAGCTTGTTTCAACCTGCAAAATGCATCTAGACAAGACTCATCAAATACAAATTTGACGTCTTTATTAAGGAGATTCGTCAATGGTTTTGCAACCTTTGAGAAGTCCTTAATAAAGCGTCGGTAAAATCCAGCATGTCCAAGAAAACTCCTCACGGCACGGACGGAATTAGGTGGTGGCAATTTTTCTATAACTTCTATCTTTGCTTTATCAACTTCAATGCCACGGTGTGAGACTAAATGTCCAAGTACTATGCCTTCTTGTACCATGAAATGACACTTTTCCCAATTTAAAACAAGGTTAGACTCTACACAACGTTGCAAAACCTTGGACAAGTTATCAAGACAATTCTGAAACGAAGTTCCATAAACCGAAAAATCATCCATAAACACTTCCATAATCAATTCAAGAAAATCATCAAATATGGCCATCATGCATCTTTGAAATGTAGCAGGTGCATTACAAAGCCCAAAGGGCATGCGTCTATATGCAAATGTACCATATGGACATGTAAATGTTGTCTTTTCTTGATCATGGGGATGAATAGGAATTTGAAAGAATCCTGAATAACCATCCAAGTAGCAAAAATAAGAATGTTTAGCTAACCTTTCAAGCATTTGATCAATAAAGGGAAGGGGAAAGTGATCTTTCCTAGTGGCTGAGTTAAGTTTCCTATAATCAATGCACATTCGCCATCCGGTTACAGTCCTAGTGGGGATAAGTTCATTATTTTCATTTTGGACAACCGTTATCCCTCCTTTCTTTGGTACAACATGGACTGGACTCACCCAATTACTATCCGAAATCGGATAGATTATCCCTGCACTCAAAAGTTTGAGAATTTCCTTTTTAACCACTTCTTTCATGTTCTCATTTAATCGTCTTTGATGTTCAATGCTAGGTTTGGCTCCTTCTTCCAAATGAATTCTATGCATGCAAAAACTAGGACTGATTCCAGTAAGATCATCAATGCTATATCCTATAGCTTTACGAAATTTTCTCAAAACACACAACACTTGTTCCTCTTCTTCACGTGTCAATGCAGCATTAATTATTACGGGACAAGTAGAATTTGGTTCCAAGAAAGCGTACCTGAGTTTTGGAGGCAATTGTTTCAACTCCACTTTCGGGGCTGCTTGGTGCTTGCTATCCGTTTGATTCATACTTTGTTGCAACGGTTCAGCCCCAGCTTTGCCGAAATTTTCAGGTTCGTGTCCATCTCCGATCGAGCAAATGTACTCGTGCATTTCAGATCCTAATTCATCAAAGGTTAAAAGTGTGTTAGTTTGATCATGAAATGGTCCATCTCTATCTATTTCTTCAGCTACCAAATCTTTACAAGCATCCACTTGGTAACACATGTTTGCATTCATTTCATTCTTGGCTGCCTCCGGAATGTTGAACTCCACAATGTCGGAGCCAACCTTGAGGGTTAACTTTCCTTGTGAACAATCGATCAAGGCACCAGCTGTAGCTAAGAATGGTCTTCCCAATATCACTGGGGTTTGAGTGTCGGCTTCCATGTCCAAGACAACAAAGTCTACCGGAATGGACATGTTTCCAATTTGCACAGGAATATCTTCAAGAACTCCAATTGGATGCTTAATTGTTCGATCTGCAAGCTGCAAAGTCATTCTAGTGGGCTTGAGTTCCCCAAAGGTTAGCTTTTCAGAAAGTGATAATGGAATCAAGCTTACACTAGCTCCTAAATCACATAGTGCTTTATCAATATGTAATGGACCAATTATGCAAGGAATAGAGAAACTCCCTGGATCTTTCCGCTTGGTTGGAAGTTTTTGCAAGATGAGAGCACTACATTTCTCCGTCATTGGAATTGTTTCAGCATCTTCTATTGCTCTTTTCTTCGAGAGGATGTCCTTAAGGAATTTGGAATAGCTTGGAATTTGAGTGATCACTTCTGTAAATGGTAGAGTTATGCATACCTTTTTTATCATCTCAATGAATTTTCGAAATTGTGCATCAAGCTTGGTGTTCTTATAGACTTCCGGGTATGGCAATGGTGGCATGTATGGTTGAACTTCTGGTTCAGCTCTATTTTCCTTATCCTTGGGTTGCTTGCTTGCTGCCCCTAATTCTTCTTCTTCTTTGCTAGGTACATCACCGGACTTATCAGCTGGATTTGTCAATTTCTTGCCACTCCGCAAAGTGATAGCCTTATATTGCTCTTTTGGATTGATCTCCGGCTGTCCTGGCAATCTCCCTTGGGCATTCTGAAATTGTTGGGCATTTTGTGCAATCTGATTTTCAAGGATTTTGTTGTGTGCCTTGATTTGGGAAATCTCCTCCATGATGGTCTTAAACATGGTGACCATATCTGGCTGAGAATTGTGTTGGTTGCCTTGGTAGTGCTGCTGCCCTTGGTATGCTTGTTGGTATGGCTTCATTGGTTGATGGTATTTGTTCCCTCCTTGCTGGTTGAAGTAGTTGGGTTGTCTATTGATGTAATTCACTTCCTCCGAATAGAGTTTTGGGCACTCATTGAAGTGATGAGGCCCGCTGCAAGCTTCACATTTCAGAATTGTCTCCGGTGCACTTGATGATGATGCCTTTGCAAATTTTGTGTCCATCTCCTTGATTTGATGTTGCAAGGAAGCAATGGTTGCCTCCAACATTTGCACCTTGTCAACTTGCAATACTCCATGGTGGTTTTGGCTTGTGCTTTCATCTGCTAAGTTCTCCATTAGTTGGCAAGCCTCCGGATAGAGTTTTGACATGAAGTTTTCTCCGGCTATAGAGTTCATGGTGGACTGCCCGGTTGGTGTAGCGCCATCATAGAATGTGTTTAACAACACGGGATGATGGATCATGTGAGTTGGGCATCTTGCAATGAGGTCTTGGTATCTCTCCCATGCATCTTTGAGGGACTCGTCGGGCCTTTGCTTGAAGGTTAGAATTTCTCCTCGAAGTTGAGTGACTTTAGAAGAAGGGAAGAATTTCTTCAAGAAAGTGGACTGGAGCTGGTCCCAAGTGGTGATGCTATTCGGTGGGAGGCTAGAGAGCCATTTTTGTGCCTTGTCTCGCACCAAATATGGGAATAGGCGGAGCCTTTTTGCATCTTTGCTACACCCATTAATCCTGAAAGTGTCACAATAAGAAAGAAAATTATGTAAGTGTTGGTGAGGGTCTTCGAATGGAGTTCCAGCAAAGGTGTTTTGCTGAACCATGAAGATGAGGCTCGGTCTAAGTTCATAGTGAGCCGATTCTATGGCTGGTTGGGCTATTCCGAATCTTGGCATGCCGGCTTGGCGAGCTAATAATTCGTTCATGGGCACTGTGTTGAGTTCATTTCCTTCTGCCATGGTTGTTGGGAGACTTGATGGTTCTTCATGTTGTTTAGATTTTGCTTTGAACAACCTTTCGGGTTCTGATGTAAATTCAGCCTTCGGCTTTTACTTCGGGTGTTATGGGTCATGCACCCAGAATACCTGAAACTTAGAGAAAAGATGAACAAGAGAAAAAGCCAGTTAGATAGAACCTAAAATTACTTGACGCTAGTCCCCGGCAACGGCGCCAAAAACTTGATGTGGTCAATCCTGCAAGTGCACAGAATCGTCATGGTACTCAAGGTCGTATCCACAGAGACTAGGCAAGATATCAATCCATTCAATCTAATGGAAAAGAAAATAAATGAAGAGAAACAATATCGGAATTGAATATTGATAAGAGAGCAAATGTCGAATTGAATGTAAAGAGAAGAGAAAGTAGAAATGACAATGAAAATGATAAACAAAGTAGCAATGATAAAAGGCCTAGATCATTCGGGAATTCACCGCCCTTCCTTTGCCATGGATCAATGCACTATTGAAAGCTACATCCAAACATATGAATTTTGATGGGTAGCAACCTATAATGAAACTATCCGCTCTCGCTAGTCTAGTCTCGTCTCAAAGAGTCACCTAATCACTTTCGTCAATTAGATTACCTCTAGGAGCAATGAAGCTTGTTGTTGCTACTGATTCCACGATAATCTAAACCCTCTCAACATTTAGATTAAAGAAGATTGATGATTTTCGGATAATAGACTTCTCCTCTCGGTACTTCACCTATTACCTAGAAGTTGCAATAAAGCTGGCCACTTCCTTAAAGCAAAAAATAAGCTCACAACAATCAATCAAAATTACTTTGTGAATGAATTGCAGCAAATGGTACATCAAACCATAGCAAATTTAGGGTAGGCTACATCCCTATAATCTAGAATGAAAGATTAGTTCATGAATGAACTTGAAACAACAAATGAAAATAGGAAAGACATGGTTTCCTCACAACAATCTCAAAAGAAAATGAAAGGAACAACTTGACAGAATTTTTGGTTTCAAGGTGTGTGTTTGTGTTGCTTCTTTCCCCCTTCAGCTCTCACCCTTTTATAGTGCTTCTTCACTAGTTGTATAGCTTGGAGATGACATATTTTAGTGTCCTTTAGCCACCAATTTCGTGCTGGAAAGGGTCTGAATGATGAAGGCATTGCTGGTTGGGGTGGTTGTATGGATGAGTTGCCACTTGCCTTTCCACCCTAGCATGAATATTCCTTCTCTTTTGCATGTGCTGATGGTTGAGCTTTCTTTCCAGGAAATTATGTTGCTTTCTAGGCTGTTTTATTC
>JAKUCV010000087.1:0-34564 GCA_028386065.3 Turnera subulata | reverse complement strand
CCCAATACATAAAAGTACTTGTTTAATAATACATGCCATGAACGAGATTGAAACATAACAAAGGAGATACCCTCAAGCTGGAAATATTCTGCCTTGTCGGAACAAAACCCGAGCCCTCGCTGGAAAATTCCCGAGCTTTGCCGGATTCCTGCCAACCTTGCCGGAAAATTTCCAGAAACCGAGATACTCACCTCTCCCCTAATAACCTATCGAACCAGAACATCAACATCCAACAATCAGCATACCAAACCATGTCCAAAGATGCATCATAAACAGAACTTCGGTTTAGGAGGGAGGCTATGCTCTTACCGGAATACAAACGGTGAACGGAAGAACGAATCCACTTGCAAAGACTCGATCCCTCACCTGCAGCACCGAAACCAACCCACAAACCCCTCTACCGGAGAAACACACACAGCACCCGAGCACCACACTACCGGGAACACACAACGCTTCTAGCCACCGTCAAGACACCATCGAACCCGCCACCATCGAGAACAACCACCCACGCCACCAAAGACAAACAACACCCAATTAAACCCAATTAACCAACAGCAAAAGAAAGAGAAGAGGTGGACGGCAGCAGCTTACCCAGGGATGCGAACGGCGGCAACTGATCGTCGTGGCTGTGCCATTGGATCCACGTCACGTCGAGCCCAAAAACCTCCCCACACGGTCTTCGCTTCGGTTGCAGGGCAGCGCGACGATAGATGGCGGCGGCTAAGGAGCGAGAAGGGACGAGGTGCACGGGTGGTGGCGGTGAAGAGAGTTGAGGAAGGGAAGAGATGAGGGGTGTCGGTTTGTTTGACGAAGAAAAGAAGGGAAAAGACGGCGCCGGGTTTGGAGAAGAAGAGAAAAAGAGAAAAGAGAGAAGGGAGAGAAAAGAAAGAAAGGAGAAGGGTTTTTAGGGTTGAGCCGGCCCCAGTTCAAAACGACGTAGTTTTGGACTGAGGCGCAGTCATCCCGCCTTAGTCAGCACATTTTTTTTCTTTTGCTGATCAAAACGACGTAGTTTTATGGAAACTACTCTACAACTTGTGATTTACCTCTAAAGCCCGATTAAACTCCAACGAAGACCCAACTCATGGAAGAATCCATCATAAACGAAATAATTTCCATGGAAAAGAATTTATTTCTTGTCTAGAACTCGAAAAACTCACGAGGGTAAAATTGGAATTAAAATTCCAAAAATTCCATAAATAAAATTATGAAAAATCGGGACGTTACAATCTGTATGCGAATACTTGTTGGTATGGTTAGGTAGTACTGCTTGCTGAGTATGCTTCATACTATTGACTATGTTGTGTACCTGGTTGTTTATGTGCTGAATTGCCATGATGATAATTATGAGCTACTTTGCCATGTGATTCTCCTATGAGCTGTTATTGCCATGCTTGTGATATATGTTGTCTTGCTATATCATGTTTATTGTGAGCTTTAGGCTCTGTTTAGAGAACCTCTGTAATGGTACACAACTTAGATACGACTTGAGGAGACACTTATACAATTTCATAATTGGTAACATAACGTACCTGGATAATTAATAATCTACTGTGGGGCTGTTGACCGGTAGCACCGAGTGGGAGAGTGGGTACCTCTCGGGTTTTGAGTTGGATAAAAATAGAGATCTAGAGACGGCGCGTTGAGGATTAGATGGATGCGCCCCTTGGTTAGTTTTGTACTGAGAGCAGGTGGGTGCACCCCTTGGTTATTTTTATACCTGATATTGGTATGTACTGAGTGCACCCCTCAGAGAGCCGTCGGCCACCTGAGGTGTTTCAGTGGTTAGTTTTGTTTCAGATTTTACCCTTTCCGATGTGAGTATATTTTGGGTTGAGCCCTGGACTGGTCAGTCGCTACCGCGCCCGGCGCACACAATATAGGGCCCTTAATAATAAAAGTAATAAAGAATATAAACAGATAAATCACATAACTCCTCTATGTTTGGTATTTGACACGTGTTGATCGTGTGTGTTTACTTGTGCTCGTGGACTTACTCACCCTACGAGCCTGTCTTCATGTGCCTGTATATTTGTCTTATATTGTACATTGAGTAGGCGACTCATATAAATCGCCGTCGTGGTTTTACAGATCCATAGTTGCTTGCTGATAGTTTTCTTCCACATCGAGTTTCAGACTTCTTCCTCTCAGCAGGTAGCCGTGCTTTCTTTCTGGCGGATCCATAGTTTGACACTGCATATGATTACACTTGTCATTGACTTTTTCTTTATTTCCGCTGCTTAATAACTTTCGGGATATGGATTTGATTTACTTTGGATTTGGTCATTGTTATTCCGGTTGATTTTCCGGTGGTTATTTTGGCTGGTTGAGCAAGTCTATACTTTGGACACTTTACATCCCGATGTTTATTTCTTGTTGGATATTATTATTTAGGATTTTGAGATATTATTACACATAGAGTTTTGGCATCCCTGGACTAAAGGATTTTTTGGTTATTTCGTATTTATTTATGTTTTGTATAATTGTTTCTGGGATGCGGTTGTTTCAGCTACCATCTTTCTTCTTAACAAGCACCATTGGAGAAGAGAATTGCTTGGTGCTATGGCGAATAATTCCAGCTTGGAGCTTCTCATCCACTAATTGCTCAATAACTGAATAACATCATTTTGTAAAGTGGAGTGTTGACAAGACCGAAGATTGATAGTAGATGTCCCTCCATTAAAGGAATGCGATGATCTTGTTCCATGTGTGGAGGTAATGCCTTGGGTTCAACAAAAATATTGGCAAAGTCTCCAAGAAGTGGTTGTAGTACAGCTGCTGCTCTAGGAACCAAATCCTCATGTGAAGACGCTGAAACTCCAGAAAGACTACAACAATTAAGTCCTGCATCATTCTCCAACAGTAAAGCAGCAAGTTGTTCCACAGAGTGGACCGATGGTGGTGAATCAAGCAGGCCCTGCAGAACAATTGGATTGCCATCTCTAAAATAAGTTAATGTATTAAGCTGGAAATGGTAGATAATGTCATCAAAATGCTCCTGGCAATCAATACCCAAAACCAAATCATAGCCTATAATATCCATTACCAGAACATCAGCACTATATTTGTGGCCCTGCATAGACCAAGTAAAAGCTTTGCTCTTGTGACACAATAAATTGGATTACCATCTGCCACTGTAATCTTGAAAGGAGGAATAGAAACAAGAGGGCATGCAACTTGCTTAACACAAGAAGTAAATATTGGTGGAACAACCAGATAAGTATTTAAAGTTGAGTAGCATCAACCTCACCAATCACCTAGAAAGACTTGTTTCCAAACCCACCAGAAACAACATACAAGGGAACTTGTGCATCCTCATCAATTTCGGGACCCAAAATAAAGCTGGAGCCATGGCTCATAGTGGCATCAACAGCATATAAAATTTCTTCACCTGCCAATTCATGATAAAAACTATCCACAAAATCGCCCCTACTGATATGACAAAGAGTTGGCAATTTTTGCAACGATGGCCTGACTCAAACTTTTCCTTGCAGTAAAAACAGAGGCCCTTTGCCAGTAAAGCCTCCCTCTCTTTTGGTTCTATCATGGTGAATGTAGGGAATGGTTTCTTGGGTTGTAGTGATAGAGTAGAAATAGGTTTCGGGGGTTGTTTGAGGTATATAGAAGTAATGGCTTGGAGGGAAGGGAGCTCGGGTAAGTGATTGCAGGTAGTGGTTTCCGGGTGCAGGTATAGGTGTCTATGGCTAACACCTGGGCTTCTTTCATCTTATCCAAGGAATAGGCATCAGTCAAGGTAGATGGTTTAAGACACCAAACATCAAGTTCCAAATCCTCACGCGAACCACTAAAAAACAGACTTAAAGCATGTGCTGGTCTACATTGACTCTAGTAGCTAATTCATCAAAGGTATCAAGGTAGGTTTGAAGATCCCCATCCTGGGTAAGGTGTTTAAGGGCTGCCATAGGGTCATCATAAGAATGGCGAGAGCAAATAGCAGAGCTAAATTCACTCCAGGTGATGGGTGTAGTAGTGGGTCGGTTTTTGGAGTAAACTTAGTACCATTGAATGGCCTTCCCATCAAGGTGAAGGGAAGACAAACGTATTTTTTAAAGATTAGTGAGGAACTCATTCTCAAAGCACTGGTTGCATTTATAAAGCCAAGCAGTGGGATCACTACCATCAAATCGGGGAAAATCAAGCCTTCTCTTTTTGGTAAAACTGAGGGGATCAACAGAACCAGGGGTAGGGGTGGGATTCCCAACAGGTAAATAGGAGGGGGAGTACTACAAGGTTTAGGCATAAGGAGCAGAAATAGTCGTAACAGGCAAAGAAGCATTCGAAACAGAGCCAACAACATGAGGCATTATATTAGATAACAAAGGTGGTACCACCGAGGAAGAAGTAGTTACCTCAAAGGGCTCGGGTCCCGAGAGGGACTAAAAACAACTCTGGGTGAGACTGGGTGTGGCTGGGTTCACAACGGAGAGCCGCTCTTGACCATGAAAGTTCAAAAGGTGGGCAACATCTAGGTTGGGCCACCTAAAACCGAGGAGTAGGAGGGAAAGCTGGTCGAAGCTGTAGCGACAATAGTAGAGTAGGTGGTGGTAGTGGTGGGTATCGGGCCGAGGATCGAGCTCGAAACCTCTGGGTAGGTGAGAGTTGATAGAGAGCAGGAATACAACAGCTAGTGAAGTTCTTTCAGCTGTGCCATCAACTGGTGAACGATGTCAGTATTGTCACGATGGATTTGGTCTATTTGGGAGGTGATTTTGGTTTGGAAGTCAGTGAAGCGGTTTTAGGTCTCAGCTTGGAGTTTTTACACCCCAGTCTTGGGTGTCTTTAGTGGAAGCTTTGAAAGCTTCATCAAGCCGTTTAAAGTCTTGAGAAGGAGTACCTTCAGCCATCGCGTCCACAGGTCCAGACAATGGCTCCGCTACCAATTGATATGTTCCAAAATGGAAGTATCGAGAAGAAGAGAAAAGAAGCTAGGAGAAGGAAGAATAGGTAGGAAATATTCTTTACTTCATGACCCATTTCTCCAAACAGGAAAGGTGTACATATAGCGGCCACAATCCCATAACCGTTAACTAGCCACATACTGACTAGAGTACAGACTAACCACAATACATGGTACAATGACCAAAACATACCAACACATGGGTAAATATTAAACTGAACCACAAGGAAAATGAACTAAAAGCAACAACCATAAAGTAAATGACTGGTGAATCCAAATTATTCTTCATCAAATTAAAATTCTAATTATCATTTATTCCTTCTCTTTCTAGGGTAAAGTAATAATGTGTTAATAATACACTAATTTTTAAAGTCTTCTTGCAATGGACAAAAAGAAACTATGTAACAAATTATTGCTCATCATTACTTTATCGACCAGCGGGTGGACGAGTAAATTTGAAAGAAAATCACAATTAATTGAGCATATTTTTTCTCCAGCATCATATTTTCAAAACTTAAATTAAATAAAAAAATTCATTAGCATGTACTAAAAACAATATAAAAGCCCCCGATCCATCCAAATACGTGGACTACTATCTATATTCTATATACTTACTTCCTAAAAGTAATCGGGTGGCTGTCCATGCATGTTCCATTTTATATTATGGCACTTAATTCACTTTACAAGTTTTAACCGTTGTTATTGCTATACGGTATAGCCTATAGCTAGTTGTGTTCTATTTTTGGGATGTAAAATACCTAGTTGTAATCGACCATGAAACTTGGAAGGTCTATCTTCGATATATCTTTAATTTGTGAGGTGAATTGTTCTGCTGATTGGAGCCTATCCTCCAGATGTTTTACACTTTGTTCACCCACCCAATAAATGTTGTAAATGTTTAGAGTTATGCTTCTGGTGATTTAATCTATCCAATTATTTTAATTTTTTTTTAGGGTTTTGAGTTTTTTTTAGCCCCCATCTTTTGTGTTTTGGCCAATTATGTACCCCCACTTTTTGTTTGGCCGGTACCAATTGACGTGGCAGGCTGCCTGGATTTCGGGATCGGGAGGTGTTTCAAAATGACGTTGTCTTGTGCCAAAACAACATCGTTTTAGCGGATTGGATAGAAATGTCAGATCCGCATGTCTATGTGAGCCTCATATGCTCCCAACCCGATTTCTTAACCCAACCGACCCAAAACCCCACCGAAAACCCACCTGGAATCGGTTTGAATTTTTAGAAAATACCTACATTTTGTTAATAAATGAATAATAATAATAATAATAATAATAATAATAATAATAACAATAATAATAATAATAATGATAATAATAATAATAATGATAAAATTTAAAAAAATATAACCATTATCTGGTGGTAAAATTAAATTAAAAAATAATATTATAATGGTGGCATAAGAATCTCACTTAAATTCAATTTTATTTTATAAATTAATTCTGAAACTATTTTAAAAGGAAAAAATAAAAGTTTTTTTTAAGAATTAAAACTTTTTAGAGTTATAATTCAAAAAAAATTCCATCCCTCAACAATACATAAAAAATCAATTTTTTTGTCGAACATAAAAAATCATTACACACCCTAAAAAAGTAACTCAAATTAGAGACTCGCACACGCAGCAGAGCAATATGAAATTGGGTTTCATTTGCTCCTATAATATTCCAAACAAACCCAATACGTAACGACCCGGGTAAATTTTCTATTAATTTTCATTTGCTCCTATTTTGACTTTTACGGTGGGGAATAAAATTTTATCGCGGTTAATCAAGAATTTTACCAATCTGAGTTTTTTATTATTTTCACCATTATCTTTATGCTCTCAAAATTATCATTATTGGTGTTACCGTTATTATTAATATTATTATTTTCTAATCAACATTAACAACAATATTATTAATACTTTGCTATGATATTTTTGTGTAATGATTTACCAAATATAATTTAAAAAAATTTCATCTTTTATTTTCCATGTTATTATATATATTAATCCTTGGAGATTTACTTTGAATTTTGTAAAAGAATAATTGTTAAATTATGTTTACGCTTTACAAAGATTAAGATAAAATATTAAACACAAGGTTTAATACCGATACGCGTTTTGGAGTGTCTTCCGATTAACCGAGCCTCGGTTATCAATTCCGAGACTTGGACGACGCTCAGGGGTATTAATCGGATTTTCCGAGCCCAAGTTGTATTTTAAGACTCGGGACGGAAAGACAGGCGTACCCCTGTGATCACGTTATTCCGACACGAAAATCTAGATCGGCCAATCGTGGCTTGCCACGTGGCCACTCTTTTCTTCTTTTCTTTCCTTTTCTTTCCTCCTTTCTTTTCTTTCTTTTCTTTCTTTTCTCCTGCCCGTTTTTCTTCATACTGGCCCCTCCCCTCTCTTTCTTTCTTTTCCTGCTTTTTCTTCTTTGTCCTTTCCTTCCCCCATTTTCTTTATTTTCTCCCCCTCTTCTCCCGATTCCTCACGCCTTCCCTGCCTTACTTTCTTCCTCGCCCAACCTCTCCTCCTCTCACAGCCATCCCCTTCCTCTTTCTCTACTCCTTCCTCCTCTCCTTTCCTTCTGCCCCGCTGCTGTCGATGACAGCCACCAGTAACCGCATCCCCTCCCTCACCCCTCTTCCCTCCTGCTCTGCTACAATCGCCTACACCACCGCCGATTTCTCCCTTCCCTGTTCTCGCACCCACCATCGCCACCTTCAACCAGAGCCGCCGCGTCTTCCTTCTCCCTTCCCTCTCTCAGTCGATCGAAGCCGCCGCCACCAGAGGTCCGAGCTCGAGCCGCCTGTCGCCGTTGCTCTTCTCTTCTCCTTCGTGCTCGTGTCTCTGTCGCCACGAGCTGCCGCCCAGTCGTCCTACCTCTGTGCCGCCGCCTTTTTCCTCTCTCCTGTCCTCTGCTGCCGATCTCGTCAACAACCAACATACATCGCTGCTCGAGTCGCCTCCGACCCTTTCCCCTGCTGCCTCGCCTGGTCCGCCCCGACGCCGTCGCCGTTCTCATGGCTGTGTGGGTAAGACGCGAGGTCGACCCTCTTACCTCTCTTTTCTTCATTTTTCTTACTTAACCCGTTTGCTAATCGGGTCTTGTGGTTTCCGATTTAGGTTCCTCTGGGTTGTGTGGGTCTTTGTTCGGTTGCTGCCGAGGTAGATATGATGTTGACGCTATTGTTACAGTTGTGGATTGTGGGTGTTCTGTGGTGGTGTTGGCCGTGGGTGGTGGATGGTCGTTGGTGGGGTTTATGTTATTGTTGACGGCGAGCTTCAAAGGCAGTGGAGATGCTGCTCTTGGGACTGATGTGTTGACGATGGACTGTCCGAATGTTATTGCCTGCGTGAACAGTACCACCGGAATCCGGCGAGGTTCTGGCAGTCTCGGGTATTTTCCAGCGAGCTCGAAAATGGACTGTGGGTAAAACCCGAGCCTTGGACCCTTATGCATCGCAAAACGAACCTGAACGATATAAAACGGACCCGGACATTAAAATAACGCTAATTAAAATTTATTAACTTAATTAACTTATGATTTTTATTTTATGTCTTTTATTATGCTTTTACTTAATTTGTGCTTTTAATATTTAATTTATATTTTCATTTATTTATTTTCTGCTCTTATTTAATTTTAATTGGGCTATTAAAAGGCCCATTGTATTTAATTTCTTGGTTAAATTTTATTTACGTTTACCTGGGCTCGTAAAAGGCCCATTGTATTTAACTTTCGGTCATTTAATTTATATTGGGCTAATTAATGAAAGGCCCATGTTGTTTATTTATTTTAATTATGCCCCCTATTTAATTTTCGAATTATGTTGATATTAGATTTATCCTTCGTTGGGCTAAACGTTCGTGAAGGCCTACCAAGTTTAATTTCTAAATTTCCTTAACTATATTTTAATTGAATTATAAAAGGCCTAGACATATATATATATATTTCTAAACCTAGGCTAAAATAATATTAGACCCGTTTCTTAATTAAATTATTGATTTTAATCTTATACAAGTATATACATATATATCGTATAACGTTCTGTAGCTATTTTCACCGCCATAGATATTGCTAGACTATATTTCTATTTAATTAATGATTATACTATATAACTACTTATGATTAAATAGATTTACTAAATGTATATATCGTTTACAGCGGTTATTTCTTCTAGCTAATATATATGTATATATATAGGTCATAACTTCAATTAATTACAAATAGAATTTTTATGAATAATTATGTTTAAGAAATATTATTTACTGTGAATATTTAACGGGTCGTAACTTGATTTATTTACAAATATAATATCCTAAATACACACTACGAGTACGTATATATGCCTTATTGTCATAAGCGACCTAAGGGCCGGGATATCGGCTTGGACGCTCGGTTTTGGTTTTGATTTATGTTGAATATGATTGGTATATCAGATGGAAAATAGGTTGTTAGTAATCTCCACAAAAATGAATAAGATAACTATGGAAATAATAAAAAGAACTGATAAGCCGTCTAATAACTGTTAACCGGCATCATGCATATTCATCTTGTTTGTGCATTAAAAGTGATTACTGTTGTTATATTATAGAAATATCAAGGCTTAACCGGATACCAGCTTCCGAGGAGTATCAGGTGAGGTTGCATATACGTCATTCCACCCGTGATAGCCGGGATGGTTCGTCTTGGAACTACATAGTTTCCATTGCTTCTTATGGTTAATTGTTGTTGATATCTTTGTGACATTTGTTGATATTTGTTGTGAAGATTTGTACGTTGCTGAGATTGCTTTGATGGGCTGTGATGTGATATGTTCATTTGCATGATGTCTCACGATCATACCTTGGGAGGTTGTCAGTCCTCAATATAGTCGGTTGACCGTGGTCGGCATAGGTTGCCGGTTTACGGGTGTTAGTTGTTGTCGTGAGTAGTCTGTTGTTGTTGGCATCGGTTGCCAGTTGTCCTTTGTTGGTTGTCGGTTACTTTTGATAATTGTCAGATGAGTATCACTTGTCGTTTTTGATCGGATATTCAGATATGTTGGTTGTCGGCTGTGGTCGACGGTTGGGTGATTGTTATTTCTAAGGGTATGTCGTTACCCAGAGATCGGGATTAATGAGAATTGTTGTTGATGTGGTTACGAGTTGCTGTGGTGACTGCTGTTACCGTGTTGTGTTGGGATTCTACCCGGGGACCGGTTTGTGATATTGATTGGGTATGGTCTGTGCTGGTTGCCGGCTACCCGGTGAGGGAGGCTCACGAGAATTTGAGTTTGTTTTGGTACCGGGTTAGATGATCAGCAAGCACAGTATTGGTATGTTATCATACGATGAGGAACCTCTGTTGAGTATAGTCTGTCAGGACTAGAGTATGTATTATATAGTCTGTTGAGACTGGGTCGGATACCCAATACGTAGTCGAGTTGAAGTGTCCTGGTCGGGCACTAGTGTATGGTACAGTCACTACTAGATGGTCAGTACATTGCATAGTCGATGGGGTGGACATTTGCATAGTCCGCATTGTTCTTGTGACAGTATTTGTTCAGTGTTTTGTTCACTACTTGTATGCCGTATTGATGTGCTCTAATGTTAAGTAAATGCTATGTTGTTTATCATGGGTTATGTGTCGGTGAGATTATGGAGAATCTCACCCCTCACCTGCCCCATTGGCAGGCTACATTGTTCTTTGTGCAGGTGTGCAACATGGTAGGCTACGGCATCTCCTCTGACGGATCTGGATCTAAAGTTTGCATCGAGTCGATTCATACTATTGCTGTAATTATTAAAATTGCTTCCGCTGTGCTTTTGATACTTTGTACCCGTGGTCGTGTGAGATGATATTATCTTTGGGCCGTTGGGCTGGATTTTCCTGTTGTATTTACTGTCTATGCCACGTGTCGGCACTGTTATATGGTAATTACTGTTTATTGGGTAAATTTGGGTCGGGATGTTTCACAATAAAGGATTGAAACAAGAAACCCAAACCCAGAAAAAAAAAACCATTTATAATCCAAAAAATAAATAATGAAAAAAATACAAAAGAAAGCAAAAGAAGGGTCATTGACAGTGGGGATGACGACCCAGATTGCTGTTCAACAGTACCATCTCTTTCTTCCTTTCTTCTTCTTCCCTTGCAGTCGCCGCATAGTTGATAGGACTGCTCCCACCAGAGCTTAAAACCCGCCGCCCCGACCACGAAGCCCCTTAACCTTGTGAAAATCGAGAGAAGCCACGAAGACTACCGCCCTCAAACCTTGTCCACGTCCACAACCCAGAGATTCGCCGCTGACCGCGGTTGCTACTGCGTGCGACGCTGCCGGTGCTAGAATAACCAATCCCGACTCCTTCGTCTCCTCCTCCACAAGGCCGATTGCCGTCGTCCCTAGTTGTTGGGGGTTGTGGATACCCTGACCTTGGATTGGATTAGGATAGGTGAAAAGAAGATGGGATTTTGATGTTGGGGTTTTGGTCTTGGTTTATGATTAACATTTTTTTTTTGACAAGATGATTAACAAATTAAACACAAAAAATATTATATGCTTGGTGGAGCTTGCTTTATTTTCTTGTTACATTTAATGTTTAAATTATTTTGTTTGGAAATAATAATAATGCTTAGCAGATTAAACATTTTTTTTTTTGAAAACTCACGCATGGTTGCAGGTTGGGTTTCAAATGGGTTTTAGGTGGTACCCATCGTGCTTCGGCTCGGTTGGGTAAACAAATCCGGGTTGGTGGCATATGGGGATCACATAGACACGTGGATCTGACGTCGTTTTGAAACATCTCTCAATCCCAAAATTCGGGCAGCCTGCCACGTCAGCAAGTACCTGACCAGTGGATCACGACTGGGCTGCCCATTGAAAGTCAAGATATATGACCGGCCAAACAAAAAGTGAGAGTACATAATTGGCCAAAACACAAAAGATGGGACAAAAAAACCCAAAAATCCTTTTTTTTGTTGAGCGCCAAAATTATTTAAGTTACCGCATCGGATGGTTGGATTTTCTCAGTAAAAATAGCATCATTTCGCCACTTCCACAACAACCAAACCGCCATGCCAAATAGAATCGGAGAAGGAAGCATCCAATTATTTCATAATGGCATAAAGTGAAGTATCTTCTAGATATTAAAAAAGAAAAAAAGAAAGAAAGGAAAGCTAGTTGTTGACAAATTGGGCTTTTTCCTTCTTTTTGTCCGCACTACTCCTTCCCTTTTCCTCATTGAATGTTTGAACCCCACCACTGAATTTGAAGTAAAAAATGGAAGGCTGGACCAGCATTAAAAACAGAAAACTACTTTATTTTTGGTAACCAAGGAGGGCCGCAGCCCTTATTCTCTAATTTCTTGAAACATAATCAAATTCATGCAAGAAGGAGAGAAGGCAACTAAATCCAAAATTTAGATTAGATTCACTAACACTGGATCAATGCATGTATCCCAAAAAAACACTGGATCAATGCTCCGCCTAATCCTTTGGTCTCCATTTTGTATTCTGATGTTCTAATTAAGCAGTTAATTAATAGATTATTCATTATAGACCAGCAAAAATTGCTAAATTTAGATACCCAAGTAGTTGCGACAAGATCACGTTTCATTTACGACCCAAAGGAAGCTTTGACTTTCTCTTTATTCTCAAGCATATCTAGAAGGAAGCCTTGACTTTTTCTTTTTTTTCTTAGAACTCGAGAAAGCAGCCTGACTAATTGTATACTATACCCAACTATCTAAAAGTCTAAAACGCACGTAACATTATGTCTCATACAATCCGGTGCACCACCATTGCATCTCGTACTTCCCAAGTTGACATAATGAAATTAAAAAAGTTCTCTTTCGCCGGTTCGTTTAATATGGAAATCACACAACAGTTTGGATTTATCTTTCGTGTGTATGTATGTAATAGATCGTGTCCCACTTCATCCACGTAAGAATTATATAATGAGCAATGTTTACTTTTGCAAGTAATAGGGAGCCTACTTTTCTTTCGGGGAAACCTTAATTACATATTAAACATGTCTTCATTAAATCTTAAGAATATAGAATTATCAATAGTGAGAATATTCCTAACCGTTGCATTAATTTGTAGAAAGGAATCAATCTTTGGGAGGCGATATTCGCACTCCTGCTATTTACACTCCACCTTTAAAAGCAAATGACTAAAATATCCTACTCATGACTAAAATATCCTCCTACTTTTACCCTTTTCTTGTTACTAGTTTTTTTCCGTTATATTTTTTAGATCACTAAAAAGAACTTATATATAAAATATAGACAGATAAATACATATTATTTCGAATTAGTTTATGTATTAGAGAATGTAAATTTATAAAATCAATTATTTTTAATAATATTTTTTTAATCATTTGATATTGCAAATTATATAATTTTAATTATGAAATTATATTATTAATGAAGGGGATTATTAAATTATATTATAATTTTTTATTATTATTTCTTTTTTGTGGTATGAATTCTTATGATAATTGTTTTTCGTTATTATTCTATTTTGTAATTTTCGCTCACTACCTCACTCACCTCTTCTCTCTATAATTCATGTTGATAATAAATTACAAACAAATTTTTCATGAGCTCTTGTGATTATTCTTCTATGTAAAAGTTATTTTTGTTCATAATTTTTTCTTACTTTTTAGCTGTACTTCTTCATATTTTTGTTAGTTATTTAGAAAATATAAATAAATATATTATTTAGAATTAGTTTATGCAGTAAAATAGGAATTTATAAATATGCAGTAAAATAGAAATTTATAAATAAATAGTTGTTGAGACAATGTCTCCTCTTTCCAACTGGATGGTTCCAAAGTCTAAGTTTCTCATGTCGACGGGCATTTTATTTGGGATGCTGATCCTTCCAAGTGTTAACCAGAATGCAATTGTGCCAATGAGTTTTATGACTCGGATGAGGATTACACACTTCCTCCATCAAAGCCAAGAAGGCACACACATGTCAGGAACAGTCTTTGCTGGATCAAATGGTCCATTTGAATTTCCTGACCATAAGTCCTCACCTGGAGGACCGTAGTTTACCTTTGATGACATCCCTAAAGCCAAATGGAGACATAGACTCCAGGAGTAAATTATGGCATTTCGTCTTACTAAAATAAGAATAAAGTTAATTAGAAGGAGTATTTCTACATATTTTCTTGATTATAATAAGAACTAAAAATATCATTCATTGTTATATGATAGTTCCTCGTAATAAAATAAAAGTAAAATATTAATTTATATTTTATATTATTATTAATATAAGTATAGTTATTTTTATTTTCATCTATTGTTTGAGTTAGTTCTTTTATATATAGTACATAGAAATTACATGTCATTCATTATTATATGCCATGTCGTTTTAATTAAATAAGAGTAAGATATTAAGTTTTATTAATATTATTAAATAGGGTTATTTCTGTATTTTCAGTTGTTTCGCGTTTTGCTGCGTTCGTGCTTTTATATATAGTATATAGATATAGATAGATATAGATATAGATTGTATCCTCTTTCCAACTGGATGGTTTCAAAGTATATGTTTCTCATGTCGACGGGCAATTTATTTGGGACACGGATCCATCCTAGTGTGAACCTGAATGCAATTGTGCCAATGAGTTTTATGACTCGGATGAGGATTACACACTTCCTCCATCAAAGCCAAGAAGACACACACATGTCAGGAACAGTCCCTACTGGATCAAATGGTCCATTTGAATTTTCTGACCATAAGTCCTCACCTGGAGGACTGTGGTTTACCTTTGATGACATCCCTAAAGCAAAATGGAGACGTAGACTCCAGGAGTAAAATTACATGTCAATCATTATTATGGCGTTTCGTCTTAATAAAATAAGAGTAATGTTAATTAGTAGGAGTATTTCTACACATTTCCTTGATTATAATAAGAACTAAAAATATCATTCATTGTTATATGATAGTTCCTCGTAATAAAATAAAAGTAAAATATTAATTTATATTTTATATTACTATTAATATAAGTATAGTTATTTTTATTGTCATCTATTGTTTGAGTTAGTTCTTTTATATATACTACATAGAAATTACATGTCATTCATTATTGTATGACATGTCGTTTCAATTAAATAAGAGTAAGATATTAATTATTATTATTATTATTAAATAGGGTTATTTCTGTATTTTTGGTTGTTTCGCGTTTCGCTGCGTTCGTGCTTTTATATACAGTATATAGATATAGATAGATATAGATTGTTTCCTCTTTCCAACCGGATGGTTCCAAAGTCTATGTTTCTCATGTCGACGGGCATTTTATTTGGGACACTGATCCTTCCAAGTGTGAACCTGAATACAATTGTGCTAATGAGCTTTATGACTCAGATGAGGATTACACACTTCCTTCATCAAAGCCAAGAAGACACACACATGTCAGGAACAGTCGCTGCTGGATCAAATGGTCCATTTGAATTTCATGACCATAAGTCCTCACCTGGAGGACCGTGGTTTACCTTTGATGACATCCCTAAAGCAAAATAGAGACGTAGACTCCAGGAGTAAAATTACATGTCAATCATTATTATGGCATTTCGTCTTAATAAAATAAGAGTAATGTTAATTAGTAGGAGTATTTCTACACATTTCCTTGATTATAATAAGAACTAAAAATATCATTCATTGTTATATGATAGTTCCTCGTAATAAAATAAAAGTAAAATATTAATTTATATTTTATATTATTATTAATATAAGTATAGTTATTTTTATTTTCATCTATTGTTTGAGTTAGTTCTTTTATATATACTGTAAGTGTCCGGGTAAAATTTTTGATTTTTACCAGGACTGTAAAAGTCTTTTTACCGTCATTTACTGTTGAATTAATCTTGGGTAATTAATTCAAGGTAAATCGGGAGTTGTTTTTCAAAACCGAGAGTTTTCCCGCGCTCGTGATTTTTCCTTGGATTTTTCGGGCCTAAGTTGGTATTTTTTGGGTTTCGAAATTTCTCGGAAAATCACACCGGAAAATAACTAAGGGGGTATTAGTTATTTTCTGATCCGGACCGGACTCGCTTCAATAATGCAGTGCATTATTGATGTTCACATGATGCACAGCGTTTTTACGTTCTATAAAAGAACAAGAAACCAGAGGAGAAGGAGAGGAAGAGAGAAAAGAAGAGAAAGGAAAAAAAAGAGAGAAAAAGAAAAAGAGAGAAAAAGGAAAAAAAAGAGAGAAAAAAAAAGAAGAAAAAAAGAAAAAAAAAGAGAAAAGAAATTAAAAAAAAAAGAAGGAAAAAAAAGAAACTGAAACAGAAAAAAAAGAGAAGAAAGAAAATGAGTGGAAAAAAAAAAGAAAAACAAGAAAAGGAATTACTGGAAAATCAGAAAAAAATAGAAAGAAATAAAACAAAAATAGAGAAAGAAATAAAAAGAAAAAAAAATAATAACATGAACAGTGTCGTCACCTCGGAGCCTTCCTCGGTCACTGTTCACCTCGAGACGCTCCAGGCCACCTTTCACTGCACCGCCGCCACCGTCGCCTTCTCCGTCACGCCGCGAGCCGAGCCCCGTCGCCTCCTCCTCCTTCCGCCGCGAGAGACGCCGTGACGCGCCTAAGACCCGCGAGCAGACCCGGCGGATCTAGCTTTCTGCGCCGCTGCTCAGCCTCCTGCCGTCGTCGCGCCGAGCTTGCACGGTCTATGGAGTAGCCGCCTCGCGCCGCGCTTCGTGACGCCTTCCCCGCGCTGCGTCGCGCCGTCGCCACCGTCCCCAAGGTGAGGATCCGTGTGCTGGTCGAGTTGTGTCCGGGTCGCGAGCTCTTGGGTTGCCGGGTCGCGCCTGGGTTGGGTTGCAGTCCGGATTTTTTTTTCTTTTTTTTAAATAAAACTAATGATAATATATATATATATATAATCTATATAATTCCTGCTAATTAATTTCCGGAAAAAAAAGAAAAATATTATTTTGGAAAATTATATGTAATATTCTAGGTTTGGGTTTTAGAAAAATATATATATACTTTGATTCTTCAATTAAGATAATTATGTTTTGTTTGTAAATTGTTATTAGGGTTAGTTTGAAAAATATATATATACCTTGAAAATATTTTCTGGAAATTATAATTATATGTTATTATTTCTCTGGAATAAGTATGTATATGATATTATTCTTGGAAAATATATATAGGTATATTTCTGAAATATATATATGTTGAATTATAATTGTTGGAAAATATTTTGTCTTAGGAAATAAAAATGTATATATTAAATTGTATTTATTTTCAGAGTAAATTTTTATGATTATATATTTTCTGGGGAATAACATATAGCATATGATTAATAAATATATATTTTTGGTAAATGACAATATTTGGTAATTATATTATGGTAAATAGTTTTATTAAAAATGTAATATTTTAGAAAATAAATATATACATATGTTATCTTTTTCAGAAAATTATGGTGATTATATTTTGGGAAGTATAATTAATTTATGAAAATATTTTGGAAAGAGTTTTAATTAAAGTATGGTACCGGAATTATATTCGGAAATACGTACGGTAAAATATTTTCGGTAAATGGAAATAATAAAAGAATATGAACCGGGATGGGTATATTTCTTAGTATTGGCATCATAGTGTACCGATTATGTGCATTTATGTGTGTGTATATTGTCTTGTGGTATAGGTTTGGATATCGGGCAGTTTCCCGAGGAGCCGGCGTCGGACCGGTCATTGTTTCCGGAGTTGAGTAATCGGCCAAGGTGAGGATGGATTTCCTTCATTATGTGCCTATATTACTCGGTTATTTTGTTTTGATGATTATTGCATTGTTGAATGTTGCATTTGCTGTGGTATGGTTCGGGATGTTTATCCCGGTGTCCTGGTTGTTTTTGGATGTCGATTGTTGTGTCTTTGGGTAATAAGAATAATGGAATAATAATAAATTGTGATAAGGATGTCGATCCTTGGTTTTGGATAGGGATGTCTATCCCGGTATTTTGGTTAGGGATGTCGATCCGTGTGACTTGATTTTGAATAACGATAATATAATTGTCACGTGGTAAGTAGAGGTACGACCGGATGGTTTGAGACTGTTTTGTGGTGCCATGGTCTGGATTACTTGTGATGGGCATGTTGATGCCGGTTTGATTGGGATGTTGATCCCTGAGTTTGATATTGGGATGTTGATCCCGGGTTCTTTTTGATCTGGCACCAGGAACAGGTTGATAACCTGGTACAACCCTAGCTTATTCGTGACGGGGCCCGGAAAAATAAAATTGGATAATTGGATTTTATTTGAGTCTTTTTGGTCTTGGACCGGGTTTTGGGTCCAGTCTTTCGGTTTGGTATGTATTTGACGGTTTTTGCCTGTTTTTGGACCTTGAGTTTTATAGTGTGCATATTGATTGTCTTTCCTTCGTCGGTGAGCACTTCGGACTCACCCCTCACCTGCGGGCTTTCATCCCGTAGGATGAGTTATTATTTTGGTACAGGATTGGTACATTCCAGACAGGCTGCGGCGTTATCCCTTGGACCGGGCTAGGATTCATAGTTTGCATCAGTGTCGCATACAGTGTTTGTGAGTTATTAAAGTCTTCCGCTGTGCATTGTTTTTACTATTATTGGGCCAATGGGCCGGATATGTTATTATTGTTGTTATTATTTTTGGGCTGTTGGGCCCGGGTTTCAGTTGTGTACACTGTATGCTTGGGCTTATTTTGGTTGGGTTGTCACAGTTCCGGCACGTGTTTACTGTGTACGGTAAATACGGGTCGGGGCATTTCATTTTGGTAGCGGAGCGGGCGTTATGTCTTGTTGGGCAGTCTTTGTGTGTTTGTTGTCCTGTTTGCATAGTTCGCTCCATTTGTTTATTATTTTATATCATTTTAGTTAGTGCATTATAGATCCAGTCAAGGGACGCCAGCTGTCGCAGAACATACATATAAGAGGTAATGATGCCATAAGTAAGTGGAAATATAAATATTATTATTACTAATATTTTGATTACAAAGGGAAATATTACATTGATATTTTTATAAAAAGAAAAATACATTTATCGCCTGGGAACGACATTGACCCTGAAGCTAGTGGGGTCGTTGTTGATGTTGACTTGAATGCTGTCGCTCCACGAGAACCACATGCCGCCTCTGTCGTCCTGACCAGGAAGCTCGAACCGGTTTGCTTGAGGGAACCGGAGTGGGATGAGACCGTGATCGTCTTGAGGCTGCCACTGGGTCTCCGTCAGAAGAACCATGTTCGGTTTGTATTGGTTCTTCAGGTCCCTCAGAGTACGCGAGAACTCCTGGGAACGCCTTGCGACTCCTCTGCAGTTCCACACCAGCAGTCGGGCCTTGGGCCAAGTTACCGGCAGACGAGTTACTCTGGGCATGCTCTGGGCTGTCATTGAGAGCTGGTAGTAGGTACCTTGCTCCAGGAAGTGGCAAGTGGACTCCAGGTTGAACTCCTGAAGCCTTTCGAAGATGAAGAACATAATGGAGTTTGCCGACCTGTAGTAGGAGGTCCTCAGAGTGCCACGGTCCTCTAGGAAGAACACCTCTTCCATTGGAGTGACGAAGAACCGCGATGAGTAGAGTTCGTCGACGAAGACCAGTCGGGGCATCCTGCCGAGCTCGTTCGGTAGCTCTTCAGCACGCTCGTTGACCATGTTGTAGGCCAGACGGTTCCTTCTGCCTAGATTGGCACCTTCGACGAAGAAGACTGATGAGGGAGCAGGCATGTTGTGTTAGGACGTGTGGGTGTTTGGTTTTTCAGAGTTTTGTGGTTTTTGGTTGCCTGAATGTTCTGGTGCTTTTAAATGCTTTTGATAATTTACACCTCACCGCTCAGTTTCTTTTATACCCTTATGGGGAGCGTGTTTACTGTTTTCGATTTTCAAGATTTGCTTTTTGAAAATTTGCCGTTGCTTTCATTTATTGCCTTGTTATGTTTTTCGGACTACCACGCCAGAGTTTCTCAGCCTTTTTCCATCTTTTGATTTTCTTTCGCTCTGGCTACCTTGTCCTTTCTTTCTATAGTTTTCTATATTTTTCTTGCATCTTTTATCACATGCATCCGTGATCGTTGAGGCTAGACGAATGGGACCACACGTCGAGTAGAGCGCATGTGCGACAAGTTTACAGCTGTTCGGACATCGTGGAGAGATGCGGGACCGGACAGACGTTTTTGGCTCATGCGGAAATTGTGAACAAGTGGGTACGTTTCTTTCGAGAGACACAGGACGTGCTCGTGATCATCGCCTTCCGAGTTAACGGATACCTTTTTCACGTGGGAAACCGACGTCACCGTTAGTCGCACGTGACACGTTTCTTGGGTTCGAGGGTGTTTACGTCCGATACGAGCACCGATCATGAAATATATTTTTGTTTTAACTTCCTTATATTTGGGTTTGTTAAACGAGATATAATTTTTAATTTATTTATATTTGATTTTATATTTTTATTGTTGATTTTTGTTTTGCTTTGTGATGTTTTTATTTTTTTGTTAGCATGAGTTTTCATAATTTAACAAGAGTTTTTGATTTTTAAAAAGGAAACTTATTTTATTTATTTCATAATGGTTTTACAACAGGAGAAGAAGTACTTTATGGAGTTACTTGCTTCTCTAGATCTTTTACAAGTTTCTGTATCTTCTTCATGTGAGGGAAGAGTTCCGTGCACACCAGTTCGATTTGCGCCACCGCCGAGCTGATCTTCTTCAGTGAGACATTCAGCTGCGTCAGCGTCTGCTGCGGAGTGCTGCTCTCAGCTATCGCCTTGCCTTTCTTATCCTCAGTTTTCTTGGGAGCACGTTTCTTCCGCCGTCTGCTGGAGACCACCATGTGCTCTTTCAGGCCGACGATGTTCGTCTTGAAGCGCTTCTTCGGAGGTTCTTCATCGGAGCTTGTCGGGAAGGCAGTGCCACCGATGTAGCTATTGTTCTCGGAGTCTGAGGTTGTTCTTGATCTCAGTGGAGAGTCCATGACTGTGTGTGAGTATGCCAGTCATGAGGTTTGGTTTTTATAGAGGACGAGATGTCGCTTAAGGGTAGAAGCGGTATCTCGAGTTGAGGTTGGACACCTGGCAGAGTGTGCCAGAAGCTTAACATGGTAGGACCCACGGATAAGACGGAATTTCGGGGACGAAATTCTTTTTAAGGTGCGTAGACTGTAACAGCCCGGGTAAAATTTCTGATTTTTACCGGGGCTGTAGAAGTCTTTTTACCGTGATTTACTATTGAATTAATCTTGGGTAATTAATTCAAGGTAAATCGGGAGTCTCTTTTCAAAACCGAGAGTTTTCCCGCGCTCGTAATTTTTCCATGGATTTTTCGGGCCTAAGTTGGTATTTTTCGGGTTTCGAAATTTCTCGGAAAATCACACCGGAAAATAACTAAGGGGGTATCAGTTATTTTCTGGTCCGGACCGGACTCGCTTCAATAATGCAGTGCATTATTGATGTTCACATTATGCACAGCGTTTTTACGTTCTTTAAAAGAACAAGAAACCAGAGGAGAAGGAGAGGAAGAGAGAAAAGAAGAGAAAGGAAAAAAAAAAGAGAGAAAAAGAAAAAGAGAGGAAAAGAAAAAAAAGAGAGAAAAAAAAGAAGAAAAGAAAAAGAAAAAAAGAGAGAAAAGAAATTAAAAAAAAGAAGGAAAAAAGAAAGAAACTGAAACAGAAAAAAAGAGAAGAAAGAAAATGAGTGGAAAAAAAAAAGAAAAACAAGAAAAGGAATTACTGGAAAATCAGAAAAAAATAGAAAGAAAAAAAAGAAAAATAGAGAAAGAAAGAAAAAGAAAAAAATAATAATAACATGAACAGTGTCGTCACCTCGGAGCCTTCCTCGGTCACTGTTCATCTCGAGACGCTCCAGGCCACCGTTCACTGCACCGCCGCCACCGTCGCCTTCGCCGTCACGTCGCGAGCCCAGCCCCGTCGCCTCCTCCTCCTTCCGCCGCGAGAGACGCCGTGATGCGCCTAAGACCCGCGAGCAGACCCGGCGGATCTAGCTTTCCGCGCCGCTGCTCAGCCTCCTGCCGTCGTCGCGCCGAGCTTGCACCGTCTATGCAGACGCCGCCTCGCGCCGCGCTTCGTGACACCTTCCCCGCGCTGCGTCGCGCCGTCGCCGCCGTCCCCAAGGTGAGGATCCGTGTGCTGGTCGGGTTGTGTCCGGGTCGCGAGCTCCTGGGTTGACGGATCGCGCCTGGGTTGGGTTGCACTCCGGATTTCTTTTTTAAACTAATGATAAAATATATATATATATATATATATAATTCCTGCTAATTAATTTCTGGAAAAAAGGGTAAATATTATTTTTTAAAATTATATGTAATATTCCGGGTTTGGGTTTTAGAAAAATGTATATATACTTTGATTCTTCAATTAAGATAATTATATTTTGTTTGTAAATTGTTATTATGGTTAGTTTGAAAAATATGTATATACCTTGAAAATATTTTCTGGAAATTATAATTATATGTTATTATTTCTCTGGAATAAGTATGTATATGATATTATTCTTGGAAAATATATATAGGTATATTTCTGAAATATATATATGTTGAATTATAATTGTTGGAAAATATTTTTTCTTAGGAAATAAAAATGTATATATTAAATTGTATTTATTTTCAGAGTAAATTTTTATGATTATATATTTTCTGGGGAATAACATATAGCATATGATTAATATATATATATTTTTGGTAAATGACAATATTTGGTAATTATATTATGGTAAATAGTTTTATTAAAAAAGTAATATTTTAGAAAATAAATATATACATATGTTATCTTTTTCAGAAAATTATGGTGATTATATTTTGGGAAGTATAATTAATTTATGAAAATATTTTGGAAAGAGTTTTAATTAAAGTATGGTACCGGAATTATATTCGGAAATACGTACGGTAAAATATTTTCGGTAAATGGAAATAATAAAAGAATATGAACCGGGATGGGTATATTTCTTAGTATTGGCATCATAGTGTACCGATTATGTGCATTTATGTGTGTGTATATTGTCTTGTGGTATAGGTTTGGATATCGGGCAGTTTCCCGAGGAGCCGGCGTCGGACCGGTCATTGTTTCCGGAGTTGAGTAATCGGCCAAGGTGAGGATGGATTTCCTTCATTATGTGCCTATATTACTCGGTTATTTTGTTTTGATGATTATTGCATTGTTGAATGTTGCATTTGCTGTGGTATGGTTCGTGATGTTTATCCCGGTGTCCTGGTTGTTTTTGGATGTCGATTGTTGTGTCTTTTGGTAATAAGAATAATGGAATAATAATAAATTGTGATAAGGATGTCGATCCTTGGTTTTGGATAGGGATGTCTATCCCGGTATTTTGGTTAGGGATGTCGATCCGTGTGACTTGGTTTTGAATAACGATAATATAATTGTCACGTGGTAAGTAGAGGTACGACCGGATGGTTTGAGACTGTTTTGTGGTGCCATGGTCTGGATTACTTGTGATGGGCATGTTGATGCCGGTTTGATTGGGATGTTGATCCCTGAGTTTGATATTGGGATGTTGATTCCGGGTTCTTTTTGATCTGACACCAGGAACAGGTTGATAACCTGGTACGACCCTAGCTTATTCGTGACGGGGCCCAGAAAGATAAAATTGGATAATTGGATTTTATTTGAGTCTTTTTGGTCTTGGACCGGGTTTTGGGTCCAGTCTTTCGGTTTGGTATGTATTTGGCGGTTTTTGCCTGTTTTTGGACCTTGAGTTTTATAGTGTGCATATTGATTGTCTTTCCTTCGTCGGTGAGCACTTCGGACTCACCCCTCACCTGCGGGCTTTCATCCTGTAGGATGAGTTATTATTTTGGTACAGGATTGGTGCATTCCAGACAGGCTGCGGCGTTATCCCTTGGACCGGGCTAGGATCCATAGTTTGCATCAGTGTCGCATACAGTGTTTGTGAGTTATTAAAGTCTTCCGCTGTGCATTATTTTTACTATTATTGGGCCAATGGGCCGGATATGTTATTATTGTTGTTATTATTTTTGGGCTGTTGGGCCCGGGTTTCAGTTGTGTACACTGTATACTGTGGCTTATTTTGGTTGGGTTGTCACAGTTCCGGCACGTGTTTACTGTGTACGGTAAATACGGGTCGGGGCGTTTCATATACTACATAGAAATTACATGTCATTCATTATTGTATGACATGTCGTTTCAATTAAATAAGAATAAGATATTAATTTTTATTATTATTATTAAATAGGGGTAATTCTGTATTTTTTGGTTGTTTCGCGTTTTGCTGCGTTTGTGCTTTTATATATAGTATATAGATATAGATAGATATAGATTGTTTCCTCTTTCCAACCGGATGGTTCCAAAGTCTATATTTCTCATGTCGACGGGCATTTTATTTGGGACACTGATCCATCCAAGTGTGAACCTGAATGCAATTGTGCTAATGAGTTTTATGACTCGGATGAGGATTACACACTTCCTTCATCAAAGCCAAGAAGACACACACATGTCAGGAACAGTCGCTGGTGGATCAAATGGTCCATTTGAATTTCCTGACCATAAGTCCTCACCTGGAGGACCGTGGTTTACCTTTGATGACATCCCTAAAGCAAAATAGAGACGTAGACTCCAGGAGTAAAATTACATGTCAATCATTATTATGGCGTTTCGTCTTAATAAAATAATAGTAATGTTAATTAGTTGGAGTACTTCTACACATTTTCTTGATTATAATAAGAACAAAAAATATCATTCATTGTTATATGATGGTTCCTCGTAATAAAATAAAAGTAAAATATTAATTTATATTTTATATTATTATTAATATAAGTATAGTTATTTTTATTTTCATCTATTGTTTGAGTTAGTTCTTTTATATATACTACATAGAAATTACATGTCATTCATTATAGTATGACATGTCGTTTCAATTAAATAAAAATAAGATATTAATTTTTATTATTATTATTAAATAGGGTTATTTCTGTATTTTCGGTTGTTTCGCGTTTCGCGCGTTCGTGCTTTTATATATAGTATGTAGATATAGATAGATATAGATTGTTTCCTCTTTCCAACCGGATGGTTCCAAAGTCTATATTTCTCATGTCGACGGGCATTTTATTTGGGACACTGATCCATCCAAGTGTGAACCTGAATGCAATTGTGCTAATGAGTTTTATGACTCGGATGAGGATTACACACTTCCTTCATCAAAGCCAAGAAGACACACACATGTCAGGAACAGTCGCTGGTGGATCAAATGGTCCATTTGAATTTCCTGACCATAAGTCCTCACCTGGAGGACCGTGGTTTACCTTTGATGACATCCCTAAAGCAAAATAGAGACGTAGACTCCAGGAGTAAAATTACATGTCAATCATTATTATGGCGTTTCGTCTTAATAAAATAATAGTAATGTTAATTAGTTGGAGTACTTCTACACATTTTCTTGATTATAATAAGAACAAAAAATATCATTCATTGTTATATGATAGTTCCTCGTAATAAAATAAAAGTAAAATATTAATTTATATTTTATATTATTATTAATATAAGTATAGTTATTTTTATTTTCATCTATTGTTTGAGTTAGTTCTTTTGTATATACTACATAGAAATTACATGTCATTCATTATAGTATGACATGTCGTTTCAATTAAATAAGAGTAAGATATTAATTTTTATTATTATTATTAAATAGGGTTATTTCTGTATTTTCGGTTGTTTCGCGTTTCGCGCGTTCGTGCTTTTATATATAGTATGTAGATATAGATAGATATAGATTGTTTCCTCTTTCCAACCGGATGGTTCCAAAGTCTATATTTCTCATGTCGACGGGCATTTTATTTGGGACACTGATCCATCCAAGTGTGAACCTGAATGCAATTGTGCTAATGAGTTTTATGACTCGGATGAGGATTACACACTTCCTTCATCAAAGCCAAGAAGACACACACATGTCAGGAACAGTCGCTGGTGGATCAAATGGTCCATTTGAATTTCCTGACCATAAGTCCTCACCTGGAGGACCGTGGTTTACCTTTGATGACATCCCTAAAGCAAAATAGAGACGTAGACTCCAGGAGTAAAATTACATGTCAATCATTATTATGGCGTTTCGTCTTAATAAAATAATAGTAATGTTAATTAGTTGGAGTACTTCTACACATTTTCTTGATTATAATAAGAACAAAAAATATCATTCATTGTTATATGATAGTTCCTCGTAATAAAATAAAAGTAAAATATTAATTTATATTTTATATTATTATTAATATAAGTATAGTTATTTTTATTTTCATCTATTGTTTGAGTTAGTTCTTTTGTATATACTACATAGAAATTACATGTCATTCATTATAGTATGACATGTCGTTTCAATTAAATAAGAGTAAGATATTAATTTTTATTATTATTATTAAATAGGGTTATTTCTGTATTTTCGGTTGTTTCGCGTTTCGCGCGTTCGTGCTTTTATATATAGTATGTAGATATAGATAGATATAGATTGTTTCCTCTTTCCAACCGGATGGTTCCAAAGTCTATGTTTCTCATGTCGACGGGCATTTTATTTGGGACACTGATCCATCCAAGTGTGAACCTGAATGCAATTGTGTTAATGAGTTTTATGACTCGGATGAGGATTACACACTTCCTTCATCAAAGCCAAGAAGACACACACATGTCAGGAACAGTCGCTGCTGGATCAAATGGTCCATTTGAATTTCCTGACCATAAGTCCTCACCTGGAGGACCGTGGTTTACCTTTGATGACATCCCTAAAGCAAAATAGAGACGTAGACTCCAGGAGTAAAATTACATGTCAATCATTATTATGGCGTTTCGTCTTAATAAAATAAGAGTAATGCTAATTAGTAGGTGTATTTCTACATATTTCCTTGATTATAATAAGAACGAAAAATATCATTCATTGTTATCTGATAGTTCCTCGTAATTAAATAAAAGTAAAATATTAATTTATATTTTATATTATTAATAATATAAGCACAGTTAGTTTTATTTTCGTCTATTGTTTGAGTTAGTTGTTTTATATATAGTACATAGAAATTACATGTCATTCATTATTGTATGACATGTCGTTTTAATTAAATAAGAGTAAGATATTAATTATTTTTATTATTATTATTATTATTATTATTATTATTAAATAGGGTTATTTCTGTATTTTCGGTTGTTTCGCGTTTCGCTGCATTCGTACTTTTATGTATAGTATAGATAGATATAGATATAGATTGTAATTGTAATTATAATTGTATTATAGTATTGTGCTTTTGTTGTGCAGAGGAAGACGCAGCAGGAAAAATAATGTATGGTGATTTAATTAATGAAGGGTATTTTAGTAGTTTCGCATGTTTCGCTATTTTGGTGTTTTTCTGTCTTCGTGCTTTTATAGATAGTATTTTATTATTATTATTATATTTGATTATTTCTGTATTTTCGGTTGTTTCGCGTTTCGCTGCGTTCGTGCTTTTATATATAGTATAGATATAGATAGATAGACATAGATATAGATTGTAATTGTAATTGTATTACAGTATTGTGCTTTTGTTGCGCAGAGGAAGAGGGACAGGAAAAAAGTATTGTGCTTTTGTTGCGCAGAGGAAGAGGGGCAGGAAAAATAATGTATGGTGATTTAATTAATGAAGGTTATTTTAGTAGTTTCGCATGTTTCGCTGTTTTGGTGTTTTTCTGTCTTCATGCTTTTATAGATAGTATAGAAAAAACAATAGTGAAACAATAGTTTTAGTATAGGTGTACAACGTAACAAACACAATAATGAGGTTTGTTTTTTTCTAAAAAAAGATTTGCATTTAGCTCAAAGTAATTACATAATGTAAGTGGTCTTTTTACGCTAATTATGATTAATTGGATCCCTTATTCTTTTAAAATGATAAATTTGGTCCCCCTATCAGGTTTAATTCGTAACTAGCTGACATGACATTGTTTAAGCAATTATATGGGCCCCACATGTCAGGAAATTTTTTTTTATTTTTTAAATCGACATGTGGGTCTCACAATTGCCACGTCAGCTAATCGTTGATTAAACCATTCAGGGGACCAAATTTATCATTTTAAAAGAGTAGGGGATGTAATTAATCAATTCAATATAATACGGAGACCAATAATATATCTAACCCCTTTCATATTATTTATGATTTAGTTTATATTTTTAACTAAATTTTTGATAGAAAAAAATAATATTATTTGTATTTTTTTACGAGACATGCTCAATTTTTAAAATTAATTTTATTTCTTATTATTTTTTTATTTTCCATCTTCTTCTTTTCACATATAGATGTTTTTGTATTTTTAAGTTGGTATACTATTTACACATTCAATATGACCTTTATTTTTTCATAAAAAATTTGTGTCAATATATTTTTACTATTTTTTATATAATTATTTTTTTATTTACAATTCACATTAATTCTACATTCTTTCTCTTTTTATTTAAATATTTGCATATAAATTTTTTTTATTCTAAAACCTTAAGTTAATAATTTTTTTTTAAAACTCTTTTAGTTATTCTATTAGATAGAATACTATATACAAATATTTTAACTCGTTAATATTTTAGAAATATTTTATACTTATCTTAAATAATTATTTATAATAAATTTATCAATTTTTATATTATTAATATTATTTATATGTATTAATATTTTGATAGCATTCAGTTTGTCTCAACAAGTAGTTATTAACTTTTTCTGATACATGATTTTCTTTTTACATTGAATAAATATTATTTCAATTTATTTCTTACTTTTTATATATATCATACTTATTTTATATATCATACTTATTTTATGATTTTAAAAGTTCATTGTGTTAGACTAAATATTTTATTCATTTTTATTGATATACTTTAACTAATTATGTAAATGTGATATTTACCCAAAATAATTTTTCATAATGTTTTTTAAAATTTAATCATAAATTTTAGTCTTTATCATTTGTATTATTTATTTATTTCAATATTTGTTTTTTAGAACTTATATTCTTATTTACTTGTATCAACTTCTTTAATTTGTAACTTTCAGCTATTTTATTAAAAAATAATATTATTTAAAAATAATTTGTAACATAAAAATAATTATTTTTTTGTTTTAATGAGATATAATTTTTAAAAAAATTTGTATTGATCCTCTAATTATTCTCTTTCTTATTTTTACATATTACATAAAAATTATACTTACTTTTAATAATTAAAGTGGTGTCAATATATTTTTCAAATTTTAGAGGCTAAGAGAGAATATATATTACCTCTAGTATTTTCTTTTTTCATGTAGATTTTTTATATTTTTATATAATTTTATTTAGAGTAAGTATATGATTGGTCCCTTTACTATATTGAATTGATACCAATGGTCCCTCTACGCTAATTAGGACTAATTACGTCACCCTTCCCATCTTAAATGATAAATTTGGTCTCCCAATCCGGTTTAATTGGTAATTAGCTGGCGTGGCAAATATAGGCCCCTCATGTAGGTCATAAAAATAATACAAAATTTAATTTTCTGGCATGTGGGTCCCACATAGGTGCTTAGATAGTGCACGTAAGTTAATTACGAATTAAACCAGACTAGGGGGCCAACTTTATCATTTTAGAAGAGTAAAGGGACTCAATTAATCGTAATTAGCGTAAAAGAACCATTCTTATCAATTCGATTAAGTAAAGGGACTAAAAATATATATAACCCGTATTTTATAATGGAATCCCTACAGAAAGAAGTACTTTTCTTCTTTGAGAATAAGAGAAGATATACTTTATATGACAAGTGCTCATATCGTTATTTTTCTTTTGCTTATTTTTAATCCAAGTCAAATGAAAAAAAATATTAATCGACTCCGACGCAAAGGTCTCAAATTATCACACCGACAAAAGCAAACCAAAACCATCTATCACCCATTGCCCGTCTTTCTTCTATTCTTTAAAGAAACATAAAATCTCCTTTATCCCCTTTGTTATACAATAATGACTTGGGCATTCAAAAACTGCAGCTGCAGCCCCAGAGTTCCCTAACCGCGGCTACCTGATTGTAAACACCGCCCTTTACACCACTAGTGTAACAGCCCGGGTAATTTTTACGTTTTTACCGTCACCGTAAAATTTAATTTTACCGTAATCTACCATTAAAATTAATCTTGAGTAATTAATTAATGGAAATTTGGGCGTTGGATTCCAAAACCGAGCCTTGTCCCACGCTCGGGATTTTTCTGCGGATTTTCCGGACCGAGTTGGAATTTTTCGAGTCCAGGAATCTTCAGAAAAGTCGGGATTAATCCCGAATTATCGGGCCAGGAATTAAGTCAAGGGGGTACATTAGTTATTTTCTGGTCCGGACAGAACCCGCCTCACATGCTGCACAGTGAGGGGGCTGCAGCCGCCATTCACTGTGAGGCATGTGAATGGCCAGTGCACACCCGTGAGTCTATTTTCACCTTTCCCTGCACCATTTTTCTACCTGAAAAAGGAAACCTCACCTGCAAATCCTCCACGAGCTCTGCAAACACCATTGCCAGAACCCAAACCTCTCCTCCCTACACAAAACCAAACCAGGAAATAATAACAAAAACACCTACACACTTGCAAAACTACGTCGTTTTGCAACAACCACCACACCAACCCGTCACCTTCCTCTTCATCCTTCCCCTCGCTACTGTTCACGCGAAGGAGAACAGAGAAGACGCACGCGACACCACCCTTCCCAACGCACTCCCCGTGCCGCCGACGACAAGACCCAGCCGCCGCCGCCCGATTGCGCCTTCCGACGAACCGCCAAGGACGGAGAATGTAACAGCCCGGGTAAAATTTTTGATTTTTACCGGGACTGTAGAAGTCTTTTACTGTGATTTACTGTTGAATTAATCTTGGGTAATTAATTCAAGGTAAATCGGGAGTCGTTTTTCGAAACTGAGAGTTTTCCCGCGCTCGTGATTTTCACGCGGATTTTTCGGAACTAAGTTGGTATTTTTCGGGTTTCGGAATTTCTCGAAAAATCACACCGGAAAATAACTAAGGAGGTATCTGTTATTTTCTGGTCCGGATCGGACTCGCCCGTAATACGGACGATTTGCATTATTGCTCACATGATTAATAGTAAAGTAAAAAAAACAGATTAAAAGGAGAAGGCTGCCGGTGGAGATGCAAAAGGAAAAGAGAAGAAAAAAAAAAGAAGAGAGAAAAAAAAAGAGAGAAAAAGAAGAGAGGAGAGAAAAGAAAATGGAGAGGAAAAGAGAAAAAGAGGGAAGAAAAAAAAAGGAAAAGAAAAAAAAAGAGAGAAGAGAAGAAAAATGAAACCGGAAAAAGAAGGAAAAAGAAAAAAAGAAAGAAAAAAAAAAAGAGAAGAGGAGGAGCAGAGCCACCGCCACCGCCACCTTCTCCACTTCCCCGAGACCATCGCTGCCGCGCCGCAACCCCCCTGTGTCTCTGCGCTGCCGGATCACCACCTACAGCCTCCCCTGTCGCCGCTGCAAGCCAGCTGCCCAATCCTTCCCCTCGCGCGTGCAGATCCTCCTCGCGTCGGCGCCTCCCTTCGCCTCCACCTCGCCGTGTCGCCGACGTCCCGTGGTGTAGCCGACCCTGCCTCGACACCCCTCGCCGCCCTCGCCACCTCTTGCCCGTCTTCTCCTCGTGAGCCCATCACCTGCAACTGCCGGGTAAGCTTGAGGTTGAAGACGACCACATGCGGGCCGTGGTGGGATGGGCTGGGCCTTTGGCACTTGGGCCTGGGTCCTGTGCATCCGGGCCGGACCTTCCTTGGGTATAACTCGGGCCAGCTGTTTTGGGCCTGAGACATTAGTGTGGGTAATGGGTGAACCTGTTGGATTTAGTATTTGGGCTTGGACATGGGCTGTACTATTTGGCCCAGTCCGGATTTAATTAAAAAATAATAATAATAATAATAAAATCTGATTTATATATTTTTATGAATAATACTTTGAAAATTAAATCATAGAAGTATTTTGGGAAAATATGTATTTATGGTATACATGATCTATATTTCTAAAATATCTAATTATTTTGATAATGTAATTATTTGGAAAAGTATTTGGAAATATTATGGAAAATATATGCATATATTATTAATTCCAGAAAAATTATGGTGATTATTATTTTGGAAATTTATAGTTATTTTATGAAAATTATTTTGAAAAGAGTTTTAATTAAAGTATAGTACCGAAATTATATTCGGAAATACGTTCGGTAAATTATTTTCGATAAAAGATAATAAATAAAAGACATGTAATCGGGATGAGTTATTACGCATTTTGGGCATCATAGTATACCGAATATGTGCATTTATGTGTATGTATGATTTTGTTGTATAGGTTTGGATATCGGGCAGTTTCCCCAGGAGCCGGCGTCGGACCGGTCATAGTCTCCGAAGTTGAGTAATCGGCCAAGGTGAGGATGGATTTCCTTCAATATGTGCCTATATTACTCGGTTATCATGTTTTGATGATTGTGCATTGTCGATTGTTGCTTTTGCTGTGTTTTGGTTCGGGATGTTAATCCCGGAGTCTTGTTGGGTATTTTTGGGATGTTTATCCCGTGTTGATTTTCTGTGTCCTTTTTTCGGATTAAGAGTAATGGTATAATTAATGAATTGTGACAAGGATGTCGATCCTTGGTATTTTGGATGGGATGTCTATCCCGGTATTTTGGTTGGGGATGTTGATCCCTACGATTTGATTTTAATGACGGTAATATAATTGTCACGTGGTAAGTAGTGGTACGACCGGATGGTTAGAGACTGTTTTGTGGTGGCCATGTTCTGGGTTCGTGTGATAAGCATGTCTATGCTTGGGATGTCTATCCCGGTTTGTTATTTTTGGGATGTCTATCCCTGGGTTCTTTTTGATCTGGCACCAGGAACAGGTTGATAACCTGGTACGGCCCTAGCTTATCCGTGACGGGGCCCGAAAAAGATAAAATTGGATAATTGGATTTTGTTTGAGTCTTTTGGGTCAGTTTTCACTTATTTTTGGACCTTGAGTATTTTAGTGTTCATATTGATTGTCTTTCCTTCGTCGGTGAGCACTTCGGACTCACCCCTCACCTGCGGGCTTTCATCCCGTAGGATGAGTTATTTTTGGTACAGGATTGGTGCATTCCAGACAGGCTGCAGCGTTATCCCTTGGACAGGGCTTGGATCCATAGTTTGCATTTATGCATACAGTGTATATGTGAGTCTTTATAAGTCTTCTGATGTTCATGTTTTCATTATTATTGGGCCATTGGGCCGTATTGAGTTACTTTTGTTGTTATTATTATGGGCTGTTGAGCCCGAGTTATTGCTGTTTACACTGTATGCTGGTCTTATTCTGGTTGGGTTGTCACAGTTCCGGCACGTGTTTACTGTGTACGGTAAATACAGGTCGGGGCGCTTCAGAGAACCCGACGGGCTGCACCACCTGCAAACGACACTGCCGCCTGCAGATCGCCGCCCGCCCAGACGA
Source organism: Turnera subulata (assembly GCA_028386065.3). NCBI lineage: Eukaryota > Viridiplantae > Streptophyta > Magnoliopsida > Malpighiales > Passifloraceae > Turnera > Turnera subulata. The sequence continues at coordinate 1,208 of JAKUCV010000087.1, read as the reverse complement.
GCCAGCCGCCGCCCTCTCTCCCGTCGCCTTGCGTGTCGCTGCAGCCTCCATTCCTTGTGTAGCTGCCGTCGTCGCTTGCCTCGTCACGCACTGCCGGCGAGCTCACCAAGGTGAGCAGATCCACGGGTCAATGGTGACCCATTTGAGGCAGGTCGACCCGCGACCCGGATGCTTGTGGGTTGAGTCTCGCGGGCCGGGTCGAGCTAGAAGGGTTGGGTTGTGAGTTTAGTTGGGCTGGAAAGTTGGGTTGGGCTGATGGTTTGGTTTGGGCTAGCTGCGTGGGCCTGAGCTCATGTAGCAGACCAGGCCTAACCCATGGGCCCAGTCCGGTAAAAAAAAAAAAAGAAAGGAAGAGAAGAAATATTCTGGAATTAAAAAAATAATAAATAGATATAATTTTTTGAAATAAAAATAATTTGTATTTTGGGGAAAAAATATATATATAATAATAATAATAATAATAATAATAATAATAATAATAATAATAATAATAATAAAAACAATGGTAAATAATAATTTTGGAAAGTACATACTTGTAGAAATAAATATGGAAAGGGTATTATCAAAGTAAGTATTGTACTAGTATAGTATCCGGGTATAGGTATAAGTATAATATTATTTTAGGCACTGGAATTAAATTGTGAATTATGACGATAATAGAAAATAACCCGCGGGAGTAACTGAGACGAGTCAGTATTTATTTTCCGGTATACAGTAGTAGCATGACATTGCATATCACTTATGTGTGCATATTATTTGTTGATATAGGAGTTGACAACGAGCAGATACCTGAGGAACCGGACTTGGAATTTGCTGGACATTTCCATAATTGATAATCGGCTAAGGTGAGGATGGATAACCTTTGTTATGTTGCCTGTAATACTTTGTGTGCTTGTTGTTTGATTGAACTGCTGAGATATTCACTGTTGGTTATCGATTGCTGTGATTATTGCTGTGGTGATTGTTGGATTGAGATATCGATTTTGCGTTGAGATTGATGTTGAATTATTGACTGTGGATAATTGAGAAATGGAAACTGGAATTGGAAATTGGAATTGATATGAGGTGAAGATATAATTGTCATGTGGAAAGTTGTGATACGACCCGATGGTTTGAAAATTAATTTTGGGATGCTAAGGTCCGTTATTTGGTTTGGATATTTGATTTGGTTGGCATGTTGATGCCTGTGGTTGGGGTATACCGAATAC
>JAKUCV010000086.1:178526-225277 GCA_028386065.3 Turnera subulata | reverse complement strand
GGGGGGTGGTGTGGGGGGGTGGGGGGTGGTGGTGTTGAATTAGCTTTTCTTCTTTTTCTGGTTTTCTGTGATTTGGCTCGACATAGAAACCAAATGTGAAACTTGAATGAAATGCGAAGATAAATGCAGAAAAGCAAAGAACACAAGCAATTTATAGTGGTTTCCCACTCAAGAGTACATCCACTACCTAAAGGTCCCCCTTTTAGGATTTCTAAACTATCCACTAATTTGGCTTTTACAGGTGAGCCAAATAACCTATGGTACACAAGTTTTTGCAGGCTGAACTTGCTAAACCTAACCCAAAGCTGAACCTAGCTTTGTCTACCCAACAAAATTATCCCCTTATCCTACTGATTACAACCTTTCCTAAGGCAAAGCTTCAAGAGTGACTCACTCAAGAAGTTACACAAATTAAGCACAAAGAATATCTCTCAAGGTAAGCTCTTTTCACAACTTAAAATCTCTTGAATGGCTAGGTTAATTTGCTGTGAGGCTCCAATCCTCTATTTATAGAATCTAAGGATGGGGAGGAGTGTCTTCCAACGGCTAGATTGCTTCCAGGTGGAGCACAAGTTGACTTCTTTCTTCATTTAAGAATTGTCAATATTTGGCTGTTGGCTGAACCATAACTGGTAATTATTTGGGTAGAAATTGTTCTTTTAATCTTCAAAAAGTTTCCCCAAAAATGAAAGTGAGGACCACCAGCTCGTTGAGGCATGAAAGAGGGTGTGAGGACCACTTTTCTGACCGTTAGTTGACTCTTGGAGACCAAGTAAATCCGTTGCTTTAATTGCACAAAAGTCAGCTACATTTCAGGACCACTTCTCCAACTGCCCAGACAGCAACATTTTGGTTCAACGAAAAAGCCACGCTGAAGCCAAATCTTCACGGTATTTGGTTTCTTCCATAAAACAAATTTTCTGCAAATGCTTAAAACACACAAGGACTTTTCATACTGTTTGTTAATCATCAAAATAATAATATAACAATTGAATAATCATCAAAAATATACTAAACAAGATTAGTTTTAATTAATTACTTAATTAAGCACTTAACACATGTTTAGGCTAACAATCTCCCCTTTTTTTATGATGACAAACATGTTGTCTATTTTGCCATTAAAACAGTGGTTAGAAATAGTATACCCAGATAAGCAAAACTCCCCATGTTTTATAGCATAATTCGAGAAAATTTTAACGCATTCATTTGGCTCGATTTTTCAGCCAAATGCTCCCCCTGCGTATATGCACCGTATACTAAAAATGCTAAAGGCTTTTAGCCAATAGCTCCCTCTGCATAAGAGCATAGTATACAAGTTTCTCTTGTATGATTTCATACACAAATATTATACAAGTTTCCCTGCAAAGAAATTCTCAACATAACATTTGGCTTAACCATCAGCCAAATATATCATCGATTAATCAACATTATAAGTACATAAGTATTTCCTGCAATAATTATTTGGCTTTCACATCAACCAAATTTATCAACATTATAAGCTTATCGACATTTGGTTGTTTCACAGAGCCAAATGTTTGTTCCCTGCATAAAAATTACATACACAATATATCGCAGCAGCAATAGAACAAATATCAATCAAACAACAACAACACAACAACATTTATAAGCACATAAGTATTTCCTGCAATAATTATTTGGCTTTCACATCAGCCAAATTTGTCAACATTATAAGCTCATCGACATTTGGCTGTTTCACAGAGCCAAATGTTTGTCCCCTACATAAAAATTACATACACAATATATCGTAGCAGTAGTAGAACAAATATCAATCAAACAACAACAACACAACAACATTTACCTCCCCCTTTTGACATCAGCAAAAACAAATAAGATCCAAAGGAGATAATAGATAGCATCATAAAAACCAAAAGTAAACCCAAATATTCGACTTACAAACCAAATATAAGCAGTAGTAATAAAGAGTACTTATGTAGAAACAGATAAAAAGAGTACTTATGGAGAATGCAATGCATGACCTAAAGCATCAGATCTGTTGGAGCATCATTCATCATCAGAATCATTTTTAGAGAGGGCTGTAGAGATTTGGTTGAGCTTTTCAAAGATCTTCTTTTGAGACTTCTTCATTTGGCTGGGGATAGAGCTGACTTTAATTTTTAGCTCACTGATCTCTCCCTTGAGAGTAGTCATTTGCTCTGACACATTACCAATTTTCAAACCCTTTCCAGCAGATTTGGTCACAAAGTATTCACCATCAAGATTTGGCTTGATAGACATTTTAGCCAAAGTATCTGAATTGTTCTTCTTGAGAACAATTGGCCTATCAGCAAGAGTGGGAGTAATCTTCAATTTTTTGGCCAAAAGTGTGATAAGAGAGTGAGAATGCTCTTTGTAAAGAGACATGTGATGAAGGATAAGTGTACCAAAACATATAGAGGACTTCTTGTTGAGGCACGCCAGAATCCATTGATCAAGTTTCTTGATCACCGTTTGAGAATTCTTCCTAGGCATGATAACCCGAGTCAATGTATACATCAGAGCTCTGTCTCTTGGTTTCAAACTATTGTAATTTCCAGATTCAAGGCTATTGAAGAGAATCTGGTTCTGCTTGGAGTGACATGGAGTTTTGGGAATGTTAATTGGAGTCCCGGATGCTGAATCATAGAATCTAATCTTTCATGGCTTGATCTTAAGCATTTCACAGATTAACTCAGTTGTCACCTTGATCTTCTTCCCTTTGATTATTGTCTTGATGCACTCAACTATCCCCTTATTTTCATACTCAACAGTCATATTGTCATACAAGTCCATCATAAGAACTTCATAGCCTTGTACCTTCAAAGTGGCTAAAGTCTTAAGAGTAGCTTCCTTCAACAATTTTGTTACTCCAATGGCTTCAAAATCAACAAGCTCCATTGTATAGGTTGGAGTATGAGTAAAGTACTTCTTTTTAGTCCTCTTCTTGAAACCCGAGTTGGAAAGATTCTTCAATTTTCTTTTGGTTGGTGCAGGAGTGGATTCTTCTTCTTTCTTAGACTCCTCATCCTTTTCTTCATCATCTTCAGCCTTATCAGACCCTTCATCATCTTCTTCATCCTTGTCCTCATCTTCATCACTGTTATCCTCATCTTCATCTTTCTCTAATTCTTTCACGCTTTCATTGCCATGATCAGAACTCTCCTCTTTGTCACTGTCATTTGGCTCGTCATCACTCTGCTTGGCTCCAGAGCTTTCTTGCTCTTCAGCATCTCGCTTCCTCTTCTTGGAGTCTTCATGGATAGGTGAGTTCTCACTGTGGATCTCATCATCATCAGAATCAACCTCAACAACCTTCTCTCTAAGCTTCTTTCCTCCTATTCCAAACAATGTCTTCACACGAGTACTTGGCCTGACATGTCTAGCATGAGAGCCTTGAGTGGTTGGAGTATGAGCCAAATGTTTTGGCATCTTCGGCTTAGGCGCATCAAACTTTGTCTTGGAACTCTCTGCCTCTGGTTCAATGCTTGGGTTAACCTTCTCAGTGGAAGATTTGGTCTCGGGCTGAGCCAAATCTCCTTCTGGCAGCAAGCTTTCGTCTTCTTTTGGCTTTTCCTCAACAGATTTGGCCTTCTCAATAGTCTGGGCCAAATCTTCCTTCTCCTCTTCATCTACCTGTTTGGCCACTTCTTTTTCAATTTCAGCAACATGTACCAGATATCTGTTGCATCCTTGTCTTTTTCTGAAATGGGGATCCCTGTTGGGATTTCATCAACAATCTTAGCAGTCTTACTCTTCTCCGTTTCATCTATCTTTTTCTGTTCTCCGGATTTGGCTTCTTCATTAGCCAAGTGCTGTTCTTCTGCAGGAGTACTAGATTTGGCTTGCACTATAGCCAAATCTTCTTCTTTAGTGTTCATCATATGAACCAGGAGACCACCCAGTTCCTTCATTTTCTCCTCATAGAATTCTTCTGCATCCTTTCCCGGAGGAGGCACCAGCAACCTCACAAATGCAGCAAGCAAATTGGTTTTGGCTTTTGATGAGCAAGAACCCTCATCAACATCCAAAGGCTTAACCTTTTCACTCGATTCAGCCATCTTCTCTATAGCATAATCAGATCTGGCCTTTGCCAAACTAGAACCCTCACTAACACAATCAACTTTATCAACAGACTTAATCTTATCACTAGATTTCTCAACATTCATGATAGTACTATCGACTACAGCATTCCTAGCATCAGATTGAGTCTCAATCGACCCTATCAGAGTTTTATCAGCAACATACACCTCTCCAAAACTTGAAACTCGAAAACTAAAAGGTTCAGAGGTTAAAATACCGGTTTCAAAGATGTTCCCTGGTGGTGCTTCTTCAAGGTTGAAGGTATGCACCTTAGAATCGGGTTCTTTTCCTGGAGGCACCATGGATTCTTGGGTCTGAGTCCCAAGTTTGAATTTCTCGATTTGAATAGCCACCTTTCTTTTTGGTGAAGTGAAATCAGGGCTCGCTTTCTCTTCTTTCTCCTTGCCCTTTTTCTTCTCTAAAGTCGAGGTCTTCTTGAACACTGGTTTTGCAGCAGCAACCTTGGTTCTTCCTTTCGGAGGTACTGGGGGTTTAGGTGGTTTTTGTTTTGAGGATGTCTCCTTCAGATTTTTCCCTTTGTTGGTTCTCATAATGGTAAGTGTTTTAGGGTTTAAGGTGTTTGTGTTTCAGAGAAAAACTGAAAAGGAAGTTGAAGACGAAATAGGTTATGGAGAGAGAGAGTAGTCACAAGTTTTAAGGAGAGAGGTTATCCAACTACCATCAATGGACCACTTTGCTTTTCAGTTATTCCTTTTTCCTTTTTGACAGATGTGGGACACCACATATAGCCATTGCCTCAGATTTTGTCTAGTCGACTTTGCACTCTCTTTCTTCTTTTCATTAACCGCTGCCTTTTGTCCACTGGATAATAAGTTTTGGCTCGTCCATGAACCAAATACTGCAGCTCTTTCTCCTTGATGCCTTTGATGATTAGATGACAGCCACGATGTGTCCTCATATGCTCATATGCTTAGTGCAGGTGTGAAATGTGTGACAATTGTATATATTCTAAGTGCATATATGTGCAATATGTTATGATATGCATGAACACATAAAAACCAAATGTGGAGCCAAATTAGAATACTTATGATATATTGCAAATACCAAGCTCGAGTCTTATTTTGGTGAACTGATCTCCCTTCAATGGTTTGGTGAAGATATCAGCCAGTTCATTTTCAGTTCTCACAAACTCAATGGTCACATCCTTCTTCAACACATGGTCTCGAATAAAAAGATGTCTCACTTCAATATGTTTGGTTCGAGAGTGTTGCACCGGATTCTTAGTTAGATTGATGGCACTTGAGCTGTCACAAAAGATAGGAACACACTTGACAGTTAGTCCATAATCAGCAAGTTTTTGTTTCATCCATAACACTTATGCACAGCATGCTCCAGCTGCTACATATTCAGCCTCGGTTGCGGAAGTAGCAACTGAATTTTGCTTTTTACTTGACTAAGATACAAGTGATTGTCCAAATAATTGACAAGTACCACTTGTACTTTTTCTATCAAGAGTGCACCCTACAAAGTCTGCTTCTAAGTAGCTTGTTAGTTCAAAAGAGTTCACATTAGGATACCACAAGCCTAAAGATGATGTTCCTTTTAGTTACTTGAAGATGCGCTTGATAACTTTAAGAAGAGATTCTTTTGGGCATGATTGAAATCTAGCACACAAGCAAACACTATACATAATGTCTGGTCTTGTAGCTGTAAGGTAAAGAAGACCACCTATCATGCCTCTGTATAATTTTACATCAATATCCTTACCATTCTCATCCTTGTTAAGTTTATTGCTAGTGCTCATTGGTGTCGGACTAGTTTTGGCTTCTGACAAGCCAAATCTTTTCAGCAGCTCTCGTGTGTACTTTGCTTGGTTAAGAAAAATCCCACCATTGAGTTGCTTGACTTGAAAACCCAGGAAGAAATTTAATTCTCCCATCATGCTCATTTCAAACTCGCTGTGCATAAGCTTTTCAAACTCTTGACAAAGAGATTCATTAATAGCACCAAATAGAATGTCATCAACATATATTTGCACAAAAATGATATCATCTTTGTTTGATTTCACAAATAAAGTTGAATCTACCTTTCCTCTTGTAAAGCATTGTGAAATCAGATATGAACTTAATCTATCATACCAAGCCCTAGGTGCTTGTTTAAAACCATATACTGCCTTTTTCAACTTGAAAACATGTTGTGGATGCTCATGGTTTTCAAATCCTAGAGATTGTTCTACATATACTTCTTCCATGATATATCCATTTAGAAAAGCACTCTTGACATCCATTTGATAGAGTTTGAAGGATTTAAATGATGCAAATGCAAGCAACATATGAATGGATTCAAGTCTAGCTACTAGTGCAAAGGTCTCATTATAATCAATACCTTCCTCTTGATTGTATCCTTGTGCAACCAATCGGGCTTTGTTCCTTACCACAGTTCCTGATTCATCAAGCTTGTTCCTAAAGACCCATTTGGCTCCAATGACAGGATGGTCTTTTGGCCTTGCAACAAGCTCCCACACATTATTTCTCTCAAACTGATTAAGCTCTTCTTGCATTGGCAATACCCAGTTTTCATCAAGTATGGCTTCATTTGCATTTTTAAGCTCAACTTGAGACAAGAAGGCAAGATGTGTATTGATATTTTGTAATCTGGATCTTGTGGTTACTCCTCTTCTAGGATCACCTAATATAGCCTCAGTTGAATGTCCTCTGGGTGCTTGAACATTTGAGTTTCTCGGCTGTGAGTTTGAAGCAGATTCCAGAACATTTGGCTGCACATTATTATTCTGAACATTTGGCTCGGAAGAAGCCAAATGTTGTTGAACCGCAATTGGATCAGGCAGTTGCTCTTCTTTTGTCTCATCAATGACCTGTGGCTGATTATTAGGGGTAAACTCAACTTTTGTATCATCACTAAAATCATTCAAGTTAATCTCATCAAACACCACATGCATAGACTCTTCAACAACCATGGTTCTTTTGTTATATACCCTATAAGATTTACTACTCAATGAATAACCAAGGAATATACCATCATCAGACTTAGCCTGAAACTTATCTAGATTATCTTTAGTATTCAAGATGTAATACCTGGAGCCAAATGTGCGGAAGTATGCAATATTTGGCTTTCTATCGTGCCAAATCTCATAAGGTTTCTTTTCAATTAATGGATGCAAAGAGACTCTATTTAGGACATAGCATGCTGTGTTCACAGCCTCAGCCCAGAAATAGGCAGGTAACTTATACTCATTAAGCATAGTTCTAGCCATTTCTTGTAAGGTTCGATTCTTCCTTTCCACAACCCGATTTTGTTGAGGTGTTCTAGGAGTCTAAAATTTGTGTTCAATGCCATTTTGTTCACAGAATTGATTGAAGGTGGAATTATCAAATTCTCCTCCATGATCACTTCTGATTTTAGATATTTTATACCCTTTTTCATTTTGCAGCTTCCTAACTAATGAGCCAAATTCTTGACATGCTTGATTTTTTTGTGAAAGAAATAAAACCCATGTGATTCTAGAATAATCATCAACTATGACAAATGCATACTTTTTACCATCAAGACTCACAGTTCTTGTTGGACCAAAAAGATCAATATGTAAGAGTTCAAGAGGTCGAGAAGTTGATACCATATGTTTTGGCTTAAAAGAACTTTTGATTTGTTTACCGAGCTGACATGCACGACATTTGGTTTCTGCCTCGAACTTCAGTTCTGGCAGACCATCAACCAAATCTTTCTTTGATAGATTTGAGATAAGTTCAAGATTTGCATGCCCTAGCCTTCTGTGCTATAGAGTTGTTGTATCTGTTCTTGCACTAAAGCACTTGATCTCAGGATTAGTAACATTATTTAAACGTATAGAAAATAGATTACCAATCCTTTTTCCAACAAATAAGATATTCTCATCATCAACTCTACTCACAAGACATCTAGATGATTCAAAAGTAACTCTGAATTCTTTATCACAGAGCTGACTGATACTAAGCAAGTTGTACTTAAGATTATCAACAAGTAGCACATGCTCAATAGTTGGGTTAGTGCCAATCTTACCAATACCGAGGATTTTTCCTTTAGAACTATCACCAAATGTAACATTACCTCGGTGTTTTGAGAGAAGGGATGTAAATTTTAATGGGTCATCTGTCATATGCCTTGAACAACCATTGTCCAGAACCCATTCATCCCTTGCGTCCTGTCAAATGATCAAGTTTTAGGTACCCAAACTAACTTAGGTCCATCAGGGTTAGATTTGGCTCCTTTTGGAACCCAAATATATTTAACATGATTGTGTCTCTTCCTATGAAAGCATGATCTGATCATATGACCAACATTTCCACAGTAATAGCATGTGATATCAGGTTTATGTGAGTGCTTGTGATGTCCCTACCTAGGATGTTCACGATTTCTAGGTCTATATTGTGATCTAGATTCAGCCTTGACAAATTTAACTGGCAGATTTGGCTTGTTAAAAACCATATGTGTAGCGCCTATTCCACTTTTATCTAGTGAATGCCTTTGTTGTCCTAGCAGCAAATTCAGGCTATCTCTTTCAATTGTGAACTTCTCTAAGGAATATTTTTAGATCCTCTACTTCAGCCTTTAGAGCATCATTCTTTTGAATCATCATTTCACACTTGCTCAAATTACTAGCTAGCTTTTTCTCAAGGTCATTATATGCATTTTGAGCAGCAAGTTTCTCCTTCTTTAATGACACACAAATAGACAAACTTTCAGTATGTGCATGCTCAAGAGTCTCATATGCAGTTTTATGAGATGTATGATCAAATTCAAGCAGATGATACGTTTCTTATATGAAATATTCTTCTTAAGTGCTTGCTCATACTTATCATGCACATCTTCAAATGCATCTTGAAGTTCATCAAAAGTGTAATCAAGAGAGTCATTTACCTCAGTATCTTCTCGAGCCATTAAGCATAGATTTACTTCTTCATCAGAATCAGAGTCACTTGATGAATCCAAATCATCCCATGCTGACATAGCTTTCTACTCTTTGCTCCGTGGGAAATCAAAATTGGCTTTTTAATGTGGACATTCTGACTTGATATGGCCTGGTCGATTGCAGCCAAAACACACCGGTGAGTCTTTCTTTTGTTTAGTTGATTTGGCACCTTGGAAACCCTTTCCTTTCATTTGCCTTCTCTTTCGAAGAAATTTGACAAACTTCCTGGTGATTAGTGCCATATCCGTATCATTGTACTCATCACTAGACTCTTGGTCCGCCTTAAGAGCCAAATCTTTCTTCTTTGGTTCTTTTGGTTCTAGTTTAGAACCATGAACTATAAGCTTGCCGATGAGCTCATCATAAGTGAGAGTATTCAGAATCTAAGCTTCTTCTATAGCTGTGACTTTTTGCTCCCACTCCTTAAGTAGAGATCTAAGGATCTTTTTCCACTTTATCTCTATGAGTGACGGGCCTACCAAGTAGGGCTAAACCATTGCAAAGAAAGGTGAAGCGTGTGTCCATTTCTTGCACAGTTTCTCCAGCAGCCATTTGGAACAACTCATAGTCCCTCATTAGGCAATTGAGCCGGGACTCCTTTACTTGGTTGGTTCCTTCATGTGTGACACAAAAAAGCCTCCAAATTTCATAGGCTGTACCACAAAGCTAACTCTTTGAAAATCACTTTCACTTATACCACATAGTAGTATATTTTTGGCTTCTGCATCAAGCTTAGCTCTCCTTAGCTCATCTTCAAACCAGAATTGCATGTCTCTTTGAGGTCTGGTATAGGGACTCTGAACAATATTCCACATTTTAAGATCTTTCCCTTCAAGGAAGATCTTCATTCTAAACTTCCAATAGTCAAAGTTCACTCAATCAAAGTATGGAGCTTTGTTGACACTTGTACCTTCATAAGCCATGATCTTTCTCTCTAGAGGTTAATCCACTAGATTGAGAACGCAGCTCCGCTACCAATTGTTGGCCCAGAAAAGGCTAAGAAGGGGGGCTTGAAATAGCTTTTCTTCTTTTTCGGATTTTCTGTGATTTGGCTCGACACAGAAACCAAATGTGAAACTTGAATGAAATGCGAAGATAAATATAGGATAGCAAAGAACACAAGCAATTTATAGTGGTTCCCCACTCAGGAGTACATCCACTACCTAAAGGTCCTCCCTTTAGGATTTCTAAACTATCCACTAATTTGGCTTTTACAGGCGAGCCAAATAACCTATGGTACACAAGTTTTTGCGAGCTGAACTTGCTAAACCTAACCCAAAGCTGAACCTAGCTTTGTCTACCCAACAAGATTATCCCCTAATCCTGCTGATTACAACCTTTTCCAAGGAAAAGCTTCAAGAGTGACTCACTCAAGAAGTTACACAAATTAAGCACAAAGAATATCTCTCAAGGTAAGCTCCTTTCACAACTTAGAATCTCTTGAATAGCTAGGTTAATTTGCTGTGAGGCTTCAATCCTCTATTTATAGATTTTAAGGATGGGGAGGAGTGTCTTCCAACGGCTAGCTTGCTTCTAGGTGGCGCACAAGTTGACTTCTTTCTTCATATAAGAACTGTCAATATTTGGTTGTTCTTTTAATTTTGAAAAAGTATCTCCAAAAATGGAAGTGAGGACCACCAGCTCGTTGAGGGATGAAAGAGGGTGTGAGGACCACTTTTCTGACCGTTAGTTGACTTTTGGAGACCAAGTAAATCCGTTGCTTTAATTGCACAAAAGTCAGCTACATTTCGAGACCACTTCTCCAGCTGCCCAGACAGCGACATTTTGTTTCGATGGAAAAGCCATGCTGAAGCCAAATCTTCACGGTATTTGGTTTCTGCCAGAAATCAAATTTTCTGCAAATGCTTAAAACATACAAGGACTTTCCATACTGTTTGTTAATCATCAAAATAATAATATAACCATTGAATAATTATCAAAAAATATAGTAAACAAGATTAGTCTTAATTAATTACTTAATTAAGCACTTAACACATGTTTAGGATAACACATCCCATAAACCTAGATAGAAGAAATTAGTTCATGAAGGAGAAGAAGAAGAAAATAAAATAATAGAGAGTATTCGACATGACTAAAAATAAAAATAAAAGAAAACTCCAAGAACCACTTTTTTTTTCCAGCCGAAATTCGTGATTTTCCTCCTCCTCTAGCTTGTTAATTTTGTGAGAAAGCCTCTTGCTTTTATGTCTAGGGTTAAATTCTAAAAAGAGTAGGTTTTGGAATTAAATTCCTAGACTTTAGCTTCAAGAATCCCTATTTAATTAAGCTTCTAGATCTTCTTTCCTTGCTGGGAGTGTCCACGTGATCTCCTAAAAAACTCCTTGAATTTAGGTGCAAGCTCTAAATTTATTAAAAAATCGGGACTTTGGCGCAACACCCACTGTCAGGTTGAATCTGGACACTGTCGCTGGTGCAGTTCGAACTGGAACTGGGCATTCAGCAGCGCTTCACTGTTTTCAGGCCTAAATCGTCAAAAATCCACTCCAAAAGGACCTAATTGCACCTGAAAGCAAATAAGAGCTAGAAGAGTAGAACTTGGTGTAAAAGCAAGTGATTTTCTATCTAAATGCATGAATTGATGCTAAATGCAAGGCCAAAAGACTACAGTGCATGCTGTAAAAGTAGTGTAATTTCATGCTCATCACAGCCTCACACCGTGCTAGAACTGTTTCAACGTTAGCCAAACAAATCGATAGAAGTGACATAAACTGAGAAATCATCCATAAATACCTCCATTATGTGCTCTATCAGGTCATGGAATTTGGCTATCATGCAGCGCTGAAAAGTGGCAAGAGCGTTGCACAAATCAAATAGCATGCGCCTATATGCAAATGTGCTATAGGGGCATGTGAATGTTGTTTTCGCCTGATCACTTGGGTGGATTGGAATCTGGAAGAATCCAGAGTATCCATCCAAGTAGCAAAAATGTGTATGTTTGGCTAGTTGTTCTAGCATTTGGTCAATGAATGGCAAAGGGAAATGATCCTTCCTAGTGGCCTTGTTAAGTTTCCTATAGTCTATGCACATTCTCCAACCCGTGACAGTCCTAGTTGGTATGAGTTCCTCTTTTTCATTTTTCACCACTGTCAGTCCTCTCTTTTTAGGAACTACATGCATTGCACTAATCCAAGGCCTATCTAAAATTGGATATATGATCCCTGCTTCTAGCAGTTTCAAGATTTCCTTTTTAACCACCTCCTTCATATTTTCATTTAGTCTTCTTTGTGGTTCTATTATGGGCTTACTGCCTTCTTTCAAAAGAATGCGATGCATGCAGAGATTAGGACTGATACCTGTTACGTCATCAATGGTATATCCCATTGCCCTTCGGTGCTTGTTAACAACCGTGCGCACTTTTTCCTCTTCTTCCTGTGAAAGGTCAACACTAATAATGATAGGGAATGAGTAAGTTTTAGGGTCTAGGTAGATATACCTGAGTTGGGGTGGCAGAGGTTTCATTTCCACCCTTGGTGCTTCTTTTGCAAGTTCCAGCTCTTGCATAGGCTCTGCAACTGGCTGAGGCTATTGTTCTGCAGCATGGACCTGTGCATCATTTTCTGGCATTGTTTCTTCCGCCAGAAATTTTGGTACCTTCTGCAGGGCTGTTTTGTCTCCCTCAATGAGTCCATTGACTAGGAAACCTAACAACTCATCTTCATGTGTTTCCATGAGTTGAGATGCCTTGACTAGTGCATCGACAGGGTACTTACCATATAGCACTATCCTGCTCCAAATTCATTTCTCTGTGCCTTTTGGACATTAAACTCTACAGTTTCCTCTCTAAGTCGTAGTGTCAATGTTCCATTTGTGCAATCGATCATGGCTCCTACTGTGGCTAAGAATGGATGCCCTAGAATGATGGGTGTCTTTTCTTCCTCCGTCATGTTCATCACCACAAAGTCTACAGGGATGTAGAAATTGCCAACCTTGACTGGCACATCCTCCAACACTCCCAGAGGGTACATGAGTGAGCGATCAGCAAGCTGAATTGTCATTCCTGTGGGCTTGATGTCTCCAAGGTTCATATTTTAAGTGATGGAGAGTGGTAACAGGCTGACACTGGCTCCTAGATCACATAGGGCTCCTTCAATTTTCTTGTCCCTAATGTTACAAGGTATTGTGAGGCTTCCTGGATCTGAACATTTTCTGGGTGGATGGTGCTGAATGAGAGCACTCCCCTGGGCTGTCATGGCTACAGTCTCAATATCATCAATGGTTCTTTTCTTTGATAGAATATCTTTGAAGAATTTAGCATATGAAGGCATTTGTGTGACCACATCACTAAAAGGGACGTTGACATATAATTTGCTCAACATTTCCTTTAGCTTATTGAATTACTTCTCCAGTTTGGATTTGTGGTATACTTCGGGGTATGGGAGAGGAGGTTGATAAGGTCGAATAGTCTGGGGCTGTTTCTCAACTCTTTTTGTGCTGACAGGCTCTGCCACAGGCTCAGCCTGTGTCTGGTCTGTCTGCCCCAAACTGGATGTCGATGCTTATTGTTTGGTTTTCTCTACAGCCTCATGTGGTCTCGGCACTGTGTCCTTCAATTCCTTCCCACTGCGAAGTATCACAGTCTTGCAATGCTCATTCTTTGGATTTTCTATTGGTTTTCCTGGAAGAGCTCCTTGTTGACTAGTGGACGTCGAGGCTTGTTGAGCAATTTGATTCTCGAGGATTCTGTTGTGGGATTTGATTTGACTAATCTCCTCGCTTATCTTGTTCTGGTTCTCCAGGGTGGATTGCAGCATGCTCATCATGTCAGTGTTGTTGCCTTGTTGTCCTCCTTGATTCTGCCTTTGGTACTGAGGCTGTCCACCATGGTTTTGTCTCTGAAACTGGGGCTGTGGTGGAATTCTCTCTTCGTTCAGTGCCTTCCAAGAGAAGTTAGGATGGTTTCTCCAGGATGGATTGTAGGTGTTTCCATATAGGCCTTGCTTCTGTTGAATGTAGTGAGCCTGTTTAGAATCACATTCAGCAAAGAGGGGACAACTCGAAGTGTTGTGAGGTCCTCCACATCCTTCACAGTTTGGAGCTGTGACTGCAGCTGCCTTGACTTGAGCAGCCCCTAGTTGTTTGTGCAGGGCTTCTATTTTTGCTTCTAGCTTGGTCACTCGGTCTACAATAATTATTCCCAAGGCCTTGACTTTCCTGACTTGTGTCTTTCTCTTGGACAGTGTGGATTATGATGGTTGGTAGTTGTAGGAACTGTGACATAGAGATGTAGGGCCGAATAGGCTGAGCATGTTCTGCGCCCTGGTGCGCTCCTTCATTGGGTCTGTCCGCCATGTTTTGCTTTTTTCTTTGTTCTGCCTGCGAATCTGGCAGGTTGTTTTTTCGATTTCCTGGTGGAAGATTAGAGCTGGTTGCTTGCTTCTTGTTTGGGGCATCCACCACCTAAAAAACTTCAAACTGGAAAAGAAAGGGGTAAAATATAAAAGCCTAATAAATCAAAATAAAAAGCAAAAGAATCAAGCGCCAGTCCCCGGCAACGGCGCCAAAAACTTGATGCGTGCTCTACTGACACAAATTGTTCCTGCAAGTGGACAGGGTAGTTGTAGTACTTTTTCAAGGTCGTATCCACAGGGATTGGGTTGAGCCTGTTGCTTTTTAATTAGACGAATTAAGCTTGAAACAATTAAACAGAAGTGAAATTTTGGGTGAATGCGAATTGAAATTTAAAATAAGCAAGAGAATAAAAAGTAACAGCAGTGTTGAAGTAGGAAAAGATCAGATTTGGTGAAGTCTTAGGCATCCAGGGTTCACTTGTCTTGCTTTTATGCTCTAAATTGCTCAACAGCATCATAACAGGCTGAGCCTGTTGATGCCCTATGTTTAATAAGATGTCTTGAAGGGGCTTCCAACCTAATGTACTACTAACGGCTTTCGATCTTATTGATAGTTCCCCAAGCTCCCCCATCTACCCCCTGTCACTAGAATACACGTCCACTTAGGGGTGAAGTTTAGTGTTGGTGCTAAGTACCCACAATCTCTCCCTATCTTCTTTCGAACAGCTAGGGAGTGAAGGTTGACTATTGTAGGTCAAGTACTTCGGGCTTCTCCTTTCGGTCTTTCACCAAGCTACTACTTGATTAAAAATAGGCTTCTCAATAGTCAATCAAGTATCAGATTAAAAATGGTATTATCTTCTTGATTGTGATGCAACAGGCTGAGATTCTTGACAACACAAAATTGATTATAAAGATCAGTTCATACAGGCGCTCCCCACCTATACTCTACCCACCTGTTTTCACTCACAGGTGCCTCCCAAGATTCTTACCATCCTAATGCTTTCGCATCGGTCAAACCAAGGGGTTTAAGATTTGGTGTCGGGGATAATCCCTCAATTAATTCCTAATCTCTGTCAAAAGCCAGAAACTAAGGGTTGGTTGTTGTTGTTCCAGCAAATATGGTTTCTCTTTTCTGTCCTTCACCTAGCTACCTGTGATCACGCATGGGTTTGATCAAGACTCAAATATGGAGCAAGTTTGCAACAACCAAAACAAGAAATCGGGTTAAGAACATAAGATGAACAATTTATTACAATAAAAGCAGAAACATGTTACACCCATTCAACCTAAGAGGGGTTGTTTAGTTCACAATCTGAATTACAAAATCAAAGGGAATAAAAGAGAGCATAGTGTTTGGAACAAACTGGAGGTTAGGGATAACACGATTTATGCCCGGAAAAGACTACAGAATCGTGTTTCTCTATGAACCCTTGTTCCCGAACTTCTGCAAGTTTATGGGTGTTTGATCGATGGGTTCTTCGATGCCAGTTCTTTCTTCCTTCTTCCTATTTATAGGCGCGGATCCTCTTCTTCTCTCTTCTCCCACTTGCTGGAAGGTATGGGAGTTGGGCAAGTTGAACTTCAGTTGCCCATCATGTTCCTCAGGATAAGGCGCAATGGGAGGTGTGCCAATAGGCTGAATTCTTCATATCTGCAGGTTTAGAAGACTTTTAGGGAGGAAAATAATTCTTTAAGTGCAATATTCTTTGGGTGAATTGATTATTGCCTCTTTCCTATACAGAAAGTCTTCTGAAAACGTTTAGGTTATGATTGCAGGGTTGAAAGTTATGCAAGTGGCTAAATTTTATATTCTTTCTTCGCTTTTCTGGTCGCCTGCAGATTCCACAGGCTGAGCCTATGGTGGGCCTGTTTGCAATCTTTTTCGATTCTTCCTTGCAATTGAGTTCAACTTCTCTTGTGATTGGTGTAGTGGCATTGTGGCTTTGTGGATCAAAGCAAGGATAGTGAAATCCAGTGGATAATTGGTGGTTGGAGAAAGATTCATGGCCTTCTATTGATTCTGTAATGAACAACAAGCTCTCGAGTCTCGGAAACAGGCTCACGCTGTGGCAGAGGCTGTTCCTTCGAATTCTTCAGCAAAATCCTCCAAAATTCTTCGAAATGTACCTGGAATCACTAATCATACAGTATGGGATGGAATTTAAAGGAATATGATGAAATAATACAAAGCAAGGCATATAATCATGATAAATTGACAGCAAATATATTTAAAATCATGCCTAAAACTATACATATTTCATGTGCATCATCTTCCAAACTATGGGCTTGTAACTCACACAAACAAAAAATCAAATTGACCTTAGCTTTACCATCTTTATCATTAGTAAAAAAAAAGTAAAGAGTAAGGAAACCCCTCCTTCCCTCCATCTAACGTCTTCCCTCTCATTTCTTAATTTGATTCCTAAAGCAAACTGAAAAATAGTTGTAAAAAGGAGGATATTACCCTTTTCCTCTCAGTCAACCACCCCTTCAAAGAATTGAAAAGTGAAGAAAGAGAATCATCTTCCCCCTCCTTCTCTTTCATTTCATCTATGGTGGATAAGATAAAGACATATTAACGTTTGGCATTCTAGAGGGACAAAAGATTCTTCCGTTAATATTGTTGCACCATCCGGACATGACTTTAACATCGCCACGTGGGATCCCTGTCACATGCTTGCTTGGCTTTGCCTTTTCTTTTTGTTATTAATATTTTATTTTTATACTAGATTTGCTTTTTTGTTATTACATAAATTATTGTGCAAATAAAGAAATTGAACGTACGGCATTGATGTGTTCACGGAACAAAATTAAGGAGAAAGCGCAGAGTGCCGCCAATCACTCCGCAAGCAAAGATTAAACCCCAAGAATTTTATATATGTAAAAAAGAAGAAGGGAAATGGCAAAGACTAAAGAATTGGAGAAAGAAGAAAAAGGGGAATAATTAAAAGTGTTTTTTTGAAAGTAGAATTGTTGGCCAATCAAAAGCCTGGGGTTGGATGGAGGAGAGACAGAGAGGTATAGTTCCTGAATGAGCGGTGAGTATGCATGTGACTTTGTGTGACTTCAAAATTAATTTCTTCTTCTTCTTTCTTGCATGGCATGCATTTGCGGTCGGCTGGGTGTTCATGATTGGTGGAAATTGTTGGTCCCAGTTCCCTCACATTACAGAAATAGTCGAGCTGTCCTCAATCATTTTTTTTTTAAAAAATAAATTCTCAAGTATGAGCCGTGAGTGATGACTTTGGTGGTATTTCATCGGTTTAATTAACCCCTCTTGTACAAGTATTAGTATATCCATTAATACAGCTTTCTTTTACCACCCATAAAAGTTATTAGCGTCATTAGCACTCTTGTGTTAAAAGCATAAGAAGCGTGAGGTCTTGGATTCGAGTTTCATTTTTCTCAACTAGTATAAAAAAAAAAGGTATGGGTGACAAGAATACTCGGCACTTTCATGTGTTGGTCTGCAATAGGGCGAGGAGGAAGGGCATTTTACATTTATCGATATTCCGGGGGTGAATCTAACCCAACCTGAGGATATTAAAACAAAGGCAGTAAGGTTCTTTTTGTAGGCCTAAAAGTGCCTAAGAAGGGGGGTGAATTAGGCTTTAACTTTTTTTCGGACAGAAAGATTTGGTTTCTGTGATACCAAATCTTTGTGCTGCAATGCGAGTGCTTGGAGTAGAAAAACGTGTAAGAGAAGGAGAGGAAAATTAACATAGGGGATTTAGAGTGGTTTCCCTTCACCAGGTACCTCCACTACCTAAAGGTTCTTTCCTTTAAGATTTGAAACACTCACTATATTCAGGTTTTTTCGGGATCAACCTTAACCTTTACAAACACAAGATTTTCTAGGCTAAGCTCAAACCTTTACAAGTTTTTCACAGGCTAAACTCTAACCTCACAAGCTTTTTACAGGCTAAGCTTTAACCTACCCTTAAATCTAATCCTAGACATGAGTACCCAGCAAAACTAAACCAAGTCTTACTTACAAATTACCCCTTAGAACATGTTTCGCACAGTAAGCAGAAAAACCAGAACAAATACCAAATCTTTTAGCTCAAGTATACACTCAGATTTTGTACAATTGCTGGGATAAGATTCGAGAGGTCTAAACGTCCCTCTTTATAGAATCTGAGTGTGGAGGATAAGCTCCTGCAACGGCTCCTTGTACTCCAGTTGACTTCAGTTCAATAAAAGCTTCAGTTTAGTGCCGTTATGCATGTCAGCTCCTTGGTTGCAAAGAATTACCAAATCTTGAAAGTTTGGACCACTTTCTGGAGTTGAGTAGGAGTTAGGTGGGAACTTCTTCTGCACTTCCATAAAGTCTTCCCTCTTGTTCATCAATTCAAACGACTGGAAGTGGGAAGTAAATGCTTGCAGGACCACACGCAACTTGCTCGAAAAGTTGATAGTGACAGCTTGGGAGATATGGTATCGATAATAACCATATGTCGTGTGTCCAAGATATGGTATCCGAAGAAACCATAATTTTTCCTGTAAGCGAAAATCAACACAAGCAAAGCTAGCAACACACTTGTAATTTGTTAGTCATCAAAACTAGATAATGAACATGGTTAATCTCAGTTTAGTATTAGGAGGTGATTAACCCTGATTGTTTGTCAACAATCTCCCCCTTTTTTATGATGAAAAATTTGTGTTGATTTTTCTCATAACAAAGGTTCAAAAAATATTCCCATTACTTTTAAAAATATTTCTGTGATTCGACAAGGATAAGATTTGAAAATCTTATGAATTTTATATTGGCATACATCAGCCAATCATATATCTCCCCCTTTAGTTTTCAGTTTCTGCACAAAAGATTAGTCGAATGCATAATAATAAATACGAAGTAGCGCAGCATTTATTATTGTAAATTTTGGTTTGTGACATAAACCAAATCATAGGTTCAAGTGTGGTTTTTGATAAAATCCAGATTTTCAATCCCACACTTCCTGCATAAGACTAAAAATTAAACATATGGTTTTAATATCAACCATATCATAATTAGCATCAACTAATGCTCACAATAGTGCCTGCATAATCAAACATATGTACAACATAAGTACATTTTTCTCTGGAGTTTTGGTTTCTCTCAGAAACCAGAACCAATGTTCCTGCATAAGTCAATCAACACAGCACAAATTTCTCCCCCTTTTGGCATCAGCAGAAAGGGAGTGCAAAGCATAGGAACATAGCAGAGATCATGCAGATTAACACATTCAAAAGAGTAATATCCAAAGGTATCAACCATAATATCCAAGCAAACTGAAAATATCCAGAAATAGTACTAACCAAAATAGAACCAAACTAAAGAGCTGAGAGGAATGCAATGCATGATTTCTAAAGCATCAAATCTAAAAAGACTTCATTCATCATCAGAGGATACTTGAGGAGGGAATCGGGAAAGAACCAGCTGAAATTGGGCCATTATCTCATCCTTGAGATCAAGAATCTCAGCATGGATTTCATCCATGTCCTTCTCCAAAAGACTTAGACGAGTTCCCAGATCATCAATCATGGTTTCCTTGGCACTTACCCCAGCACGAATCACCTCAAACTGCCCATTTGTGCCAATCTTGATGCTCATATTGGAAAAGGTTTTACGGTAAAGGAGTCCAACGGGCTGAAGTTTAGCATTCTTCAAAGATTTCACACCAAACCTCTTTGCAATCATGGTAACCAAGCATCCATGACTTCTGGATTTATAAAGGGCCATGTGATGGAGAATCTGATACTCCCAACACACTGGACTTTTCTCCATAAGGCAGACAACTAGCCATAAATCATGATTGGAGATCTCATTGAAATGCCAAGGTCGGGGCAAGATTACTCAGGAGAGCATATACAATATAGCTCTAACAAGAGGAGTAGTCTGCTGATATGTACCTTTCTGGTTGGAAGCATACACCAATCTTGTTTGTTGACTGTAGGAGGGTGCTCCTTTGATGTTTACTTTAACACCGGACTTGGTGTCATAATGCTTGATGGTGCCTTTCTTGGGCTTCACCACATCCCGGATAATCTCTTCAGTCACCTTGATCTTTTTTCCCAACACAATGCTCACCAAATACTTGACCTCTTTTTTTTTTGTCCATCTTGATTTGCAGGTTTTTATAGAACTCAGCCACAATCCCTTCATCCGTTTGGATCTGCAAAGTGGAAAAATAGGCAAGCTTGAAATGCTTCAGGATAGGAGTGATTCCAAGACCTCAAAAGTCTTTCAAGACCAAATTTTAGTCTTTGGCGAGTGTTGTGAACTGCTTCGTCCCATCCTCTTTCTTGACCAACTCATCGGATTTGGCTTTAGCACTTTTCTTGACCTTTTCGTTAGGGGGCTCAAGGACCTCTTCTTCCTCTTCTTCTGTCTCTTGATTCTCCACATCTTCATTGTCAGCAATGTCATCCTCGACATCCTCTTCTTCTTCTTGCTTTCTTCTTTGTCTTCCTGTTCTTCTTCAACATCTTCACTTTTTTTTCTTCTTCTTCCTCTTCAGATTCAACAACATCTTCATCATTCTCCTTTTCATCATCTGAATAGAATTTGGAGATGAAATCATCCGTATCGTTTTCTTCAAGATCTGGTTTTCGAGCTACCAGATCATCCTTTGCAGACTTATAGCTTGTACACTTTTCGGACTCACTTTCTTTTGAACTTTTTCTCTTCATGTTCTTCTCCATCATTTGCTTTGGTTCATCAGTCTTGTGAGGAGACACAAACTTTTCAGAATGCTTCGCTAGCTCCTTCTCATTGTCTTATGCTAACTCGTCACGAGTATCTTTTTCAGCAAATCTCTTCTTCACCTCATCTGGCTTTTCCACGACCAGATCTTCATCCACATTCGAGGCTTTTTCCATCCCTTCCAGAGAATTGGTTGTGCCAGCAACCATATCTTCACTATCAACAGCAAGCTGTAGTTCACGAGTCAATTCTCCAAGAAACATCTTGGTTTCAATAGAACCAAGCTTTCCAAATTTCTCATAGATAACATGCACAATGGAATCAGTCTCTTTTGCAGTAGGCTTTCTGGGTAGATTCTGGTGCCATCAGATGTCTCTGCAAACAACTCAGCTTCTGCTTCATACAAAATTCTGATCCACTTATCTCTGAAGAATCGGTCTGACAAAGCTTCTGTTTCAACTCTTTTTGAAACTTCTGGATCAATTGTAACTCCATGAGCCCATTTCTGCAAGGGTATTAGCATTTGCTCAGTCATCGGCTCCTCTTGAGAGGATTTGTTTTGTTCAGCAGCCAAAGCCTAGAGTTTTTGCATTTTCTCCTCAAAATTGTTTCTGCCTAGTAGCCAACTCTTTGTCTTTTTCAGCTAAGTCTGCATCCATAACATGACCTGACGAACCCCCTTCATCTACTGGTCTCAAAATGTCAAGAAAGTATTCTCGAGCAGCTCTTTCACTTACTTTACCAAACCTCTTCATAATACTCGATGAAATAGAATTGATTTCATCTACACTTGGAGTACCAGAGAGCATCTTACACGCCCCTTGTATATTCTTTACTGCCCACTCTTCTGCTCATATAGCATTCTCACACCAACGTGTTTCTCTTTAGAGGGGACAATATTACATCTAGCATATTTCAGATCATAGAGTCTCTCTATGGCTATCCCGGTAGCATTTGAAACAACTGGTGGAGAGTTACAAAAGGTGGAGAGTTAAGCGTACTACCCAGAGCTTTCGTTTTCTTTTCCCTTTTCGATCAATTCGTTTGCATTAAATCTCTTTGATTCAGTAGACTTTATTGTTGATGACGAATCCATACTATCTTGCTTCTTCTTCTCCAAGGGTGCTTTCTTAGAAGATTGTGATTGTGCTTTTGTGGAGGGTTTTGATATAGAGTCAGGCTTCTCTTTTGGTGGATGTGTTTTCATGGTTGTTTTAGGGGATTTGTATGTGTTGGCTTCCTTAGTAGACTTCATCTCGATAGTTTAGGGTTTTGAGTGTTTAGGGTTTTTGTGTTTGAGAGAGTTTTGAAGAGAGATAAACTTGGGTGTGTGTGTGGAAGAGATAATGTAGGAGAGAGAGTATGACTCTTGGAATATATGGAGCGGTTTACTCACAATAACTTCTCCACTTCTCTTTGTTTCCTCTGACATATATATGGGAAGCATAAAAAGGTAACTGCCTTTTTCAGAACTCAACTGCCTTGTCTCTGCCTTTTTTTCTATGGTTAATAAATGTTGGCTGCTGAGAAATGGTTTTTCCAGAAACCATATTTCTTCGATATTGGCTTGTAGATGGTTTCTTATGAAACCAAATCTTTCCAGATTTCCCTTCAATTTCTTTGATGATTTGAACACCTTTTGAAAGTGACCTCATTTGCTTGAATGCATAGTGCTTATGTGCAAGTGTTGTGAATGCAATAGCATAATATGATGCATGAACATATGTGCATAGATATGGTTTATGCAGCAACCAGATTTACTCACAAACTTTTAAGGTAGATTGCACATGCCTAGCTCAAGTCTGATTTTTGTGAATTGCTCCTCTTTGAGTGGCTTTGTGAAAATATCAGCGAGTTGATTTTCAATCTTGACAAACTCAATGGCTACATCTTTCTTCAACACATGATCTCGGCTGAAATGGTTTCGAACTTCAATATGCTTGGTCCGAGAGTGTTGCACAGGATTTTTGGTCAAATTAATTGCACTGGAACTGTCACAATAGATAGGCACACAATTAAAGGTTAGTCCATAATCAGATAGAGTTTGCTTCATCCATAAAACTTGAGCACAACATGCTCCAGCAGCCACATGTTCAGCATCTGTGGTAGATTAACAACCGAATTTTGCTTCTTGCTTAACCAAGACACAAGGGATTGTCCAAGCAATTGACATGTCCCACTTGTGCTCTTCTTGTCTAAGGTACATCCTGCAAAGTCTGCATCTGAATAACTCGTCAAAGTAAAAGCATCAACTTTAGGATACCATAATCCTAATGATGGTGTACCTTTCAAGTATTTAAAGATGCATTTTATAGCTCCAAGATGTGATTCTTTAGGACACGATTGAAATCGAGCACATAGATATACACTAAACTAGATGTCAGGTCTGGTGGCAGTGAGATATAAGAGACTACCTATCATGCCTCAATACATCTTGATATCAACATCCTTACCATTCTCATCCTTGTCAAGTTTAGTGGAAGCACTCATAGGCGTAGGACTAGATTGGGTTACATCCATACCAAATCTTGTAAGCAGCTCGCGGATGTATTTTACTTGATTTATAAAGATGCCACCAACAAGTTGTTTAACTTGAAATCCCAGAAAGTATGTGAGTTCACCCATCATACTCATCTCAAACTCACTGTGCATAAGTTTATCAAAGTCCTTACAAAGAAGATCATTAGTGGCACCAAATAAAATATCATCAACATATATTTGCACAATGATCACATCATCTTTGCATGTTTTGAAAAACAAAGTAGAATCAACTTTACCTCTCCTAAAACCTTTAGACACAAGATAAGAACTTAGTCTATCATACCATGCTCTAGGGACTTGTTTTAGTCCATATAACGCCTTCTTAAGTTTGTAAACATAATCAGGATGTTCATGGCACTCAAAACCCGGTGGTTGTTCTACGTAGACTTCTTCCATAATAAATCCATTTAAAAATGCACTCTTAACATCCATTTGATATAATTTAAAGGATCTAAATGATGCAAAGGCAAGTAACAAGCAAATAGATTCTAACCTAGCAACAGGGGCAAAAGCCTCATCATAATTAATACCTTCTTCTTGATTATAGCCTTGAGAAACTAACCTTGCTTTGATTCTTACCACAATACCGAATTCATCAAGTTTGTTTCTGAAGACCCATTTTGTTCCAGTGACTGGGTGTTCAGGAGGTCTGGTTACCAGTTCCCACACATCACTTCTTTTGAACTGATTCAGTTCCTCTTGCATTGCATTAACCCAACATTCATCTTGGATGGCAACATGTGCGTTCTTGGGCTCAATTTGTGACAAGAATGCAAAGTGTGTATTCACATTCCGTATGGATGACCTTGTGGTTACTCCTCTGGTCATATCACCAAGAATAACATCAGCTGAGAGTCCTCTAGGTGCTCTGATATTTTGAGGAGTGCGTTGTAAAGTTGAAGCATGCTAGTGACATTTGGTTTTTCCGCAACCAGATCTGGCAGATTGTCATGTTGTTGTTGGAATGCATTATGTGGAACTAATACAGATAGTTCTTCATCCTTTTCATCAGAGGGAATATCAATGTTAATAACCTATGGTTGAGCATTAGGAGTAACATCTGAATTTTCTCAAACACTTAGATCACACGGGTCAGTTTCACCAAAAACAACATGTATGGTTTCTTCAACAACCATATTTATCTTGTTATAGACACGATAAGCTTTACTGGTTGTAGAATAGCCAAGAAAGATGCCATCAACAGATTTTGCCTCAAACTTGTCAAGGTTATCCTTTGTATTCAGAATATAGCATTTAGACCCAAAGACCCGAAAGTAGGAAATATTTGTTTTCTTCTCATACCATATCTCATAGAGTGTCTTTTCAATTATAGGACGCATTGAAACTCTATTTAAAATGTAGCACACTGTGTTCACACCCACTGTTTAGAAATATACTGGTAACTTATGCTCATTAAGCATAGTTCTAGCCATTTCTTATAAAGTTTGATTCTTTCTTTCATGAACCCCATTTTATTGAGGTGTTCTAGGAGTCGAAAAAGTATGTACCATGCCATTTTGCTCACAGAAATGATTGAAGGCAAGAATATCAAATTCTCCTTCATGATCACTTCTTATTTTTCAAATTTTATATCCTTTTTCATTTTGTAATCGTCTAACAAGAGTACTAAACTCATCACATGCACGATCCTTATGAGCAGGAAATATAACCCATGTATATCTAGAGTAATCATCAACAATGACAAGAACATATCTTTTACTACCTATACTCATGGTTCTCATAGGTCCAAACAAATCCATATGCAGCAATTCAAGAGGTCTAGATGTAGAAATAGCATGCTTGGGTTTAAAGAGACTTTTAACGTGTTTACCAAGCTGACATGCACGACATGTAGCTTCTTTTACATATTTCAGTGCGGGTAAGCCTTTCACCAACATCTTGCTTGATAATCTAGAGATAAGGTCCAAGTTGGCATGCCCTAGCCTTCTGTGCCACAAGGTTGGTGTTTCAACTAGTAGCATTATCAAAGGAAATAGAGTAGATATTCCATTTTCTAGTACCAGTAAAAATCACATCTTCATCCACTAAACTAACTAAGCATTTAGAAGCTTCAAAAGTGACTTTAAATCCCTTATCACATAGTTGACTCACACTAAGCAAATTGTATTCGAGATTATCAACAAGTAAAACATGTTCAATAGATGGGATAGAGTCAATGTTACCAAACCCGAGAATTTGTCTTTTGGACTTGTCCCCAAAAATTACTTTTCCTCGGTCATTCATGGTTAGGGATGAAAACATGGATACTTCTCCTATCATATGCCTTGAGCATCAACTATCTAAGATCCATTCATCCCCTGTCACCTGCGTAAAACAATTAGTTTTTAGGTACCCAAACTAATTTGGGTCCTGTGGGGTTAGATCTGGTTTCTTTTGGAACCCACACATATCTAACATTTTTATTTCTCTTTTTGATTCTGCAGGCTTTGATACCATGACCATTCTTTCCACAATAATAACAAGTAAAACGTGGTGCATGATAATATGTATGCATACATTTCCTAGAAGAATATTCATAAGTGTATCTTCTAACTCCATGCGACTGCATTTTACGATTTGGTTTGTTAGAAAACAAATTTGGTCTGTATGGCACGCTTTTCTTATTTGGTTTTCTATCGATCATATTTGACATACTTGACACTGAAGCATAGTTGTTCACATACTTATGTGACCTATGACTACTTAGATGTGAGGTGTTTGGTTTATATGGCACACTAAATTCTACCCTTACAGATCGCATAGTATGATTTGGTTTTTCAGCAACCAAATCTGTAGCGCCTAAACCTTCTTTCTGCATAGGATTTCTTTGCTGTCCTAACAATATATTCAGATTATTGGTACTACCAGTGAATTTCTCTAGAGAAGATTTTAGATCAACGACATGCTTCTCAAGAACACCTTTTTCATTTTCTAAGACTTTACACATATCATTCTTGCAAGCATATCCCTTTTCAAGTTCATCATAAGCATTCTTTAAAGCAAACTTTTCAGCATTTAAATCTTTACAGATTTTGATAGCATCAGAGTTAGCTAGCCTAAGTTTCTCATTTTCATTCATATAAGCCTCTTCATCAAATTCAAGTAAGTTAAGTTTCTTTTTATACTCTTTATTTTTCTTAACTACTTGCTTATATTTAACATGCAATTCCTCAAAAGCATCAAGTAATTCATCAAAATTTAGATCAAAAGAGTCTATTACCTCAGAATCTTCTTGAGCCATGAAGTTTAAGTTTGTCTCCTCCTCGACATTAGAATCATTTGAGGAGTCTAAATCATCCCACGTAACCATAGCCTTCTTTCCCTTGGTTTATGAAAAACCAGATCGGTCCTTCTTTTGATAAGGGCATTCGGACTTGATATGTCCTGGGCAATTGCAACCAAAACACACCAGAGAATCTTTTTGGGCTCCTCAGCTTTTATGACCTTAAGATTCTTCCCTTTGAGTTGCTTCTTCGTCTTAAGGTACCTAGCAAATCTTCTAGTAAGAAGAGCCACAACAGAGTCGCTATCATCATCAACATTTGGTTCCTGGACCTTCAAAGCGACATCCTTCCTCTTAGGTTGAATTTTGTCACCATGACAAATTAGCTTGCCAATCAGCTCATCATAGGATAACAGATTCAAATTCTGAGCTTCTTCAATGGCAGTTACTTTAGGTTCCCATTCTTTGGGAAGTGACCTAAGAACTTTTGCAACTTTTTCTGTATGTGTCAATTCTTTTCCAAGTGATGCAAGAATGTTGTAGAGTATAGTGAACCGAATATCCATTTCATGGATGGTTTCACCCAGAGCCATTTGGAACAGCTCATACTCTCTAGTCAAGCGATTGAGCCTTGATTCTTTAACTTGGTTTGTGCCTTCATGAGTGATGCACAACAACCTCCAGATTTCATGAGCAGTTTCACAAGATCGAACCCTTTGAAACTCGCTCTCATTGATTCCACATAAAAGAGCATTTTTGGCTTGAACATCAAGCTTAGCTCTCTTCATTTCATCATCAGTCCAGAGATGCATAGGACTGTTTGGCCTGTTGTAAGGATTTTGGACAATATGCCACATTTCAATGTCCTTTCCTTCAAGCAAGATCTTCATGCGAAACTTCCAATAATCAAAGTTTGCCCCATCAAAATATGGTACCTTGTTCATGCTTGTTTCCTCAAAAGCTATGATCTTTGCTCTAGGAGATTAATCCTAACACAAAGAGACCGTGCTTCGCTACCAATTGAAGGCCCAAAAGCGCCTAAGAGAGGAGGGAGGGGGGGTGAATTAGTCTTTAACCTTTTTCCGGACAGAAAGATTTGGTTTTTGTGATACCAAATCTTTGTGCTGCAATGCGAGTGCTTGGAGTAGAAAAACGTGTAAGAGAAGGAGAGAGAAATTAACACGGGTGATTTAGAGTGGTTTCCCCTCACCAGGTACCTCCACTACCTAAAGGTTCCTTCTTTTAGGATTTGAAACACTCACTATATTCAGGTTTTTGCGGGATCAACCTTAACCTTTACAAACACAAACTTTTTAGGCTAAGCTCAAACCTTTACAAGTTTTTCACAGGCTAAACTCTAACCCCACAAGCTTTTCACAGGCTAAGCTTTAACCTACCCTTAAATCTAATTCTAGACTTGAGTATCCAGCAAAACTAAACCAAGTCTTGCTGAAAAATTACCCTTTAGAATGTGTTTCGCACAGTAAGCAGAAAAATCAGATCAAATACCAAATCTTTTAGCTCAATTATACACTCAGATTTTATACAATTGCTGGGATAAGCTTCCAGAGGTGTAAACGTCCCTCTTTATAGAATCTGAGTGTGGGGGATAAGCTCCTACAACGGCTCCTTGTACTCCAGTTGACTTCAGTTCAATAAAAGCTTCAGTTTGGTGCCGTTATGCATGTCAACTCCTTGGTTCCAAAGAATTACCAAATCTAGAAAGTTTGGACCACTTTTTAGAGTTGAGTAGGAGTTAGGTGGGAATATCTTATGCACTTCTATAATGTCTTCCCTCTTACTTATTCATCAATTCAAACGGCTGGAAGTGGGAATTATTGCAGGATCACACGCAACTTGCTCGAAAAGTTGATAGTGACAACTTGGGAGATATGGTATCTATAAAAACCATATATCGTGTGTCCAAGATATGGTATCCGCAGAAACCATAATTTTTCCTGTAAGCGAAAATCAACACCAGCAAAGCTAGCAACACACTTGTAATTTGTTAGTCATCAAAACTAGATAATGAACATGGTTAATATCAGTTTAGCATTAAGAGGTGATTGACCCTGATTTTTGGTCAACACTTTTCGGTGTTATACATAGAGGGGGACGGTATACGGCCTAAGATTGGATCTCTACAATTTCAAATCCTGGACGAAACCCAAGTTTCTATATTGGAACGTCCATTCTCTCATGAGGAGGTTAAACATGCCAGTTGGGATTGTGGTGGGATAAAAGTCCCAGTCTCAGATGGCTTCTATCTCACCTTCTACCGAAAATGTTGGTCGTTCCTTAAGAAGAATATTCTTGATCTTGTGCAATACTTCCACCATTCTGGTTCTCTTCCTCGTAGATCAAATATTTCTTACATTACCTTGGTTCCTAAGAAGGGGGATGATAAGGTGTTTGATGAGTTTAGACCCATTACTCTTATTAATGAAGTGTACAAGATCATCTCCACACTTTTGGCAAGAAGATTACAACCCATGATAGAGTCTCTCATCAGCCCCAAGCAGACGGCTTTTATTAAAGGAACGAATATTTTGGAATGTGCCCTACTTGCAAACGAGGTCATTCACTCCCAAAAGAAGTCTAATGAGAAGGCAGTAGTATGGAAGATTGACTTTCTGAAGGCTTATGATTCTATCTCATAGGATTATTTGATTGAAGTTATGGAGAAAATGGGTTTTGGGCTGAAGTGGTTAATGTGGATTAAAGATTGCCTATTGTCTTCTTCCCTAGCTATTTTAATTAACGGCTCCCTCTCCCCTCAATTTATTATGTCGAAGGGTTTAAAACAAGGAGATCCTTTTTCTCCCTTTCTTTTCTTATTGGCAGTTGAGCGCCTTACAACTATCGTAAATTGTGCCGTAGACAGGGGCCTAGTTCAGGCTGTTTCTATCACAGAGAAATCGGTGGTACTCCAACAGTTTGTAGACGACACACTTTTTTTTATCCTCGGGCAAGCTTGATTCTCTGATTTCTCTCAAGAGATTATTGAGGTGCTTTGAACTTATGTCTGGTTTGAGTATTAATTTCCATAAGAGTAGCTCAGCAGGAGTGCATATGGAGGACACAGAAGTCACAAACCTGGCTGGTCGTCTACATTGTAAACAGGCCAAACCCTCCTTTATTTACCTTGGCTTGCCTCTAGGTGCCAATATGAGAATGGCGAGGCATTGGCAACTAGTGAAAGTCCAGTTTCGGCACAAGCTTTTATCTTGGAAGGGCAGGCTCGTCTCAATAGAGGGTAGGGTGGTGTTACTCAAGTCAGTGCTTTTATCATTGCCTTTTTTTTATCTGTTTTTATTCAGATTACATGTTGGTGTGGCGAAAAATCTAGTCTAGATACAACATAGATTCTTTTGGGATGGAGTTTCTAGCCGACGGAGACTGTCTCTTGTTGCTTGGTCTTGTATTGCCCGTCCTAAAGAGCATGGTGGGTTGGCGGTAGAGGACTTTATAAAGAAAAATCACTGCCTACTCTTTAAGTGGCTCTATCATTACAAGACTTCTTCTCCCCAACAAGAGTGGCGAGACCTGGTTGGCCGTAAGTGTGCTCTTCCATCCCATGCCATGACACCAGTCTTTGTTGAATCAAATCCCTTCCCTCTATGGTGTTCTATCTTGTAGAGTGGCCAGACTGGGGTGCCCTCTCAACCGGGCGTTAGTCCTTCAACCTCCCCTATCTCCATCTCAGATCTTATCTCTCTGAAAGTGGGTTCGGGACACCGTGTGAGCTTCTGGGAAGATGGATGGTTAGTATACAGTTGTTTACACACCTATTTTTATCGACTATTAGAGCCTCCTTTTTCTAAGGCTTGTCTTTAGCTGCTCTGTTATTAGCCGGTTGCCTACTAGATGTTCATGGTCCTTCTTGGTGGCGTCAATTATACGACTGGGAGGTGAATGTTTGTCAACACCTCCACTCTGCTCTTTTAGCTCTCCCCATTGTTGCTGGCAAGGATGACACCCAAGGAATGGAAGCTTTACCCTTTAGGGTGCTATCATGTATGTTCGGGCTATGGCTTACTACAACCTCAATCCATACTCTGTATGAAACAACCACTGGTCTGGTTAGGGATAGCTCCACCGAAGGTGGAAATTTTCCTTTGGCTCTCAACGATTGCTGTTCATGAATGTCTTTGGAAGTGGGGTATAGTGAGCCAGGTCGCTTCTTCCTGCCTTTTTGACTTGGAGACGGTTCACCACCTTTTGTTACATTGCCCGATCACATATACCTTGTGCCAGTGCTTATGTCGCTGGTGGGGGTCTGTTGGGTATCTCCTTCGTCGATCATGGATTGGTTACCACAGTAGCTGTCTCTTGCACCTTCCCGAGCCAATAAGCGTGCCTGGTTGGTTGTTGGGTTGGCGGCTCTCTAGAAACAAGGCCGTGTTTAACTCTAAGGACATCTTTTGGAGGCTCTTTTAGACTTGGTCGTTGCTCGTGCTTACTGGTGGTTCAAGAGCGCCTATCCAGCTTTTCCATATAGTGGAGGTCTCACTATTGCCTCTCCCCTTCCGTTTCAAACCTACAGGGGGCAAAGACGGTATCAATTCTTTGTACATCCCGAGTAATGTACTAGTTCATCATGCTTAAGCTCCACAATTCTTTAGCTTAGGCACCCTGTTTCTCTCTTGTAATCTTTCTTAACGGAGGTGTATACTTCATCATTCTTTTTTAATGAAGGCACCACGATTAGCAGCAAAAAAAAATATTTGCATATCAAATTTTTGATATTGGCAACGTATGGTATTAATAAACCAACAGAGTAGAATTTAGTTTTTTACAATACCACATATTTTTACTTTCGTGGCAGCTTCAGTATCTCACATTCGAGTCGAATAAAAATATAGATTTTGGATTTCTCAAATTAGACTCAAGATATAACTAAAGGAATCATGTCCAAAATTCAAACCAAATAATGAACCCTCATCTTCAACTCTAATTAATTATTCTCACAAGAAAATATAGAAGGACCTTAATTGATATAAAACAGAAAATGGGGGTAGCCTTCTTTATTGATACTGTATTGAATGTGTACAATGGGTATGATTTGTATACATGGGCAGAAAATCGGGAGAAGAGAGTAGAGAGAGAGCCGAGAGAGAGAATGGGAAAAAAGTCCGAAAATATCCGGTTTTGGGTAATTGGTCGCCGTCAGATTTCCTTTGGATAAGTCGGTTGATAAGGTCTCATGGGCCTCTAGGTTTTGGACCTCTTCTACAGGTCCTGGTCCTTGGTCCGCGGGTCTTTGGGGTGCCTAGAGGACCCGATTTTGGGGCCTCATTCACGATCTTGGGCCTCGCCTGTCTTTGGGCCTAGCCTCAGTCACTAGTCATTGGGCCTGTTCACGGGTTAGGCCCATTTATATCATTAATATATAGGTATAAACATATCATTATTGTGTCCTAACTGATGAAATATTTAGAAACCAAATCCATGCCAAACTTCCATTTAAATAAAGGAAGAAAAAGTAATATCGTTTTTTCTGAACTATAAATACGCAATATGATCATGGACAAAAGTTACGAAAAATATATGATCAATGGGTGTGGAACAAAATAGAACTAGGTTACTAAGAAAAAGAGAATAATATATGTTTATAATGGCACGACTGAGGTACAAATTAATCGGATATACGACAAGGTTTTTTCCATATGTATCTTATTCAACGGAAAGAAGGAATGAACAATGTAGGGGAGGGGAGTGAACCAACGTACGGTAGCTACTAGCTAGCCATCTCCCGGATTTTCTATTTTGTCGGTGTGGATTTGGTTCTATATACCGAGGTACACTCTTGTGTACGGATCATAATCATAGACACGTAACATATATTTTCGCGTCACAATATTACAAAATATGCATGCCTGGTTACAGCTTCGCAAACATAAATGATTTGTGTTAAGAAAAAAAACATATCATAAATCACTGTTGTTTTCGAGCAAACCATAAATGATTAATTTGAAGTCAAAAAAAAATAACCACAAATGTTCCGCATTACACTCCAGATAAACTAGTATAACAATGCTTGTGTCGTGCATGGGTCAAAGTTCTGTTTCATTTTCAATGTGGCTAGGTGGGTGCTGCATGTCTATAACGTGCAGGGGTTGATGTTCATCCAACTCCAAAAGTCATACTCGACAAAAAAAAAAAAAAAAACTCCAGAAGACATATTAATTCTTCTTTTTTCTTTGAAGGCATATTAATTATTTCCCCCCTTTTTTTACATATTTCAAGACTATTTACTGAATTCCATCCTTTCATCCAACTAAAACTCAATTAATTTTAATCTTCTTTTGTTTTCTATTATCGTCTCCATCACCTGTAGTTTTTTTGGCTCAGTTTTTTAATAGTACAAACTTATACAACCCCTCTTCCTCAACAAGGAAGAGGGCTGCCGCCGGCTCCTCTCGGGCTGGTCGGCAAGCCCTTTTCCTTGTTGTTTTGGCTTTATTTCCTTTATTTTTGTATATTATCTACAGATCTGTTATAGATCTGACTTTTATCTTTTAGATCTGCTTCAGATCTAATTTTTTTCGAGATGGATTTGAAGAGGAGCGGTGGCTGTGGTGGTGCCGGCTTCTGTGGTGCAGGCAGCGACAGCGGCTTCGTCCTCCCCGATCTCTACGCAGACATCTACCCGGACCTGTGGGTTGGAGTGTATGCGTTTTTGTCTTCTCTTTCAGCTTCCGCATATGATAATGGGCTGTCTGTTCTTCCTCCTGGGCTCGAAGAGGTTGCAGCCGAGTTGCTGCTTGGTCGGCGACTTGACTCAGAGTTGTATTCCGACATTGGACGGAACCTCATTACGGGGCACTGCCCCTCTTCGCTCTTTGTAGCCTTTTTTCTCTGTTTTTCTCAGAAAAATCATGTTTCTTGTAGATCCTAGTCTGCATATGTACTGGTAGTTTCCACCTATTTTAATGATCTATAAAATGAATTTTCCCTTTGATAAAAAAAAAACTTAATTAATTCTTTGCCAAAGTTCGTACGTAGTATAACCATACCAAACTCAATTATTTGCATGACATATATAACTTACTTTTGCTCGTTCTTGAGCAGCCTCTTTCAGAGTTCAAAATAGCTAAAACACAATCAGTATGAGACGGTATACCGAGCCGATTTTTTGATCGGTAGGAGAATACCGAGGGGACTCTCATGCCGACCTCCTACCAACCAAACCATACCATGCTGAAATTAGGCCATTCCAACAAAATACCGATCGGCTCGGTCGGTATACCGACAATGCCGAGCCGAAAATGGACAGAAGCTAAAAAAATCAAAATTGAATGATTTTGCTAGTTCCCCAAGCCTTGATATCGCACATACACCTGAATAAAAGTGTGGGAATCAAGTTTTAACATTCCAAAAACATAAAATACACAACAATCCTCAAGCAAGCATTCAAGGCATTCATGGAAGGTAGTTAAAAATAAAACATATTTAAATACATCAGACAATTATTGTATGAAAGCCAAAATACTTAAAAACAATCATGATTGAGGAGCCTTATGATATCAAAAGATGACTTTTAAATCCAAAAGAAATCTTCTATTTCAGTTGGCCTTTAGTCTAATAAAACTAAAAGAAGAAGCTGACGTAGATACACGGTCTTGCCAAAACAGTCCCCATTCTTTAATTGTCAACCCAAGAATCTTGACATAGATACATTGTTTCTGCACTTTCCTCTTCGAGCTTCTCAACATTTACTATACTCTCCTCCCATTGAAAATGATAATCTGGTGTTCCTTCTCGCATCCAATTTTGAGCACAAATGAGGCTTTGCACAATCTTAGTATCAAATCGCTACTTCGAATAATTAGTAGTTTGAATCAGTAGTTGAACAATAATTAATTAAAAATTGAACGCGCGTCACGCGTCTAAAAAGGAATTGAGTTATGGCAAGACAACTTTTCCGGGACTGTTGGGGTGGCAAGCAGAGTGCTCCGAGGGCAGGAAGAAGAAAGGATTTCTCTATCGGACGTAGTGATGCAGGGAGGAAACAGGGTGTAAAGGTGCATCCTAAACCAAGATCTTTGTACTTCTCAAAATGGTCGCGTGACTTCATTCAGAGAACAGTGGATTGTAGTAGGGCTATGACTGTGTATGTTGAGGGTTTTCCTACTGAGTGGGGTTCATTTGATGTGTTCAAAGAGCTCTCAAAGGTAGAAACGGTGATTGATGTCTTCATACCTGGGAAACCTAGGTAGAATGGCACTTGGTTCGGTTTCGTGAGAATTGAGAGTTCAGGAAAGGTGGAGGAGGTCATCGACCGGATTAATAACCGGAAAAGAAATGGTGGAGTCTTGCATGCGAATGTTGCTAAAGAAAGGAGAAGGAAGGTGGGTGTAAGTGTGGCTCAAAAAGATTTAAGTTGTATAGCCCTGTAAAGAATGATGCTGGAATGGTCAGGGGTGGGATGTCGTTTAAACAAGCGGTGGCAAAACCAGCTGATGAGTCATTTGGTTCTAAAGATGCTTGGGTAAACGAGTCGGGAGGTGCGTCTATTGTTTTAAGTCCAAGCCAGGTATTCCTTAATCGATTAAAGTCGTGTGCTTTTGGATTTACAACAGAGGAGGCGAACTTGGGAGTCCTTGGTAATAAACTATCTGCTTTACTGGGGAACCCAGTTCATGTTAAGTCTTTGGGGGGCAACTCTGTTTTGGTTCTTTTTTCCTCTAGAGAAGAGATACTTTCTTCTGTCGAATCTATTGATAGCTGGAATGATGGGAGCTTAATTTTGTTCAGAGAATGAAGGGATGGCCATTGTGCAACAAGCCGCGATTGTTGCTTAAACATATACAGAGTGCCTCCACATGCATGGGATGAGGAGTTTTTTCACATGATTGCCATCAGGTTTGGGAAGTTCATGAAGTTACATAACACTCTGGATAATAGCAACAACTTGGAAGTCGCTAGAGTTCAGATTATTACATCTTATCATAGCCTGATATCCCGCAACTTCAAGTGTAAGATTGGGGAAAATTTCTATAATGTGTCTGTATGTGAAGGGCATCCCTGTGTTCCTTGCTGGATTGCAACAGTTCCTTATTCTCAGTTTGTCAATGATCTGGATAGTGTCAGTATGGTTCCAATGTTCGTCATTGGCTGACGATAACAAGGCGGTTCAATCCCGGAAGTCCGTCGGTGCTATGGACAAGAAAGGAGGGGAAGCATCAGACGATCTCTTTGGGATTTTGGACACCATCAATCACCTCGAGAAACATCAGGTGGGGAAGAGTAATGGAGGCATGCCAAAAGGGAGGAATATGGGTGCACAGGCTATATTGGAGGGCTCAAAGGTTGGGGTTATACCCAATGACGGCTTCATGGATGATTCATTAACTAGGATGGCTCAAAATCCGAGGGTTTCCAAGTGCCCTATGACCCATATGGAATCAAATTTCAGATTGCCCACTAGAAATGAATAGGCTGGGCCTTCATCGGAGGTCTCAAGTCCATTTGAGGGTAGTCCTTCTAGTAGTATTGGTAGTGGGGTGGCAGTGGGCTGATCGAAGGGGCCCAATGGGGTCTTTAGAGCTGAAGGCGTGCGATCTCCTGGTTTGCACTTAAACCACACGGCGCCGTTTGAAGATAGAGCTTGTGATTCTTTAGCCACAAACTCGAGACTGTCAGAACCAACTGTGAATGCTTTGATCTCCAAGTTCGTGTCAATTCTTGAGAATGTGAAGAAGAATAAAAATTGGAGATTAAAGAAGAAGAAGAAAATCACGGCGACAGGTTCTATCAACTCTCTTGCCTTAGGGAAGAGTTCTACTCAAGATTCTAACGTTGGCAAAGGAAATAAAAGAGCAATTGTGGGTGGAAAGCCAAAGAACCAGGAACTCCTAAAAGTAACCGAGGTGAGCAAAACACTCGAGGTTGGCAGAATGATGGGTTTGGAGGAAGGCGAAGTACCAATCAACTTGGAGAAAGTGGTGGACGATCTTATAACGAAGGAAGGAGTGGAGTGGGCTAAATCTCGTCCTGAGATTCAAGGTTAGCTTTTACTTGCTCCTTTATTGTGTTGTCGTTCCTTTTAATTATGTTTAGTCTTGCATCTTGGAATGTGAGGGGGATGGCTTCTTCTAGTAAATGAAGCATGATTAGTGAGTTGTTAAATGCTGTGTCGGCGAAATTTATTTTCTTATGTGCGACCAAATGCTCTGGATGGGCTCAGTCGAATTATAGGAGGTTATGGGTCAGGGAAGTTTTGATTGTGAGGAAGTCGGAGCCGCAGGTAACTGTGGAGGTCTCTTCTTTATTGTGGGACAATTGTTTCTTTAATTGTTGCAGAAGAGAGAAAGGGGGTAGTTGGATATTGATCGAAGGGGATGTTCTGGGTTCCCACCGAATCTCTATCTGTGGGGAGTATGGCCCCCCTGATGTAGACTGCAGAATTGCCCTGTGGGAAGAGCTTTTCACCCTGATAAGGGATCCTTATGGTCCATGCTTGGTTGTTGGTGATTTCAATGAAACATTGAGACTACAAGATTGTCTAAGCGGCAGGGTTTGTTGAAGGGGTGCTCAAGATCTTGGCGAGTTCATAAGCTCTTTGGATCTATGCGAAGTGGAACTGTCAGGTAGACACTTCACTTGGGGAAATTTGCTGGCTACTAGTAAGATTGATACGAAGTTTTTTAACCCTACTTAGTTTTCCCTCTTCCCCTCAATCTCTTTAAAGGCAGGAAGTAAAAAGGGCTCGGATCCAACAAGTGTTAATTGGGGTCCAAAGCCCTTTTTTTTTTTAACTGTTGGCTGTCAAGTACAGCATTCA
The DNA here is from genome assembly GCA_028386065.3 of Turnera subulata. Taxonomy (NCBI): domain Eukaryota; kingdom Viridiplantae; phylum Streptophyta; class Magnoliopsida; order Malpighiales; family Passifloraceae; genus Turnera; species Turnera subulata. Next base: position 187,723 of record JAKUCV010000086.1, on the reverse strand, counting down.
ATGGGGCATTTAGTAGTATGTGGAATGAGGCTTGCATCAAATTTCCTGAGAAATTCCAGTTTGTTAAAAAGCTGGGCTATATCAAGAATGCTCTCTATGTGTGGAACGCAGAAGTTTTTAGTAACATTGATGTGTCATTGAATAGCTTGCAGGCCTAGAATGATGATTTGGATTTTGTAACAGAGCAAAGAAGGTTTACTGAGGATGAGCGATCCAGGTTATTCAGATTGAGGGGTGATTTGATGTTGAAACAGATACAAAAGGAGAATCTATGGCGACAAAAATCACGTGTTACTTGGTTAAAGTTGGGAGACAAGAACACGAAATTCTTCCATGCAATGGCGTGCAATCGACGAAGACGGTACTGTATTCAGAAACTGTTGGTCAATGGAATTATTATGGATGAACCAGAATCAATGAAAAGGGATGTTAAAGATTATTTTGTGGGTCTATTTCAAGATTTGAGGGCTGAAAGATATAAGATTGGAGCCTTGCAATTTAGGCGGATTGATGAGCACCAAAGCGATGTAATGGAGAGAGTCTTTGAGAAAGAGGAGATCAAAGATACTTTCTGGGATAGCATAAAAAAAAAAAAGATACTGTCTGGGAGTGTGATGGGGATAAAGCTTCAGGACCTGATGGTTTTACTTTTGCCTTCTACAGGAGAGTATGGAACTTTATTGCTGACGATATAGTGGATCTCTTTAATGAATTTTTCAGACCAGGGTCTCTTCCCAAAGGTATCAAAAGCACTTTTATCATGCTAATCCCTAAAAAACCTGATTTTATATCCATTGATGATTTTCGGGCCATTAGTTTAGTCCATGGGCTTTATAAGGTGGTGATGGAGGTCTTAGCAAATGCTTGAAACCCCTGATGTCGGCGTTGGTTCGTCATAATCAGTTTGCCTTTATTGAGGGTATGTTCATTTTGGATTGTGTTTTTTCAGTGTCTAAATTCATTCATTTGATTAAGAAATCAGCTAGCAAAGCCGTCTTATGGAAGATAGAATTCAGGAAAACCTACGATTCAGTATCTTGGGCTTTTTTTATGGAGATTTTAGAGAAGATGGGCTTTGGTGATAGGTGGCGCATGTGGATTTGGAATAGTCTTGTTGACTCTAAGCTCAACATTCTAGTAAATGGATCACCATCTGGGGATTTTCAAATTCAAAAGGGACTCGAAAAGGGTAATCCATTATCACCCTTTTTCTTTAACCTAGTGGCGGAAGGTCTCTCTGTTATTATCCATAAGGTTGTTTCCGAAGGAGTGGTCAAGAAGATTCCAATCTTGCAGCCGATTCTAGCAATTTTTCAATTTTTTGATGACAGCCTTTTACTGTCCCAGATGACCTTGACTCCTTGATTAATTTGAAAAGGTGTCTCAGATGCTTTGAAGTTATGTCGGGGCTGCATATTAATTTTTTCAAGAGTACAATTTTAGTTGTGAATGTCTCTGATGTCTGCATTCGTGAATTTGCCGATAAGGTGCAGAGACGAGTGGAGAAATTACCTGTGAGTTACCTTGGATTACCGATTGCGGAAAATATACGGAGGGTGAAAGCATAGGATCAGGTTCTTCATCGCATTAAATCTCGGCTTACCTCTTGGAAAGGGAAGTTTTTGTCTCTAGGGGGAAGGGTTACATTGATCAAGGTTGTCCTTTCTAATTTTCCTACCTATCATTATATGTCAATGTATAAATTACCTATGGATGTGGCAAAGAAAATAGTTTGTGGAATGGGGGTGGCGACAGGAGAAAGAATTGTTTGGTCTGGGAGAGGATTGCGCGACCTAAGGAGGATGGCGGTTTGGGAATTGAGTCTATATTGGTAAAGAACGGTTGTTTTTTGTTCAAGTGGATGTGGCATTATATTCAGGATGACAACCTGGCTATGTGTCTTGTGGCCTGGATTAACCTCATCCATAATTTCTATGGTATTGACTCTGATGATTCTTGGCCCTAATTTGTTGGTTCTGCTATCTCTGGAACTTGGAAGAAAATCTTATTTTCTGGGACTGATGTCAACGGCAGTAGAGGCTTGCAAAGTCAATATTCGTTTACGTATTGGAGATGGTGGCATGTGTAGATTTTGGCATGATAGATGGTTGGATATACTGATCCTGAAATTAGCTTTCCCCAGACTTTTTCTGATTGCTATCCACCATGATGTGGTGGTTAGGGATGCTCTGTGTTGGTTTGATGGCAGGTGGGTAGTTAATTTATGCTGGAGAAGGTCACTGTATCCTTGGAAAGAATCTGAGGTGGCAGCAATTAATCTTAAACTTGGGGGGTTTCAACTCAAGGAGGATTCTAAGGACTCTTGGTGCTGGACCGTGACAAGAGTGAACTTTACTCTGTTAAAGATGGCTATTCTTCCTTAATGTCAGCCCATCAATCATGGGCTTTAGTCCCAAATGTTTGGCTTGGTCTTGTGCCCCCTAAGGTAGAGTGCTTTCTTTGGTTGTCTTTTCCTTATGGATTAGCATATAAAGCTTCCTTCCTACGTCATAATATTATTAGCATTGAGGACACTATGTGTGCCTTCTTCCATGAAGAGGTTGAAGAGAGAGATCACTTGTTTATTCACTGTCGATATTCTTGGTTACTTTAGGCCAAAGTCTATGATTGGTGGGGTGTTCGGTGGTGTTCTCCAAGTAATATTCAGGAGCTTATTGTTCACTGGTATGAACTTGCGGGGTCTGCTTTGGCTAAGTCATCGTGGATAACTCTTCTTTATGCAATATTGTGGAGTATTTGGCTATGCAGAAACATGAAGGTTTTTCAGCAAGTGGAAGTAGATTGGGACTATATTTTTTATATTATCCTTCTAAGATCGTTGGCTTGGATAAAGGGGAAGCAACTTGCATTCCCATATAAGCTTTGTGATCTGCTCTTATTTCCTGATTCTATTAAATAGTGGCGTGGTGTCCCATGTCGTCTTAATTTTGTTTGATTTTGTTTGAATTTTGGTTGTAATATATTTCTACCAGCATGAAACTTTGTTCCACTATGATGTTCTAGTAATAGTAGGTGACATCGCTTTGATGACCTACTGATATGCCTTTTCATTAATACATATCGTTTATATCGAAAAAAAGAACTCCTAAAAACATCAAGAATTCTTCCACCGGTACTAAACGATTCTTATGCAACAATTGAGATTGGGATAGTAAGCACATCATGAGCCACTGCTGATAGGATCACAAATTTTTGTGCATTAACCCTCAACCACGACAATACATCAAAATCTTTAGCATAGTCCTCCATTGCTTCCGCTCTATACCTGTCCAACTCTGTTTTACTTTCTCCATCAACACCCTATATCCTCTCGAACATTGATCTCCTTTCCAAGTTCAACCTCCCGATTAGACCTGGCAATTCGTGTTATCGTGTCGGGTTCGTGTCGGGTTGAATAGGTAAACACGTTTTGATTCTTCAGCCCGAGTCAACCCATTTAATAATCGTGTTGTGCCGTGTCTAACCCAATTATTATCGTGTCGGGTTCGAGTTGATCCGCGGGTAACCTATTAAATCTAACAAGTCTAAAAATTAGTTTGAAATTTTTCTATTCTGCACAAGTCGTTGTAGTTTTTAAGCAAATAGGCATACAATTATATTTTTTCAAATATTAAATTAAATTATAAATTATAGAATCAAAATGTAATGATATTTTAAAGCATTTATAAAAAAATTTAGATAATTTTAGCAATTTTGACCTTTAATATTAAATAAATCTTGTATTAAATCAGTATATAAATATAATCGGGTTATAAATAGGTATCCATCGGGTTGCCGGTACAACCTGCGATCTGACCTGCTAATTTTGGTATCGCGTTAGTTCGACCCATTTAACTGAACAGGTTGAAAAATCTCTGACCTATACCTGCTAATTTTGTGTCTAGTTCGTGCAGGGTTATCGTGTCAATACCCATTTTGCCAGGTCTACTCCCGATCCCATCTATATCTTTATCATATTGTTCACTAGCCTGAGCACCACTTGAACTTGTTTGATAAGTCTGAACAGAATACCAGTCGCGATAGGTTTAAGGGAATAGAGTATAACCATAAGCATCAAACAGCTCAAAAGATTGTAGCCCTTATGTTTTCCCACATCCCACTTCCAACAGTTTCGCCATACGCTTTTTTCAAAGAAAACTCAAGATAATCAAACTTAAGTTGAGGGTCAAGTATTGCAGCAACAAATATTACCATATTAAATTGCTCCAACTGCCCCCAATACTTTTCAAACTTCACCATCATGTTCTGCTCCATGATGTTCAATTCAAGATCACGAATTTTGCCCAAGTACTCAAAGATCATAAACAAAATTGATTGCATCAAATATGAATTGCAAGTGATGTAAGATGAACCAGAAACAAACTTGGTCAAATTATAAAAATTTTTATGGCACTTGCACAACTTTTTAACCCTAATCCAATCATCTGAAGTAGAAAAACCAGGCCAAGCATCAGCCAAATTCTTCTCTGTTGATTCCATTTCAACTTTAAAATTATCATCTACATTAAGGTATCTATCAAAAATAGCATCAAATTGTCATGTAGTTCCTAGCATCATGTAGGTTGAATTCCTCCCAGTTAGGACATCTAATGACAGCAAAGCCGTTGATGCCAATTTATCAATCTTGGCACATTCCTTAAACTTGTCTAACCTTGGCGGAGACACCCTCACAAATCTAGCAACCCTACAAACCCTATAAACTGACTTTTCTGCTACCTTCAACCCATCATTAACAATCAAATTGATAGTGTGAGTCATACACCTCATATGCATATATCTATTTCCAAAAATGCTTCCTTTGCAAGCCTTATAGTGCCTTTTCATTTGATGATGCATTATCTATAGTTACAATAAAGGCACTATTAACTCCCCATTCATTTAAACACCTCACAATAGCAGCAACAATTTTCTCCCTCTATGACTAGTAATGGGACAAAAATTCAGATTCATTTTCTTCAATTTCCAATTCCTATTAATGAAATGTGCTGTCAGCCTCATGTAATTAATATGTTGGATTGATGTCCAAGTGTCAGTTGTGAGGCAAACTCTATCACAATTAGCTTTCAGATATGCCTTTAAAACTTTCTTCTCATTTAGGTAAAACTACCAACTGTCTCAAGAAATTGTCCATGTACCTGGAATCCTATGTTGGCCTAAACTTGGTCTAATCACCTCTTAAGTTATCTGTGATTAAACCATGTTTAGTCATGGTACATAATTGAGTTTTAATGATTAACAAACTATAGTAATGCTTTGAGTTTTGCCTTGTATTGATTTTAGCTTACAGGAGGAAGTATGGCTTCTGATAAATCATATCGCAAAAGCCACGCCAGATGGTTTTTGTTGCAACCATATCTGGGAGCTGTCACTTTCAACTTTTCTAGAAACTTGTGTGTGGTCCTCCAAGTATTTAAAACCCACTTCCAACGGCCTGAATTGGTGAACAAGTAAGAGGGAAGACTTTATGGAAGTACAAAAGACTTTATCATCCAACTCCTACTCAACTTATGAAGGTGGTCCAAATTTTTTATTTCTGGAAATACTTTACAACCAAGGAGTTGACATGGCGCAATGGTCCCAATTTGGAGTAATTGAGAACTGAAGTTAACTAGGAATTCAAAGAGCCATTGCAGTAACTTTCCCCCTAATTCAGATGCTATAAACAAGGTCCATAACACCTCTGGAAAATTATCCTAGCTATTGTGCAAAATCTGAGTTCATACTTGTGCTTACAATTGTGATTTCAAAATCTGGTTTTTTCTGCTTGTATTGCAAAACACATTCAAAGGGTAGTTTGTAAGCAAGTCTTGGTTTAGATTTGTTGGATACTCAAGTCTAGGATTAGATTTGAGGATAGGTTAGAGCTTAGCCTGTGAAAAGCTTGTAAAGGTTTGAGTTTAGCCTAGAAAATCTTGTGTTTGTAAAGGTGCATAGTGAGTATTTGAAATCTTAAAGGAAGGAACCTTTAGGTAGTAGAGGTACCTGGTGAGGGAGAACCACTCTAAATCTCCTGTGTTAGTTTTCCCTTCCTCTCTTTACTTGCATTGTTACTTTAAAACACTCACCAAGTATTACCCGAATCCAGTTTTTATAAAAACCAGATCTTCATTGTCCAAAAAAGTTTAAAACCTAATTCACTCCTCTCCTCTTAGGCACTTTTGGGCCTACAATTGGTAGCGGAGCTGCGTTCTCAATATTGATGAGTAAAATCCAGAGACAAAGATCATGGCTTTTGAGGGTACAAGTGTCAACAAGGCACCATACTTTAATGGGGCAAACTTTGATTATTGGATGTTTTGGATGAAGATTTTCCTTGAAGGAAAGGATCTTGAAATGTGGCATATTGTGCAGAATCCCTACAGCAGACCTATAAGGGATATGCAATTCTGGACTGATGAGGAAATGAAGAGAGCAAAGCTTGATGCTCAAGCCAAAAATGCTCTTCTATATGGAATCAACAAGAGTGAGTTTCAGAGGGTCAGATCCTATGAAACTGCTCATGAAATTTGGAGGCTATTATGTGTCATTCATGAAGGCACAAATTAAGTTAGGGAATCAAGGCTCAATCGTTTGATGAGAGAATATGAGCTATTTCAAATGGTTCCTGGTCAAACCATCCAAGTGATGGATACTCGCTTCACCATACTATGCAACAATCTTGCAATACTTGGAAAAGTGATAACGTATAGAGAAAAGGTTGCATAGGTCGTTATCATAGATTAGAGTGAAACAACCAGACTTTCCTTACTCCTTATTAGATACTCCCTCTGTTTACTATTATAATTTATAAGTCGTTTAAGGTTGTTGCACGACCTTTAAGAATATAATTAATCTCATTAATATATTTTTCTAATGACAAATTTATCCTCTAAAAAACTTTTCACATACTCAACTTTCCTTATACCTAGGTAATAATTAAGGTTAAATATGGAAAAAGTGAATTTAATACTTTTTGGGATTTGATAGACGAGTTATTTTAAAATAAAACAAAAAGCTTAAAACTAATTATAATAGTAAACAGATGGAGTATAATTATATGTGTTGATAGCATCACGTCTTGGCATGACACGACTTGTAAAATGCTCCTTGTTTAGAGAGAGTAGATAAGTGTTGCTGTGAAATGGTATGTCATCTGTGCGATGGTATTCTTGAACTCTGTATTATGATGTAATTATTATTAGTAATAAAATCTTCGTTTCATCAAAAAAACAAATGCGTAGTTAGAACAACATCGTTTGTTATGCTACAGTGTGTGAAAATTTTGTGGCGCCAATGAGGGGAAGCTCAGATTCAATTCCCTTAAAAAGAAAACAAAGGAAACCAAAAACAGAAATAAAAAGAAGTAACTGACCTCTCTTCTCGTTGGTTTTTTCTAGAACCTTTCGATTAACTTCTTTTTGTGTGTTACTGGATGGCACAAAAACCAAAGAGAAATATATATATATATATATATATATAGATATATATATATAGATATATATAGATATATATTGGGATTTTTCTATGGTGCTCTATGAGTATGGTATTCATGCGATTATGTCCGTTGGATATGAATGGTTAAATGATGATCGTTAGATATAGTAATTTTATAATAATAATATTTTTTATATTTTTATATTTCTTTTTATTTATATTAAAAAATATTTTAGGTAGAAACTCATCCAAGATGGTAAGATCTCAAATATTATGATAGCCGTTATATTAGTAGTTACTTTTCTTAATAAGAGGTCGACCTAGTAACTTTCATAGGTCGACCTAACAATTTTATAAGTATATACTTTATTTTGGAGATTTAATAAAAGGTTTACAGGTTAACCAATCAATGTTCATGTTAAGGTTGACCTGTTAATCGAAGGGGTCTACCTATTATATTTTCTTTTTATGGTCACCGTTGACTCAAAGGTATAAAAACCTGGCGTAAAAAATGATGTTAGTGGTTGGCAAGAGGGACTATATAAGGTTGACCTGTTAATCGAAGGGGTCAACCTATTATTTTTTTTTATGGTCACCGTCGAAGGTATTAACCTCATATGTATAAATTTGTTTAATTGTTAAAGGTCGGCCTGATTAACTAAAGGGGTCGACCTGATTAATTGAACTGTTAGGTTGACCTGTTAATTTAAACGTATTGATCTATTAAGTCGACCTGTGATTTTAATGGGTTGACCCATTAATAATAATTAGGTCGACCTCCTAAAATGAATAGGTCTACCTCGACTCTTATTAATTTTCAAATAAGTTATAAATTTAAGTTTTCGATTAAAATAGAAATAAAAATATTCTTAACTAAGGAAAGTATTTACTATTATTTGAATTCTTCAAACTGATATTATATAAATTTTAATTAATAAATAATAATTATGGTGAGTACCGTACTCATAGAGCACCATAAAATGACCCATATATATTGATATCCAAAGGTTTGGATAGAGCTTTGTGTTCAATCCAATTATTATGTTATTTAAGTTTTTCATGAAAATACATTATTTGTCTCCTTCTCCTTTGATGTCTCTCTTTCTGTCAAAGGATACATGATATATACTCCGACAACGATTAACTGATCAGAAGCAGTAGAATCTATTATATATATTAATAGCTGAATCCCTCACCAGGTTTTGACACATAGGATTTTTAGAGTCTTGCTTTTTTGCCATGTGTAGGCTTTGAGGTCTTCGTTTTTTGCCATGTGGAGGGTTTTAGGTGTTGTTTGATTGACCCTTATTTTCATTATAATTATCCCAATTAGAATTAAGGAAAAATCTAACTATACACGATCAGATTTTTTAGCAAGATTAGTACTCTCCACAATTAGAATTTTTTAATGATACAGTCCTAAGATATATATTCTATCCTTTTTGTTTGATAAGATTGGTTTGTTTTTTTTTTCCTCTAAACTAGAATTTTGGTTTGATTAGAATTTTCGTTTTCAATCTGATTATTTTTTTCAACAATTTTGTTTTTAGTAAAATTGGGGAACTACAATTTCGGTTGTTGTTTAATGTATTATTATTTTTTGTATGATAATTAAGTTAGAATTTCCGTTTTTAATCTGATTGTTTTTTTCAACAATTTCGCTTTTAGTAAAATTGGGGAACTATAATTTCGGATTGGTTTGGTATTATAATATATATATATATATATATATATATATATATATATATATATATATATATATT
>JAKUCV010000086.1:127364-177682 GCA_028386065.3 Turnera subulata | reverse complement strand
ATTTGTTTTAATAAATTACCATATTCATATATTCTTTTTTTCCCCGCATTGTATTTTTTTCCTCCAGATTTATATATGATTTTCCTATTTTTATTTTTTTGGCTTTGTATTTGTTTTTCTTAATTTTCAGATTGATATTATTTTCTATTTTTTATTAGCATTGTATTTATTTTTATAAATTGCAAGTTTTATATATTATTTTTCTGTTTTTATTTTTTTTTGCATTGTATTTGTTTTTCTTAATTTTCCAGATTTATATTATTTTCTGTTTTTATTTTTTACACATTTTATTTGTCTTAATAAATTACCAGATTTATATATTCTTTTTGTTTCCGCATTGATTTGTTTTTCTTTATTTTCCAGTTTTATATTATTTTTTGTTTTTATTTTTTCGCATTGTATTTGTTTTTCTTAATTTTCCAGATTTATTTTACTTTATGTTTTTATTTTTACCTCATTGTATTTTTTGGCATTATATTATTTTTTTGCTTACTTATTTTTCCTTTGGTATTATTTTTTCAGTTTTTATTTTTTTGGCATTATTTTATTTTTAAAATTTTTCCTAACTTTTTAAAAATTTTTTGTGTGATTTTGAAATAGGGTTCAATGATGCATGCTATAATAAAGAAAAGTTTTGCACAACATTTTCTTGCCAAATTGCAAGAAAGCTTGGTCTATAAAATTTCTAATTTCAAGATGGTTAAAGAAACCAGTCAAAACCGACCAGTGAAGTACCAATTTAAAATTTTGTTTTATGGTTCTACCAAAATTGAACAAGTAGTATAGTAGATATAAAAAATATCCCTATTCATTTGTTTGATTTTGTTGACCGAAATACAATTGTTGAAAGATGCAACAAGAAATTGATGTGGAACATATTAGTAAAAAGAATGAAAAATTGTGTAAAAAAATAGAGGTGGAAACAAAGGAAAAAAGTATACTAAATCGGGAAAAAAATTATGAACTATTTAATTGCTTAAAAAATACTATGTGTGTCAAAAAAATACTTTAAACTACATATTATTATAGTAATACTAACTAGGCCCGTGGAATCCACGGGGTAGTGAGCTAGTAATTATAACATCTAAATTTTTTTTGTGATTGAAGCTTAACCTAATAGTTTGTAATCGTAATTAATTGTTTTTATTTATTGACTTGACATAATAATGACGCGCACAATCAGGAGAGTTGCATAATTTCGGGATTGGAAACACTGATCTACTGCTTAAACATTGATCTTACTCCTCGAAAACTTCTTAGAGCACAAATTAAATTAAGACAAGTATACGACAAGACAACATAGATAAGCTTGCAAATAGAGTATGCATATATATCTCTCTCTTTCACAGCAAGAACGTTAAACTAATTCTTTTCCTTTCCATGTTTATGTCGCTTTGTTTTCCCATTTTTTAAAACAAAAACTGTTGAAATGCATCAAAGAATAATATACAATAACCGAGAACGCATGGACGGAATCAAGAAGTCGTACTTGAAATGTTAAAATCATGCTTTTCTAGTACTCCAAAGGAGCTGGAAGAAAAGACAAGGAGCTTTTTGTATTTGTCGTAGTTATAATTTTTCCTATCAACTTCTTAAATGGTGATTACAGGGAAAAAAAATGTAAAATTAGGCTCTGCAGTTCGTCCACTAGCAGAATTTTCATCCTCCATTCTTGTCTCCCAATTATGATGTTATATATTTATTCTAGCTCTAACAATTGTCAAGCAGGTCATTCTCAAAAAAACCAAAAAAAATTCAAGTAGGTAAAATATCTATATATATGTCCGTAGAAATGTAGGATTGACAGATAAAGAGATTAATTTTTTTTTTGTCGAAACATATATTTCATTAATTATAAAATAAAATACACTTGGATAGATGCTAGAGTCATCAACTCTAGGATTCCAAGAAAATTATAAGTGCACAAGTAAAAAGAATACAACAAAATAAACATATAACAGAAACTAAGCAATCGAACAACACAAAGCAACAACTGATACCAATCTTCCGTGGAGTAAATCTGCAAGGACTTCGTAGATATGAGTGTGGCCCGAAAAGCCACGGGTTGTCGGGGGAGTAAGAAAGATTCTTCACAAAGAAGGGTCCTGTAGATGACATGATACACAATCTATCCAACTTTTGGTAAGAAAAGTCGTTCCCATGTGCCGAACTCAACGACACTCTTGAGTTAAAACTCACGGTTCTTAGAGAAGGAAACCATCCAAAGAAGACAAATACAACGAGATGAAAGAAACAAGAGAGCTTCCACCCGTGTACTAAAACTTCACCATAATGCTTCGTCTCGCCTCCCATTCGAAGTAAAACACCAACAGGAGAACACGATTCTCCCATCCGTGACTTGCTTACCGGGAAGCTTGACTTTGCCCATGAGAAGAACAAAAATCTCTCACAAGGAGAAACATTCTCACAAAAAGAGTAACTTTTATTCCCATATAAGGGTACTAGATCTATAACCATACTAAAAGAGAAGAGATATGAACTAAAGAAGTTGGGGGGTTTACCATGGATGGTGAAGATGCAACCCCATCTTATTTTTTAAGAAAAAAGACTAGAGAGAAGGAGGAGCCTCTCTCTCTTAAATTTGAAATTTGAAAACTTCGATAAAGAGATTAATATGCCACTAGCCATTTAGATAACAACATTTGGTTAGAAGGGTATTTTTGAGGGGTATATATTGTGGAAGCCAGAATAATGTGGCAAGTGGGTACCACAGAATTTCAATCTAGCACATGGTGAACACATGCATGGTCGATCCTACACAATATTGGCTTTATAATTTGCATATGATCCCATCCAATCCAAAGGAATACGTGTCAAAATCAATGAGGAACACAAGAGAGAAGAGAGAGCTGCATCGATCAAAGCCAGTGCCATATATCTTTAGGTGGGCAAATTGTTGTGGGTGGTGGTGCACTAATGCCTGGCTAAAATTGATCCCATGTGCAATAAACATGTAGTTGGGGACATTTGGGGTCAATTGCTTGTATAATGTTCACGTTGGATAGAGCACATACCTAATTGAATTAATGTTTATTAGCTTTGTTATTTTTGATATGCATGGATCGATAACGACCTCTTTGCGTACATGTCTTCTCTCCTCCCTAGTCACCCATCGATGAATGATTTTTTTTTTTCCCTTGTGTGGATATATAGCTAGTTTTGATCAATTGGGCTTGCTTGTGTGTTCTTGTCAAATAATATTGTAGGAATCGAATCTGCCAACTTGATTATACTCATTTTGTTGATTCTACAAGTGCCACATATATATGATGACTTGTAGCTGTAGTCTGGATAATTAGAATATTCATGATCTTCTCAGGTGTAACGAATTTTCTTTTTTGTAAAGCCAGCTGCATGCTTTCTCAAAATAACTTCATACTTGTACACCCCTGTGGAATACACGGTCATAGAAATTGAATATCTTAATATATTAATCAAAAAATTTAAAAATGATATTTATTTTTTAAAATATAATTAATATTTAATTAATTATATAAAAAAATATAGAGAAATCAATGATAAAAATACATATCTCAAGATCTTATCATCTCATCATTATTTTTTAAACGTGATAAAAACAACTATATCTATATTTTTTACAGTTGCTAAATCAAATTGATGTTGTGAAGAAAAAAGTTAGAGGGCATAATATGAAACCAAATGTCTTGCTTGTATTATCTTGTGAAATGTATCTTGCTAATATATATAATAGACCGTTCATGGATGGGTACATAAACATTCATTGAATAAATTCCACAGCAATGCATGCCATGCGAATACGTCAGAATAGGAAAAACAGAAAAGCAAGGCAAAAGAATGGTCACATGCAGGTAATAGTTTCCGTAAGAGAATAATATTTTTTTTGTCGAATTCCGTAAGAGAATAATATGAAAAATCATTTTAAAAGTGTAGCATTATCCAACCATATATTTAAATTAATCAATGTTTTGTATATATTGCCCGTGGTACTTTTATAAATATGGGTATTCTTCAAACCTCAAACTGGCATAAGAAAAGGGGCCACTTGGGAGTTCTGGGACGGCTAAGAGTAATAGTTATTCCCACTATTCCTTAATTTTTAGTGAAACTTAAAGAATATCATTTAGGGAAAATAAACTTCTCGTAAAAAAAATTATGTTTTGAAGGGTTCAATTAAATATCTATTGAGTTTTTTTCACGTTTATTGCGTCCAGCAATTCTTTATAAAAAAAGACTCATTTCTTTATTTCTACCTGTCTGATCTAAAACTAAAATAAAGGTCGTTCAGTCACTTATTATTTAAATCAAGTCAATTAATCATGACCCAGCCCGGACACAAACCCAGAAAAGGCCATGGATCATGATGGTTCACTGGTCGGACCGGGGGTCAGTTAACTGAACCAGGAGGTTCATTTTAACCAACCCAGGGTGATAAATACTTAATAAAAAAATTAAAAAATTAATAATTCATATATGATATCATGTTTAGTTATCATTAAATAAGATAATAGGTAATCATTCAAGCTCCAAACAAAATAACATAGAAATTATTAAATATATACCATCAATCAGTGGCGGTGGGCCGGGAGGCTGTGGCCCCCTGGCTTCTAAACAAGTTTTTCTCACTAGGTGTATTTTAGTAATTTCCTAATTATAAAATTAAATATACATTTTATTCTTTTAATAAACCTTCGTGGCTGCGATTCTCAAGCTGCAATTTCTCATCATTGTAGAAATAGATAGGTTGTCAGTTGTAGGCCCATTAAAGATAATTTGAAAAATCTATCCCTATAAAAAAGGAAAAAAGAAAAAGGCGATGGAAAGAGTTTTTATATCTTTATTTTTTCAATAAATTACAAATCTTCTATTGGATGAATTATCAAAAATCTTGCCCGCATTTATTCTGCAATCCGATTCGGAAGGAGGGGTTAAGGAAGAAGCAAGTAAGGATTTTTCTATTGTACTCCAAAAAAAAGGAAGTTATTTTATTCTATTGATCACACAAAAAATAAAAATATTTATATTTTAAAAATTATTATTATTATATATTTGTCTTTATGTTCATGTTATGTTACGATTATTATGTTTCTTTTAATAATTAGACCATAAAATCCGATTAGAAACGGTTATTGGTTCCAAGCAGCAATTTGGTCGCCAGACACATGATATTTATGTGTTTTTTGTAAAATTATTATTATATTATTTATCTATTTATTTGAGTCAAATTAAAATTAATAGATTAATTATTTAATTTCAAATTTTATATTTTGCTTATGAAGAGTGTTGATTCATTCTTTCAAAGAAAACTAAATCAGAAAATGTACAGGAAAATATACGATCTCCAATGCCAATACCGAACTTTTATACTTTGGCCCCCCTTAAAAATTTAGTCTAGCTCCGCCACTGCTATCCATAACTCAATAGGTAATAATACATGTTATAAAGTTAAATATTAATATCAATCCATAGAAAAGATAGTTTCTTTAAAAATTCCAGCGTTTCGTTCGAATTAGATTAGGAACAATCGGGTAAAAATTAGGGAAGATGACTTTTTGGGCTATTTTATGGTACAAAAGTGACCCGCTCCGAGCCCCGGGTTTTTTGACGGTTCTACCGGGTCAATGAAAACCGGTCAGGTCAGCCGAGTTTTTCCGGGTCAATTACATAAGCGGTCCAAAGAGGTGGAAAACCCAGAATAGGCTATGGGTCACGGTTCAACTGGTCGAACCGGCTGGGTCGGGCCGGGTTTGATAACTATGCAATTAATTACATTTTTGGCGGAACCATATTTTTTTAGAAAATGGAAATGATAAATTAGAGTTTGTTGTTTATAATACAACTATATTTTTCATTTCTTAAAGTTATGCATGTTTTTTTTTTATTATTGTAAATACATGATTCTAAGTCTCCTAGTTTAGTTTCGTTCTTTCTCTTAGAAACATTGATGATGCTAATGAGAGTTTATTACTTTTCTGATTTTATGTGATCCAAGTTGTAATCTTTATTTTACTAATTATTAATAAAATTATGACCCAGTATCAAAACAATCCTAGCATATGTACCAAAAAAAAATCCTAGCATAGTCTAGACGAAATTAGCCCGACCGTAACTTTTATATTCTTTTTTAAAAAAATTAAAATAACCTAAAGATATTTTGAATAAGATCAACTGAGAGAAATACTACGCACTATTTAAGACAAGGTGTTTGTGAGCTTTGATGTTGCCTATTCCTAGTACGGAGGTGATATTATTCAAAAAAAAATCAAACAGGAAAATCAAAGAAAGATTATCAAAGTATTGAAAAGTTAAACTCAATTGATTTCAAAGGGTTCAGCTATAAAGAAGAAACTCAAAGGAAAAATTGCTATCTAGTAGGGTTTATCACTCAATCTAGGATTTCTCCTCCATCCTATCAGTATTTATCCTACTCCCCTCACGTGTCGTCGATCTCACGTTCCATGGTGTGCCAGCTCCGACCTCATCCTGCGGCGTTTCGCGTCTTTTGGCCCCTCTGGTTCGTACTGCAGTTGTTCCCTATTGAGCTTGCTTCTTCCCTACTCCAGCTCGGACCTTGGGCTTATATGGGGCTTTCTGATTTCTTTGGGTCCGCTGATGTTCCTAATGGGCCTCTCAGTTATGGTATATCAATAGCCCTCAACTGGGGAGTTAATTCGGGGTTCTTTGTCTTTTTGAATTTCGAATTAACTCGTCACTTGACTTTTCAGCTTTTGACTCCTAACGTATGCCTCATGCATCTGGAGAGAGGGTGTGCAGTTAAGCGTCCTTTCGTGCTTCGTGCTTTCTCTCCCACGAGTGGCGGTTTCGAGCGGTTCCTACAGGTAACTCCCTCTCACTCTCTATTTATTTCACTTTTCCTCCTCCTTATCCTCTTTTCTCTTCCTCACCATTTTCTCACATTTCTCGGTTTCTGCTTCTCTTCAACTCCCTCCGGGTTCTGCTGTTGAAGCCCCATCAGACTTCCGGGTATCTTCCTCTTCCTTTCTCGCTTTCTTCTTCACCATGGGTTCCGCCCATGCCTATCCCCTAGATGAGTCTCAACTTGCTTTTCTAGGCAAGAAATTGATTCCCCAGTAAGAGTTTTGTCCCTATTATTCTATTGGTTCTCTGTCTGGGGAGAAATCTTACCAAACTATTCCTCCTCCTAATCAATTCTTCATTTTCACGATCCTTATCGAGGCAGGAGTGAATCTCCCCTTTTCTAGATTTTTTATCGAGTTTCTGAACACCTTGAAATTAGCCCTGATTCAACTTCAGCTCCTCTCTTGTTTTTTTCTCACGGCCTTTGAGCAATGGTGTCGTATCCGTTTCGTAAATCCCTCACCCCTAGTTTTCTTTAGATTTTTTCAAGTCAAGAACCCTAGGAGAAATGCGGATGAGTCAGATCTGATGTACGTTTGTAGGCATTCCAATTTAGAGTATCTCGAAGACATTCCTAAAAATAGAAAACCCTTCAAGAGGGGCGTCATTAAGATTTAAGTAAATTTAGGTTCTGTATAGGAACGCTTAGGGTTCCTGAATAGAATAACTTCCTTTGACCTCGATTCAGTTTGGTCCTCTTTCTCTCGAAGAGGAGGGATTCTATGCAGCCCTTATGAGTGATTTGGTCGTTCATTGTCCTCTAAGGCTCGCAGAGGCTCGGGGTTTGTGCGCTGAAGCAGTGTTGGGCTCCAGAGGTTCTCTTTCCTTTCTTTTTTGCGTTTTTCCTTAACTCTTCCTATTATCGTGGCCCTCTAACACTTTAACTGCCCTTTTGGTTTCTTTTCAGTTTTACAAAAGCTTAAATCCTCTCCTAGTGTTCCAGATCAGGACGAGCACTCAGACTCTCAGATGGCCAGTGAGAAGCGCGCTCGATCCCCCACTTCCATTGACCTTGCCTCCGATCTTGACATGTCTCGTCGCTCCTCGGAGGTTGCCCAGGGTTCAAATCTTCCTTCCGACGGCCCGTCTGCAGGCGCTGCTGGAGAAATCCATGGGCTTATCTCAAGCCCCAGCTTTCCCCTTCTGTCTTCTCTAACGGCCCGGAGCAGCCTGAAGAAGGGCAACGCCACTGAGGTGCAATCCCTGGGGGGTAAGCGTTCAAACTCTGAGTCCAACCTCCGCAAAGCTTATCCTTCTTCGGCCTCTAGTGCCGCCAAAGGGGTTTCATCCTCCTCCTCACACCAAGAGGGTTCCTCTCAGGTCAAGAAAGTTCCCATCATGCTTTTATCTGGGTTTACACCTGTTGACTCTTTTGGGGAGCTCGACTTTCCATCCCTGGTTCGAGTCATGGATGGTCCTGCTGGCGAGGGTCACCCTGACCGTGCTCTCATTTGTTTATGAGAAAGTCTACAAAGGGTGTCCTGACCTTCGCAAGAAGTATATGGACATTATGCCTAGCCTGTTTCCCGGCTATATTGCCTCTTTTGCACAAGTAAGCCTCCTATTTTTCTCTCTTCGTAATCTTTCTCTTCATCCCTGATTTTCTGTTTCATTTTCTTCTCAAGGACTTCTCATGACGAATGCCATCGCCATCTACAATCAAGACCTGTATTGTCAGAAACAAGGTGCCGAGGCTGAGAGTTCCAAGCTTTCCAAGTCCCTCAAGTTGGAGAAGGATCGCTATGAGAAGTGTGTTCAAGACTTGACTTTTGCCTCCTCTAAAGCAGAAAAAGACAAGGAGGAGCTGAACGCCCTTCGAAAGGAGATGAAGGTGCTCCACAAGACTTATGATTCTCAGTTGTCCTCTCTTCATGAAAAGAATGAGACCCTGGACAGGACATGGAAGATTTTGTCCTTCAGGTCCCTGGCTACGTGGAGAGAATCACATACCTGCACCGCCAGCAGGTCTCTGCGAGGCAACCAGGTGATGATGCCAGCTACCTTGAGCCCACCGTCCTTCATCCGGGACCGGTCTCCCTTCTTCCAGAGTTCGTTGATGGCGATGATGACAAGGAGGCTCTTAGCATCCGCCGCGAAGGTTCTCTCCCTCTATAGGCCTCACTTACCCCTCAGGATACCATTCTAGATATCGCCCATGAGGTGGCGGATGTCGCAAACTAGCTGGACCTTGGTGTGGACAAGACTTTGGGTGCAGATGACTCTGAACCTGCCTCTACCCCTAATCCTTTCGAGAAGGCTTAGTGTTTCTTAGGTTGCTCTTCTGGTTTTGTAAACCCCTCTTTAACCCCCTTTGGGAGGTCTTTCAGATTTCCTGTATGAACCTTGTGTTTCTTTGTTCTGCATTTTTTTTAATTGGTTTTTAATGTAAAGCTTTCAGCCATTTCTACAGTTTGCTTTCTGAAAATTCCTTTGCGTTATTTGAGTTTAAGGACTTCGACCTTGACCACCTCACGGGTCTTTTATTTTCCCTAGCGGCCCGATCGCTCAAGGTTTATTTATGGTCTTTGTCTTGTCCCTTCCTTTTGAGGAACTTAAGAGTCTTTATAGACTGTTGGTCTCGGCCACCCTATGGGCCAATTTTATCACTGGTCGCCTTACGAGCCTTTCTTTATCGGTCTTCTTTATGCGAGACTCTCCTAACTAGACCCTAGGGTTCCTAAATGAAAAGAAACATGACAAAAAGAATATGAATGCTATGTTTTACAAAATGTGAGAATGAGAAAAAGAAAATTTTCATTAATTCATTTGATAGTTTTATCATTGTTCAAGATATTTATGGCTTTCTGCCTTGATTTTTATACATTGGCTTCATGCCATTTTTCACTTTCCAGACCCTCAGGCCTACTCCCTATCCGGCATGTGGAACAGCTTCTGTGAGGACCCGTCCAAAAATTAATTTGATCCCTCACTACATCAAAAGAGTCACCACCCGAATTTTATTAAGGACAAAATTCAAGAAAAAACCTCGACATCCATTACCCACAGCAACCGGTCATAGCGTTCTAAAGATGTAGGATTCGGGGGTTCGTCACGGATGGGAAGGTGTTAGGCACCCATCCATGTTTGGGTGAAATCGTGTGCAATTGACGATTCCTGCATGCCTTATGCACAAACAACACGACAACAAAACAAAAGGAACGAAAACAAAACAAAGCAGAAAATAAACACATAATTGTGCTTGAGATTCCACCGCTTGAATCCACTTACGTACTCCGGCAACCGGATTCAAAGCTCACATAGTTCTTACTTGGCATCACACAACAGATAATGCAGCAACGTCACAGCAACATCGACATCAAAGACAGTATTTTTACATCACAACCATAACATCAACATCACCGCGATATCGCAATCACGTAACTCACATCCCGGCGACATTACAGTAACATCAACATTATAATCACAACATCAACATTATCACGATGGCATCAATGTCACAGTAGCAACATCAACATCACAACGACATCTTAGTATCAACACAACACACAGCATAGCAGCAGCATCACGATAACATAATTGGAAAAGAAACACACAATTTGGCTTGCATCCCGATTTCAGACCGAGACTACTTACGTACCCGAGTGACCGGGGTCAAAGCCACGTAGTTCTAATATGGATTCACATAACAATCAAAACATCATCATCAATAGCGTCACATCAACACAATCACAGTAGTAAAAATCAATTTAAAGGGTTAGGGTTATCTCTTGAAGCCCTCCTCTCGCTCCCGTTAGCTTACCGCTTCTCAACAGAATCTTAGCTCAACTTTAATAAAAAATTTGGTACAAAAGGAGGCCGAAATTAGCATCTGGCGTCAACAACAAAGTTGTAGATCTCTCTCTTAGCTTTCCAGAGACTCCAAGAATAGAGCAAGCTGATGGATTTAGCCTGAGATATCGCGATTCTCCCAAGACTGCGCAGGGAAAAACACTCCTCTCGGGTTTGCACTCTCTTCTCCAACGATTTGCTCCGATTGACCTCCTTCTTGTAACCCTCTTGCTCTCCTCTCACTATTGGGTTGTTGCTACTCCTCTCCACGAAATCTCTCCAGAAAAGCTCCTCTACTGGGTTGTGTCCCTCTAATGTGTAATTTGTGTGTGTGTGTGTGGGGGGGGGGGTGTTTTATTTATAGTGTTCATGGGGTAAGGGGTCGTCCTAATAATCTAAGGGTCGAGATTGAACCAATAAATCTGACGGTTATGGACTAAGATTGCGAAAAAGAGGCAAAAAGAAGGTTCTGGAAGGAACAACCGCCATAGCTCCGGCGGTCATGTCATGACGACCGCCAAGAGCCGGCGGTCATCCCTTCTTGTCCGCCAGTGGTGGTGGTCATGTCACCATGTGCGCCACCGACTGTGCAGTTTTTTCTCTTTTCTTACTTTTTCTCCTCCAATCCGATTCCTAGTTGGTTTTCATGCCTTCTAGAGTATTCCCTGACCTAGAAAATATCCTAAACTTGTATTCTACTCCATTACTTTTTCTCTTTATCAAGTACACATTAAATTATTCCCTTTTTCAATAAAAACTATCATAAAAACACAAAATAGGCGAAATATATAATTAATCCTAAATTTCTACAAAAATTAGGATTAAAATGAGCTACAGGCCATGTGTTTAAATGGGCTATTATTCCTGGAGGATCCATATTTTATTAACCCAAACCCAATATTTATTCCCAATTCAAAATCAATCAAATAATAAAGGGCCAAAAATAAATAAAAGAAATAAAAAAATAAAATACCATTATTCTACTATAATAAACCATAAACATATTCATGCCATCAATCAAATCATCTCATCAATTAAAGACATAAACAAACTTGTAACCTTAGATAATAGAATAAAGCATGGGTCAAATTTGGATGTTCACATCTTCAAGTTTTGAGAATTCCAAGCATGAGTCAACAGTTTTCCACTTTTCCCCTCCAAGTGATAGGACCCTGCAGACAGTACCCGAGCAACCTTGAAGGGTCCATCCCACTTAGGGTCAAGCTTTCTTATCTTGGATGCTTGGATGGTAGCCTCCACTTTTTGCAAAACATAGTCACCGACCCTGAAGGTTCTGGCATTCACCCTCCTATTGTGGAACCTTTCCGCTTTCTACTTATGAACCATAGCCCTCTGATGAGCCTGTTCCCTGATCTCTTCAAGTAGGTTGAACTCCAAACTCAATGACTCCTCATTGGAACTCTGATCGAACCCTTGAGTTCTTGCTGTCTTGAATCTCATTTCCACAAGCGTCACAGCCTCCAAGCCATATACCATTCTATAAGGGGTCTCTCCAGTTGTGGTCCTCTTTATTATCTTGTAAGCCCATAAGACCTCCTCCACTTTCTCTGCCCAGCTTTCCTATGCCTTTCCAACCTTTTTTTTATGCCCTCCAGCATTATCCTGTTAGCGACTTGAGTTTGCCCATTGGTTTGAGGATGGCTGACAGAAGAGAATCTGAGCTCTACCCTTGCCTCTGCACAGAAGATTCTCAGCTTCCTGTTGTCAAATTGGGGTTCATTATCAGTTATGATGGTGTAAGGCACTCCAAACCTGTTGAATCCTTTAAAAAGGAGATAACTTTCTCAGCCGTTGTTTTTTCCAAGGCCAATGCCTCTATCCATTTGGTATAATAATCGACAGCCACCAAAGCGTACCTCCTCCTTCCCTTTGCAGCTGGGAAAGGACCCAGGATGTCCATCCCTCACTGTGCAAAAGGCCAAAGGGATTCAATATGACATATCTCAGTCGGGGGACACCTGGGTATCCTGCCATGGGTCTGGCAAGGATCACACTCTTTTACCAATTTTTCAGCTTCTTTCGTCACTGTAGGCCAATAGTATCCCCTTCTTAGCACTCTTCTCGCCAGATATTTGGCTCCGATGTGCATTCTACATACACACTGGTGGATCTCTACTAGCACCTGGAGCCCCTCCTCTTCTGTCAAGCATCTCAAGAGTGGGTTGTTGAACCCTCTTCGATATAGTTGTTCTCCATCCAAACAAAGTTTTCCACCTTATGAAGCAATTGTCTGGCAGCCTTGGGATCTTCTAGGAGTTTCCCCTTTTCAAATACTGAATGAACGGATCCATCCACGAGTACAGTCCCTCTATGGTCATTACTACCACCTCTTCTTCTACAGAGGGTCTGTCCAGCTTCTCTACCAACACCTGCTGAGGCCATTCCAATTCTGGTTGCATTTGCATTTTCGACAAGACATTTGCTTGGTGGTTATCAGTCTTAGGCACTTGCCTAACACTGACTTTCACCCCCTTTCTACCATTTCAGCCATTACTTCCCGGACTCTCATCAAGTACCTTGTCAATTTCGCATCCTTGACCCCAAATGTTCCCATCATCTGAGAGACCACCACTTGAGAATCTGAACATACTTCCAGGGTTCCTATCTCAACTGCCTTTATCAGATTTAAACCTGCCAGAAGCACCTCATACTCCACCTGATTGTTGGTGGTTTCGAAGTCAAACTTTAGAGCATACTGCACAGTTTCTCTATAGAGACTCTCTAGTAGTATTCCGGCTCCTGAACCGTCCCGGCTACTGGCTCCATCTACAAACAACCTCCAGTGTGTCGTAGCTATAACAAAGTTTTCTGGTTCACCCTTATCTTCTGAAACAAATCCTGCCCCCTTAGCCAAGAAATCGATTTCATACTCACTCATTTCCACGCTCCACCTCACCATGCAGCCAACCACCTCTGGTTTGTGCATTATTTTCCACAAAGGCTAATCTGTGAGAACTACCATCTTGTGTCCTGAAAGTACTGCCTCATCTTCCTGGCAGACATCACCACAGCGTACACAAATTTCTCAATCTTAGGGTACTTCAACTCCGGACCCTGTAATACCTGGCTTGCATAGTAGACTGAGGTATTGTACCCTGTCTCCTCCCTGACCAATGCCGAACTCACCACGCTTTCCGTGATCCCTAAGTATAGATACAGTTGTTCCCCCTCCTTAGGGCTAGAGAGGGTGGGCGCTTAAGACATGTACTACTTTAAAGCCTCAAATGCCACTTCACACTCCTCTGTCCACTTAAAATTCCTTTCCTTCCTCAAGGTTTCAAAGTAACGCCTTTTCTGCTGCTTTTGATATAAATCTTTTAAGTGTTGCTAGTCTCCCTGTCAGCTTCTGCACTTCCCTCACAGTTTTTGGTGACTGCATCTCCATCAGAGCTCTGACCTTCTCAGGGTTCGACTGGATTCCCTCCACACTGACCATATACCCCAAGAATTTTTATTTTTTTACACAGAAGGAGCATTTCGCCGAGTTGAGTTTCATACCATACTCCTTAAGTACCTCAAAAACCTCCATAACATCCTTGATATCCTGCTCAAAGGTTTGACTCTTGACCAATATATCATCTACGTAAGCCTCCATATTCCTTCCCAGCAGAGCTGTAAATATCTTGTTCACCAAACGCTGATAAGTAGCCCCAGCAATTTTCAACCCAAATGGCATCACCATGTAACAGTAGGTGGCCTTGTCAGTTCTAAAAGAAGTTATCTCTTAATCCTCAGGGTGCAGTAGTATCTGATGGTACCCTAAGTTGGCATCCAAGGAGCTCAAATACTCGTATCCCGCCACAGCATCTACCAATTGATCAATATTAGGTAAGGGGTAACAATCTTTCGGGCACGCCTTGTTTAAGTCAGTAAAGTCCACACACATTCTCCATTCTCCATTGGCCTTCTTCACCATCACCACATTGGCCAGCCACTTAGGGTAGTATACTTCTCCTATGGCCCCAACTCTTATCAGCTTCTCAACCTCCTCTTGTATTGCCCTGCTTCTTTCAAGTACAAACCTCCGCTTCTTTTGTATCACCGGTTTTGCTCCTTCCCTAACATTCAACTTATGGCAGGCCACGACAGCTGAGATTCCGGGCATGTCCGGCACACTCCAGGCGAAAATCTGCCTTATAAGTATCTAGCAGCGTCTCTAGCACTTTCACCTCTTCCTCGCTCATTGAAACTCCGCGTCTAGCCTTTTTCTCCGGCTCCCCATTTCAAACAGGGACCCCAATTTTCCTTCAAGTTCCATTCCCTTTTCATCCTTCTCTTTTATATACGACTCCTCCATCACCAAGGTCTCCATCTTCTCTTTACCCTTTCCTTCATTCGGCGTTCTTCCCAATGGTGTGCTTGCTTGGTCCAATGCATTCAACTGTCGGGCCAGACCCCAGTCCCCCTTAACCAAGACAACCCTTCCTTCGGTTGGGAACTTCATGGCAAGGTAGCTGTGATGCAAGGCAACTCCAAAATCAGCTAAGAAGGTCCTCCCGAAGATGACATTATACGCTGCCCTAGTTTTACATACAATAAATATCTTCTTCTCTTTTCGAGTGAGGGGACTCTTCCCCAATGTTATTTCCAACTCTACTCTGCCTTTAACCACCATCTCCTTTCTACTAGCCCCGTACAGGGTAACTCGAGTCTGCTCCATCTTTTCCTTCGCTTTCCCTAGCTGCTCAAGCACCCTGGGCTCTATAATGTTGTAAGCACTCCCTGTATCCACCAGTATCCATTTCATACAGTATCTCTCCATCACAGCTTCTATTACCATTGCATCCCTATGAGGCATCTCTACCCTTTCTGCATCCTTAGTAGTGAAGGTTATGCCTTGATGTTTCTACGCTCCTCCTCCTACCAATAATATGTAAGTAACCGGGTATGCAAATAAAGAAACAAAATGCGCAGTGAAAAAAACCCGGAACTAATGGAGGATCCATGTGAAACGGGGTAAACCGAATAACAAAATTTTCGTACCTGGTTTGGTTGATTTCTTTCGCTCAACAGTTGTGTCGAATCAGCAAGAACCGGATAGAAATCCGACTCCTCTACGGTATCCACACGAACCGTTGATGACTGCTAGCAACCATCACACGATCACTAACCCGAGCACTCTTGAGCTGCAGTGCTAGCTGCAGAATTCCGAGAGCTAGAGAGGCTAGAGTGTTTCTCTCACAAATGATGTGTATGTGCTTGTGTGTTGAGCTCTCAAAAAAATGCTCTCTTACACACTCTTACATATATCACATATATGTTCCAATGTTAGCTAATATAGAAAATGGCCAACCTAATCATACATACATCTTATCATGCATGATTGTGTTTTTCTATTATCTATACTTTAGTCATAATCATAAACATGATTATGTCTCCACTAACTCAATCATATATATCAACATATATATAAGACAACACATCCTTTTATGCTTTTTGGTCAATAATTCAGGTTCAATAATTCTGGTAACTATTGAACCGAACCAACCCAAACGACCCAGTCTAACCATGGTCCAACCATGGTCTAACCATTAGCTCAATAACCTGGTCCAACCATGGTCTAACTATTAGCTCGAATCAACCGTTCTAAGTGTGTGACCCTGTAGGCACTAATCACATTAGCAATAATTATAAACTCTCATTTATAATTATAAACAATGAGCGGTGTCTAGCAACACATCATTGCTACCCAAGTGACCAGATCAGTACTGATT
Organism: Turnera subulata; assembly: GCA_028386065.3. NCBI lineage: Eukaryota > Viridiplantae > Streptophyta > Magnoliopsida > Malpighiales > Passifloraceae > Turnera > Turnera subulata. Next base: position 161,279 of record JAKUCV010000086.1, on the reverse strand, counting down.
CATAATGCCTCGGAAAATTGTCATTATCCTTTCGTCCCATTATATCAAGATCAAACACGAGACATGGAATATGTCATTCTCATATATGTTTAATCTAAGGTTTCTTGATCCCCGAGTTAACTGTGTAAAAAGGATACAAATGATATCTCCATATCACTTAATCCGAGCATGGCCATGCATTTACAGTTCAACTCTATCAAGGGGCCCAACTGATAAGATACCCATTATATGGGTTGGACGAATCCCATCTTGATCATACAAAACCCACTACACATTACATCATATACCCAATAAGTACTCTAAGGTTTACTCAGTTACGGGTAACTAAGAGTAATATCAAAGTATACGACTCACATGTTGGGAACCTTGATGATCTCAGGTCTAAGGACAATACATATAAGAACCACTAATGACAATATATATAACAGTCCATATAGTGTTCTTATGTCGGGTCAGTCCAGTCCACAAGTTCTCTAACTTGTACCTGTATGTAGAATTCATATCTCATATAATTCTCAACATACGCTAGTCTTAATTTATTATTACAACCTATCCATAATAATAATCGACTAGGGACATTTCAAGGATATAAAATATTCTTAGGTTATAAATATGTGCAAGTATTTATCACTGATAAACATATTTATTGGAATAAAACCTTAATAAATATACATGACTATATAATCATCCAATGATTGGCTTTTGGGCATTACACTAACATAATAGGGTTCCTCTGAGCATTTTTCGTTTCCTGCTCCCCATTGGCATACTGCCTTCAATCACATTAATGGTACCTCTGAGTCCTCCCTGGGTTCCATCAGCCCCTTTCTGGGTTCCTGGTTCTCGTCCCGCCTTTTTTCGGGCTTCAGGTGTCCCTCTCGGATTAATCTTTCAATCTCCCTTTTCAAGTTATTGAAATCCTCCGTGTCATGCTCATGCCCCTTGTGAAACCGGTAGTAAGGTGCTCCGTTGTCCGGCTTCTGAGGGTTCAATATAGGTTTGGGCCACCTTATCTTCTTCCAGTGTTCACTCGCCAATACTGTTAAAATCTATCCCCTTGAGGTGTTCAAAGATGAGAGCGGAATAGGTTTCGCCTCCTCCCATTTCCTCTCAGCGGAGCGGCTATCCTTCCTATCAAAGTCTCGCCTTTTCCTTCCTGCCATGGCGACCGACTCAAACCCTATGCGTTCCTTAGAGGACCCTCCCCCTCTCTCCTTTTCTGCCTTCGTTTTCCTCAGAGTTGATTGTGGACACCCAAATTTGACCCACAAACATTCTTCTAGTTTGGATTTTAAACATGCTTGAACCTTAGGATTAATGAGATGATTTGGTCTTAGGTTAGGGCATGATAAGAATTTAATTTAGTAGAATGGATATATTTCAGTAAATTTAACCTTTATATGTTTGAACTCTAGGATTGATGAGATGATTTAATCTTAAGACAAAAATATGTTAAGGTCAAAGGCACTAAAATATATTTTATTTCATTGCTTGGGCTTTCTTATTTATTTTCAACCCAACTATATTGAGATGATTTATTTTTGGGTTAGGAGTGAATTTAGAAGCCCAAGTTAATGGGATATGTTTTTTCCAGAGTTGATTGGCCCATAAACACATTCCTTGCAAACTAATTTTAGCTCTGATTTTTGTGGAAAAATCAGAGTTAAATCATCCTTAAATGATAAATGTGTTTTTGACTTGATTTTGTATAAAATGGGGGTGTTAATGTGAATCAATCAATTAGGAGAAGAATAGGAGAGTACTAATCAAGAAAAGATGATTTTCTGGGTTGATTGGGGGTTAATTACACGGTTAGATCAAATCAGTGCGGAATTAAGGGGTTGGGGACCGAAAAAAGGAAAGAACGCGTGAAACCGGAAGAGTCGGGCGGTCATCTCGGGATGACCCCCAGCTCCTAACGGTCATGGAGTGATGACCGCCGGGCCTGGCTGTCATCCAAGTGATGACCGCCGGGCCTGGCGGTCGTGCCCAGAAACTGTTTTCTTGCCCGATTTTGTTTCTAATTCGATCCTACACAGTTTTGGCCCAGATTTTCGGCCAAATTCTTGACCATTAAGAGGTGTACGACCCTTGTACTCCCTAAGACTCTATAAATAGGACCTCTAATTCACATTCAATGGGATGAATCTCTCTTTACACACACACAAGCCCATAAGCTTTGTCAGCTTGGAGAAACTCTACTTCTCCAAGCCTAGAAACATTTCTATAGGCAGAAAATCTCGAAACATTTTGTGGGAAAGCATAAAGAAATAAGTCAACAAAAGGAGATCATGAGGAGTAAGCAATCAAAAGCAATCTAGGAGCCAAGAAGGTGGACAATCCAAGTAGAGGGACCTGATGCAAGCAGGCTCAGAAAATAATTCATATCTCGAGTTCTAGAAGTCGGATTGCTATGATCTTAGACTTTGTGGAAAGCTAAGAGGGAGATCTACAACGTTGCTTTTGAGAGAGGAAGCTGAATCGGCCATTTTCATTGTCTAAAATCCAGAAGAAGACGACCTATAGATTCTGTCCAACAACCGAGATAAGTGTTCTAATCCCTTTTGATTGTGAATCTTATTGATTGCTATTTGCTGATGACTTGGTGTTGCTGAATGATGCTTTTGTGGATGATGTGAGTGTTGTGATGCCATGACAAGAACTACGTAGGCTTTGAACCCGGTCGCCGGAGTACGTAGGTGGTCTCTAGTGGTGGAGACTCAAGCCCAATTATTTTATTTTCTCTTTTTGTTCCAATTCAATTTCTTTTCTTTATGTGATTTGTTTCCACAATATGTACACTTGCACAAGGCATACATATGTTCTTCAATTGCGTAGAGTTTTTCCCCAACATGGATGGATACCTAACACCTTCCCATCCATGACAAACCCCCGGGTCCAATATCTTTGGTTCGCCAACCAGTTGCTTTAAAATGGAGTCATGAAAGGGTTTTCCCGAATTTTGTCCTATAATAAAAATTTGGGCGACTCCAAAGATATTGGGTGTTGGTTAGGGAGAAGGTGTAAGGAATATTTGAAGAGACCCAAGTGATTTTGGGTCGGGTCTTCACACTGACCAGTAATCATCATCTTAGCGAATGAACTTTTCCGCCCTTACGATTAATTACGCCATGTCTTCTGGTGGATTTTTTAGAGAGATTTCACCATATCCTTCACCCTACATCCCCACTTAAGGGCTTCCAAAACTATACCCATATTGCAATCTTTCACCTTCATAGTCTCCCTATTAAATCTCGTCACATTGGCCCTCAAGGTTTTACCTTCCTCCTGCTTGATACAGTATGGGTAGGCTAATTCATGCTTTGGTGGGGCGCTAGCACGGAATCAATCCACTAATCTACCCCAGAGATCTGTGAAGGATGTAACCGAGCCTTTAAAGAGGCTGTCGTACCATTCCTGCGCATTCCCCCTCAGGGACAACTCCATCATCCTGCATAGAATGCCGTCCTCACTATTCTATGCCCCCACAGTGATTTTCATGTGCGCCACATGTCTGACTGGGTCCGTTTCACCCTCATAAGGATCCAAGGCTGGCATTTTAAACTTTTTCGGCAGCCTTTAGGCTGTTAACCCTGGGCTTAATGGTGTAAGAGCCTCTTCGCTTCCATGATACCTCCTTTCCTCAGGGATCTCCTTTTCTAGCTTCTACACTCACCTCTCCAGGCTTCCTAATAGCCCCTCTCGCTCCGGATTCCTTCTGGTCCCAGATCTATTCTCCCAAACCATCAAGGCAGATCCTTTGCACTGAGTGCCCTTGATGGGTGTGGGTTCAGCGCCTCTCTCTCTAAGATTGCTTCTTTCTCTATGAACTTCTTTTCCCAGCATGCCCCCTTCGTCTCTTTGACTACCTCAGAGTCCTTTTTTATTTTAAGCTTCTTCAAACTCCATTTCCATGTACTCTGGGCCTCCAAGTTGAGACCTTTCCATTCGGGTACCCTCGAGAGGCACTTGTAGACCACCAAGATGGCTCCTTTCATGTTTTCTTCTCAGAATCCTCTCCATCTGATGTGGATCCGGTTCCTCTTCACTGCCCTCTCACTCCTCTTCAAGTTCCAGCTCCTTCCCTTTACTGGAGGAAGCTAACTTTGCCCTCAGATCTCTTGGGCTTCCAATCAACCCTGCCTTTTTCAAGTACTGCAAGCTCGAGATAGCCTCGTGGAACTGAGCCTCCATGGCCTCATAGTCGGGATTTTCCACAGGCTTCCGTCCACTGGCCCTCTCCGCCAGTTCCCTCTAACGATCTAGGGCTGTGAAATCATAGGGGGAGCGGAAAGTCGTCGGCGGCTCAGCCCCGTCATCATCATCTTCCCATTCAAGCTTCCTCCGCGCACTCATTGTAGCACAGTCAGGCTTTTTGTTGGCTTCCCACATATGGAACCACTGATATTACTCAAGAAAAATCAAACAGGAAAGCCAAAGAAAGATTATCAAGCGTTGAAAAGTTAAACTTTATTGATCTCAAAGGGTTCAACTACAAAGAGGAAACTCAAAGGGAAAATTACTATCTAGTAGGGTTTACAGCTCAATCTAGGGTTTCTCCTCCATCCTATCAGTATTTATCCTACTCCCCTCACGTGCCGCCGATCTCACGTTCCATGGTGTGCCAGCTCTGACCTCATCCTGTGACGTTCCACGTCTTTCGGCCCTTCTAGTTCGTACTCCAGTTGTTCCCTATTGAGTTGGCTTCTTCCCTACTCCAACTCGGACCTTGGACTTATATGGGGCTTTTTGATTTCTTTGGGCCGGCCGATGTTCCTAATGAGCCTCTCAGTTATGGTATATCAGGATGTACCTCAAATATTGCAGTTGCACGAAATTTCGTACACAAACAATGACCTATAGGCTATAGTTTCCACTTTCCATCCTTATGTGTTCCAGTTTCTTATAATTATTGATTTCGATTTACGCGTGAGGCATAAGTGGAAATGTACATGCTAATGCTTGATCACATTTAAATTAAAGGGGCATATTTCTTCTTAGAGAGTTAATTAAGATGATTAAGTTAAGAGTTAGAAAGTGTGGCATTCTACTCCCAATTAAAACATGAAATTTATGTTGTTTAGTTAAAAAACACAATAAATCATTAGTCTATATATACAAATAAAATGGAAGAATCCATTTTTAATTGGTTAAGCTCCATCCCGCAGTTAGTTGGTGGGCATGAGTTTTCTCGAGCAAGTATATGCATGCAAAGTGTAGGTGATGTAGATGATTAAAAATGCATAATATCATATGTGAGCAACTTTGGATAAGTTAAATATGCCAATCAATCCAGTAAGTAACTTTATACAATTTTTTTTTGCATAAAAAAAACTTTATACAATTTAATTGAGATACTATAAATTATGAGGCAAACAAGATCTAACGACAAACATTAGTCCATCATGTGCAAGCCAATGACAATTGTTCTCATTTTAATGGCACGGAACTTTTGGTTACCTATCCTATACTGTCCTTGATTTTGGTTGGGGAAAGACAACATGGAGATCACTTATTGATCATACCCGGGATTCTTGGTCAATCAAAAGACTTGGTCTTTCTGTTCCATTAAGACAACAACATTTGTAACGATACTTTCAGTAGTGGATGGTCAAGAGATTGTTAATTTTATTTTGTGTAATTGGGGTCTTGGCTACACCTCACTATAGTAGACAAAGATGCAAAGTTAAAATAAAGGTATTGAGCTTAGACCCGCCAGATTTTTGGGTTACAAATATCTTGGCCTACGAAATCTATAGCTTTTCCTTTTCATTTTGTAAAAGTTGCAATTGAGTAAAAGTGCTCTCTCTCTCTATGTCTTCTTCTCTGTCGCGTGGACTATTTGGATTTTTTTTTGGATTTTTTTTCGAACACTGTGGCGCTGTTGTCGCGTGTAAATGAAGGTAAGAAATTTGGTTTTTTTGCTTGCCATTTTTTTTTTTCTTGTTTGTTTGTGGGCCTTCTCCGTCTCTTCTTCAATTGTAATCTTTACCAATCTATGACACAAATTATGCAAAAGATAACTCATAACAGTAACTAAAGCGGAAGGTTGGAAATTTGGTTGGTAGTTTTTTCCCTTTACAATAACCAAATCATTAAGCGAATGTGGGCTATTGAGCAGCAACCGCTTGTTTACCCCTTCTTTGCTTCCATTAATTGGTTATACTACCAGTACCACTAAAGATATAATTGAACCAACTTGCGTACAGTAATCAATGCTAAGCTCTTTTAGTTATTCCGATCATGCTAAAGTAACTAATTAATTCATGCATGCACCAATATTATATCCTCGAGTAAATACAGTGTTAATCTAACATCACAAAGAAGAGCAAGGAATAAACTTCTTTAATTACTTCTAAGTTAAGTTTACAAGTTGGGGTTTTTATGAACCACTAACTAATTACTCGGAGAATATTAGGAACAAATTGGAATATTGGAAGTTAGGCTTAAGCAGTTGAATGATCCTTAACAGCTGAATCATGATGATCTTTATCCATCCAACAAATCTTTATTCGGGATATATTCTTATACTTTACTACCTTGAAAAGATTTTTCATGCAAATTCAAACCAGACCTTAAGAATATAGTATTATCTCAAAATGAGACCAAGAATCTGTTCCACTATTAGTGTTTCTAGGAGTGGAAAAAGTATAACCGAAACTCTGATATTTGTCACCACTCTTTTTGTTTTTGGATGGACGAGTAATTACTAATTAAAGTGCACATTCTTTCTTCTTTTGGTTCCAAATTAAAGTAGACATTCATTGTGAAGTTATTAGACTCAACTAATCAGACAACCACTCTCGCATGATGCCTCAAAGCAACAGCAGCAGGTGATTTTCCCATATGCTCTCTCATGCCCGGTGATGGTTCCATGCAACGATCAAAACTTTAGACACAAGTAACAAAGAGTTATTGGTCTGGTGCATTTTTTTTAGTTCTAGAACCCAAAGTCAAAAATACACGAACAGAGAGTGACCCATTAACGAATGATACCTTAGGTCCACATAATCAATGGTCCTAATTCGGTAATTCTGTTTAAGTGCATCATATTGTTTTTTTTTTTTTGAACAACAGGAAGAAATTTTATTTATTAAGAACCACGATTACATAATAAACGAAAATATTACAAAGAACAAAAGGCAAAATACACAATACAACAAACCATGCTGCAATCCATGGTAGAAATCCCGAGCTGTAGGCCGTATGACCTGGTTGACGCTGCAAAAGCAGTTGAGATGGCAACCGTTGCGCTCGATACATAGTCCTGAATGGAGTATTGAGGACATGTTCAGATCCATAGAGAACAAGCCAAGGTCCGCCCTTGGGAGTAAACACTTCACAAAAAACACCAAACTTCACACAACAATACAGATCCACGGTAAAGAGTCCCAAAAAACTCTTTTGTGTGGATAAAATTCCCATCTAGGGGTAGAGATCCTCAAAAAGAGGCACAATATCCCAATCCAAATCTAAAATGAGGGAGTAGATCTGGATGGGCACAATTATTCATCCTAACAAGGAGACACAAACAGTGAGAGCAAGAAAGAAAAGGAAACAGAAAAAGGAAAGAGATGAAGGGGCTTACCGTCGGGCTGAGGAGCACCAACGGCAGCCCCTGGTTTTGGAAAGCAGAGAGGTTTTTGCTTAAGAGAGAGAAGAAAGAGAGAGTGGGGATGGGAGAGTGTCTCAGTTGTAAGTGCATCATATTGTTGTGTGCTCCTTTTTTGTACACATGATGATGATCACCCAGGAGGGTCGGGGTAAAACGGTAAATAATGTTCTCTGTTACAAGCGTGGGAACTTGCCATCATGGGAACCACTTGGTTGTGGGCATGAGAACATAATCTTGCTCCCGGAAAGGTAATGGTGTAAAGCCCCAAAAAAGAAAATCATTTTGACAAATCTTTAACATTATCCAAGTTTTTAACAACAATAAGAAATCAATAAAGTTGCCTCTATAGCCCTCCAAAAAAAAATCGACACAGAAAATTCAAATAATCACAGTTTGGAGCGGTAATTTGAATCTTACAATACGCACAATCAATTGGAAGTTGAGATTTTACGATGTTCCAGATACTGAAAAACATTGCATGTCAAAATAATTCCACCAAATTACATTAGTAAAAGATGATGAAATTGAATTCAAATGGGATATATGGTGTTAGAAACAGAAAAAGGGCTTTTTGAAAAAAAAAAATTGTAATCTAGTTTGGTGTGATCGACATGATTTAGAATTTGCTTTCAGTACGATTTTTATCTCAAATAAGTATTTTTTTAAAAAAAATTGTAATCTAGTTTGGTGTGAACATGATTAATTTAGAATTTGCTTTCAGTACGATTTTTATCTCAAATAAGTATGACCGGAACTAGCTTAGGGGAGAAGAGATACAGATTCACAGATGCATATATATCGAATTATTGGAGGTATTAACTATCAGTCATTTAAGATTAATTAGTTAAAGAAATTGGTTTAATTCCCTCCTCAAGAAGCAACATCAAGTGGTCATTTACCGTACTTCAGGGACCCTTATAATTAACTACTGTCAGTACGGAAGGGGTACCTACGAGTAAAGCAAAAGAAAATTCTATTCCCACAATCTTTATTTGAGAAATAAATGGTTATTCACCCAAAAAAGCAATACACCACGGGGATTGTTTATAAAAATTTTGAGTCTAAAGAAGGGGAAAAAAATATCATCAACAACTGTTTAATTATGAGATCTTGGAAATCATTTGATACAATTTACCCAAAAAAACACCATCTAAAGGCGCACTATATAAACAACTGCAAATTTGTCTGAAAATATGAAAAACCAGTAAACCTACTATAAGACCAAATGTAGGTACGTAGCTGTTTCGGTTATCCTGAATCGGCTTATAGAAGTAAAATGTTGTTCAATATGCAAGGCGTAGTAACATTTAACGCTTTCAGTGTTGGGGGGGTTGGGGGGGGGGGGGGCCGGGCCGGGGGGGGCTAGAATTCTATTCTTTTTTCCCACCACATTGAATTCAATTCAATATATATGGACCTAAACCAAGAGAAGTGCCCCCCATACCAATTACTAGCATGTTATTATGGCCGGAGCTATAATCAAAAGCCGACTAGGTGTTGTTGTACCCACCATACCAATCGAGTCCATGAACCAATCGGATCCCGCTTCTCTGTAATTTTTTGTTAGCCTTTCAATTCTATTCTCAAACAAATGCACACGTCATTTTCTACCATTGGCATTAAAACACAATATAGTAGGGCCACTCAAAAACATACTCACTCAAATCCAACTTAATTATAAAGTACTTAGACTAGTATAAAAGTATCCTAATACCGTGCTGTTAGTTATTTCCACGTACATTATTCATAGAATAAATCAGAGTAATTAATTATTTATAGCATAAAAATTAGGGGATCAATTTAAGACGCCGTGATGGTATAGTCAACAATTCAAGCAAGAGCTCTAAAAATTCTGCTTATGCGTTGTTAGTAGGAAGAATATTGAAGTTTCCCACCCATGTCTACTTTTGTAATAGAATTTCTTCTCAATTTATTTTTAGATCATAACCGTGTAAAAAGTTACTATCAAGTTAAACTTCCTGCTTTGGGTCACGTCGCTATTGCTTTTGACAAACTCAAGTTAAATTCCATCTCACACTACCAGCTTTTGACCATCACCACCAAATGCAATTTAACCATTCCTAAATTCAGGTTCCCAAAACCAGAGATTCAAATAGTCAAAACCTAAACTCATTTCCGTTTTGCTCCCTTTACATGTCTTTCTATTACTAACCTTAGAAAAGAAGACCGGAGTGTGAGAAAAAAAAAAAAAAAAACAAGTTGTTGAAAATGTAAACTTGGAATTGCTTTTTTTCCTCATCAATTATAGTACCACATGGGTGTGCCGTATGCCCAGGCCCTAACGTTAAATTCTTCAAAAATCATTACCAAATCCAATTTTATAAGCACATGACGCGATTGATTCACATACCTAAATTTCCAAATTGGTTCCAAAATTTGACTAAACCATACAATATATTCATACCCATCCTACAAATGTACACACAGCTAGACAGGACACAAACCCACATGATATGATACCTTCACATTGCTTCCCCTCCCCTCCCCTCCCACCCAACTAAAATTTTGCCGTCCCAATAATTTCTCTCTAGCGAATTTCGTTTTCTTGACTAATCTATTAGTAGACTAATATTAAAAAGTGCCAGATTGTATTTTTGGTTGGTCAATGGGATCCTTTAAATGCCGTGATTGGCGCCCAAGAAAAAAAAAAAAGAAAACAAAATTATTATTCCAGGAAGTAAACAAAAAAATATATATATATATATATATCAGTATTATTATTCCCCAACACCGCCGCGTCTATCCTACGCCTCACCACACCCCCACCCAAGCCCAGACTTTATCCAATAACACCGCAAAATCAGCAGCAAAACCTGTGACGTCTCCTTCCCTTCGCTTCCGTACCTGCTGACGTGGCAAACCCCCACCGCGGTTAATCCGTTACAGTTAGTCACTTACAAGTAGCGGTATAACGATTAACTATTAACCAACCAAGCAACCGATTTACCTTACACACACGAAGAAGGAAAAAGGAAGGAAAGGAAGGAAGGTGGGTGTGTGTATGGGTCGGGACTGGCACGTGCGAGAAACGGTATGGTGTGCGTGTGAGTTGGGTTAGGTTAAAGTGTAGGGTTACACTACACACTCACTCACTACACTACCAGTTGTAGACGTAGGAGTAATAGTAGTTTTTGCTAACGCCGTGAGAGATGACGGCGGGTTACGGTTATGTACGGGGTTTTGGTGTTTTTGTAGGATGGGGTGAAGAGGGGGTGGGGTCTATAAAAAGGCGGTTTTGTTGCAGCTCTCTCTTGCCCTGACAGTACTACTGCACATTGGGGTGTTTTTCCCTTTAATCAATTCTCTCTCTCTCTCTTTCTCTCTACATCTCTCCCTCTCTGTGTCTGCTCCGTTTTATTAATTTCTCCTTTAATTGAAAAAGAAACACGAACAGAGAGAAAACCAGAGAGATTGGAGGAGGATGACGAGTGGTGGTAGTAGTACAATGGTGGAAGTGCTGGCGTCGAAGAAATGGCAGAGAGTTTGCTTTGCGGCGGCGATGCTGGTGTTGCTCCTCGTCGGAGCTGTCGCTACTGTACGGAATGACGGTTTTGCTTCCGGTCTTAGTTTGATTACTACTACCAGGTGTGTGTGCGTGTGTGTGTGTGTGTGTGCTCATTTTCCTTCTCTGTTTACTCGCATTGCAACGGTTTCTTTCTCTGCTTTTGTTTTTTCTTCATTTTCCACTACCAGAAGCAGAGGACTTTTCTGGTTTCCCATTTCCGTTTAGTTCCGCTTCTTTTGGTTTCGTTTTAGCTACATTATCCGGTTTTTGAATTCTAATCCGTTTCCTATTTACATCTTAATTTCTTCTCCCCTAATGATTCTCTAAGTACTCTGTGTTCCCTTTTTTACTCGCTAGCTACTGGTGTTTTATCACAAAATTTAAGTGTAATAGGTCAGTTTTTAAATGCTAAGACGCGTTATGTGAAGAATTACATACAAAAGGGAGCTCTTTTCTTTTTCTTTTTCTTTTTCAGGAGGTCTTAATTACGATTTCGTTTTCGTGGTCATTAAGAGTTAGCTATCAGCTCCTCTGTTCTCCAGTTTCGGTCCTTCCTTCTTCGCTTTTTATTTACTACAGTTGACGACTCCATTAATTACAGTTTTACACCGCATCTACTCCTCTTCCGTCCATTAAAAAAAATGGGACCTCACATGGCCTTTATTGCTTTATACAGAGAGAGAGAGAGAGAGAGAGAGAGAACTTTTATTATTTAATCATTTGTTTCACTTTTTGTTAATTTGTTTTTGTTTTAATGGTTTTACAGGAATGTGGGAACAGAGCAGTTGCAGAGCTCAACCAACCCAACAATGGCGGCCGAGAGGTATAACGTTAAACCTTCACTGCTTTTGATCTGAACCGTTGGTTCCTATTTCCTCGGTTGGATGTTTGTTTGTTCTTCCCATAGGATTCGATTGGTCAAAATAACCGTTTCTGTTTTGAGAAAAATATCTGTCCATTTAGATCTTCGGATCTTCTGGGATCTGAATCGTTAATTCCGTTATTAATTTTTTTTAAAAAAACTTCACGCACTTCTTCTTTTCCTTTGGATTCCCTCCCGGGATTCTAACGGCAACCCAAAAAAACCCACCTCTCGTGTTGCGTAATTCCACTTTTATCCTCCCAAAATGCGCGACTTGAGTGAGCAGTTTGGGTCCGAAGCTGGGTATTTTAGTCATTCCATCGGGTTTTCTTTTGTCTCGCCGACGCGTCGCCACCGAGGTGGTTTATTTCTCAGTTCCCGAGGAGGGCCTTTTAACGGTTTTTACTCGTGGGGCCGTTGGCTACTTACTGGTACTATTGGTTCACCTTGAGCAATGCACAACTGCACTTGGTGTAAGGTGATGCTACGCCACCGACACGCACATGCACTGTCCTCTGTCTTATGTCTGCTTGGTCTCGCTTACATATACGTGACACGTGTCCACTTCTGTTTCCAGTCCTTTTTTTCCCCCTCTCTGATTATGGTTTTTGTGTTTTGGTTGATTTGGTTTGTGCTTTTAATGCCCCGCAGTCGCAGAGATGCAGATGCTGTGGCTGATGCCTTGAGCGAGCATGCAGTTGAGAACCCAGAAGAGGTTGCTGCTATGGTTGAGATGTAAGTGTCTCCTTTTAGCTACTTGTGTGGGTTATTATTGTCAATGCCATTGCCTCTTTTAATTACAATTCAATAGCACTAGGAAACCATCCGGTTTATCACTTAATGGAGTGAGTATTTGGTAGTATATTAAAGTAATGGGTGGTGGTTGTTTTAAAGAGGGTTATTGGACTGTTAATGGTATTGGGTAGTAGTAGTACTAGTATTTACTCATTGCCCACCAACCTGTTAATTATGTTCCTTTCTTACTGATACATGATAATGTTAGCGATAGGAATGATTTGGTAGAATTTTTACTTGTTTAGTTATTGGCGGATTCTGTGTGCTTCCCTTGTTGCCCTTGTCTCCCTTTTCATTTTTATTTTTTGTTGTTGCAATATGCACTTTTTCATGAAAAGGATTAGAGGCGAATCTGAGGAATCATCTGCCCCCACGTTCCTAGCCTGCTACGGTTTCACTGACCTGATGTTTTTGTTACCAGCTAGTGAGATCCGTGTTTCTCGCCCATAATTCTCTTGTCTTTTTCGTCTTTCCTTCCTTATCCGGTAACAAAAGGCAGTTATTATGTTTGACATTGCACCAACAATTACCCCAATTAAACCCCCTCCTTATTTTGATTGGCAATAAATGTCTTCCATGTCCTTGTAACCAGTTGCTTTGTTGGGTGTCAAAAAAACCCGGTGTTTATGTCCGATATTTGTAATTAAATGACATTCATTAGTACGTGTCTGCATTTGCATCTATCACAACGTGTCAGGGATATTTGATATTTTTGCATACAAACCAATTTTCCTTTGTTTTTTGTAAACAAAAAAGAAATCCTCTCGTATTCCCTGCGTTTTTAAGAATCAACTTCGCTGGGCAGTAGGATTTTTTTTTTTTGTCGAAACGTATCATACTGAAGATTGGATTCTGTGAACTCATATAATTTTGATTGTCATGTATTGGGGGACTTATACTTGGTTATGTGACAGCTTCGGCCATGCCTAGGAAGGGGACAAATTTAACGTACATATATAATAATATATATAACATGGCCAACTACATTCTATCCGTTAACGGAGAACACCTAGCCGTCATCACAAAATGACAAAAAGGCGTTTGTTTTCTTCTACCCTGATTTCCTTTCCCTTTCTGATCTGGTGGTATTTTGGCTTATAAACAAAACGACAGAAGAATGAAAAGAGGAGTGTAATTTCCCCATCACCGACACTACTACATTTTGGAAGAAATACTAGTTTTGGGGACTGTTGGAATTGAATGATTGAAATAACTTCAACTTGTAATTACACTTTTTTATGCAGTGGTGTATCAGTGTACTAATATTAATGAAAATACAAATTGCAGGGCCATACACAACAGCACTGAAAGGAGGAAGCTTGGGTATTTCTCGTGCGGGACCGGCAATCCAATCGATGATTGTTGGAGATGTGACCCCAATTGGCAGAAAAACCGCAAGCGCCTTGCCGATTGTGGCATTGGTTTCGGAAGGAACGCCATCGGTGGTCGTGATGGCCGCTTCTATGTTGTTACTGACCCAGGTGACTATGACGCAGTTAACCCAAGGCCAGGCACATTGCGCCACGCGGTTATCCAGGACGAGCCCCTCTGGATTGTGTTCAAAAGGGACATGGTGATTACACTGAAGCAGGAGCTCATCATGAACAGCTTCAAGACCATCGATGCCCGTGGGGCCAATGTCCACATTGCTAATGGGGCATGCATCACCATCCAGTTCGTCACCAATGTCATCATTCACGGTCTGCACATCCATGACTGCAAACCCACCGGCAATGCTATGGTCAGGAGCTCGCCCAGCCACTATGGGTGGAGGACTATGGCTGATGGTGATGCCATCTCTATTTTTGGGTCAAGCCACATCTGGGTCGATCACAACTCCCTCTCTAATTGCGCTGATGGCCTTGTTGATGCTGTCATGGGTTCGACTGCAATTACTATCTCCAACAACCACATGACTCACCATAATGAGGTACTGCTTGCGCTGCATTTTTTTTTTCTTTTTTCATTTCTTTTTCCTTTTTCAGTCCCTTCCTCTTGTTGATGGAAACTAACCTTCCTCATTTTTATGCCAATTGGGGGTGGTGTAGGTGATGCTACTGGGCCACAGTGATTCTTACACCAGAGACAAGCAGATGCAAGTCACCATTGCCTACAACCATTTTGGGGAGGGACTCATCCAGAGAATGCCAAGGTAACTTTTCATTTTAAAAACAACAGCCCTCTGGTTTTCCCTTCAAAGAAATAATTAGTGAACTCTGTTTTTTCTTTCTTCCCCTGCTTTTTCCTCATTTTTTGATCCCGTGAATTGGGTAACTCAAGTTTCCTGCTGACCTTAACACTAACTTTAAACATGAAATCATGCAGGTGTAGACATGGTTACTTCCATGTGGTTAACAATGATTACACTCACTGGGAGATGTATGCCATTGGTGGAAGTGCAGACCCCACAATTAACAGTCAGGGAAACAGATACAATGCTCCACTCAACCCATTCGCCAAAGAGGTACCACATCAAAATCAGTCAAATCCCCCCTTGCTCTCTGTCTTTTGCTTTCGTTCTCACAATGAAACTGCAATGCTAATTGCTGGTCTTAAAAATAAAATGTGCCTCTCTTTTCTTGAAATAATAATAAAAAAAAAAAACAGGTTACAAAGAGAGTGGATACAGCAGCAAGCCAATGGAAGAGCTGGAATTGGAGGTCAGAGGGGGATCTTTTGCTGAATGGTGCTTACTTCACTCCTTCTGGAGCTGGAGCTTCAGCAAGCTATGCTCGTGCTTCAAGCTTGGGTGCCAAGTCCTCATCTATGGTTGGAGCTATGACAGCTAATGCTGGTGCTCTTGGGTGCCGCAGGGGACGGCAGTGCTAGTTGCTGAGTCCTACTAAGCTGGCCACAAATTCGGCCAGTTAGTCTCCCATTTCTTTTAATGATTCTTTTTACTTTTTTTTTTCTCCTTTACACTATCAAAATAGTAGGCTGCCTGGTCAACCATATTTCAGCCGTTGTTTATCTGTCCCGTCAATCTCTGTATTCCTCCTATATATTGGCAAGTGTACATTTTTTACACATGTCATTATATTGTTCCTCTCATATATCCATCCCAATCCCACATTGCGTTTTTCTTCTATTTTTCTCAACCTCGGCCTGCTTGGATTTGAAGAAAATTACCCAACACCACTGCTCCAAGCAGGCGCAGAAGCGTTGTTAATTTGTTTCTTCTATGTTTATCTTCTTCCTTTGCCCTCCTCTTCCTATTCCTTGTCTCCTCTCCTCCTAACCGCCATTCATGCTTCTATTTGCCCACAGTGTCAGTCCGGGTCTGTTTCTACATACTTGTCTAGTCTTTTTGGAGTCTATAGGATTTGGATGATGATTTGTGTCTTCTTTTCTACTACACCATGCAGCTTTGTCTAGCAATACAAACAATAGTACGGATTTCAAATTTGAGTCAATGGAAGAAAAACTTTGTTACAGATTATGCATAGAAATAGAAGTGATGTTTCTTTTACCCTTTTTTGTTTTTGTTTTTGCTTTTTTACTTTGCCAGTGGAAGTGGAAGCAAGTTACCTTTCACTTTTGATTTGATTGTGGAACACAATGGTCTTCTGTAGTAAGTTGCTCCCCATATGTTATGATATTTTCTTCTTGATGGCACCTGCCAAAAAATTGTGATTCTTCCATGTGGGCACCTGCCACGTTCCACATGACATATAAAGTTGTTAACCAACTACTAATCAGCATCACAAGGGATAACCTTTTTATACAAGCAAGATGATGCATAGCTGGCCAATGGCGCAAAAGGTTTCCCTAATTAATTTGGTGATCATACCATCTTAAATTATTTTTTCCCCAAGAGGATGACAGGATGATGATATTAATTTTCATACTTATAATTAATAAGGGAAAAAGACAATCCGTAAAATTTTTACAGCTAAGTTTAGTTTCCAGGTCTTCACCACAGTGGAAATTTACTAAAATGGTGAGGGGCACTATTAAGTGAAAGTGCCCAGGAATCAATGCAGGAATCAATATAGGAGCGGAAGGAGCAAATTTGTTGTCCCTTTCTAAATGGAGTTAACCAATATCACTAACTATTGTTCAGACGATAATTAGAATGTTGATTTACGTGCAACCCAGATCCTAACCTGTGATAGCACATAACCAACCAGGGTTCATAAGACTACTAGCAGAGGGTGTTGAAGGATAGGATTTTCATTCTGGAAAATGATAGTTAATAGTCCGTTTGGTATCATGGAATTGAATTCAATTCCAAGAATTGAAATCAATTCCTTAGTTTGGTATAATTCTACTTAACTTAAAATAGAAATTGAATTCCAATTTTTATTTTTACATCAATATTTTGGTAATATTTCAAATCCAAGCAAAATTTATGGGATTTGGAATTCAATTTTTCATTGGAAAAGTATTGGTATGCCTAAATGACAAAAATGGCCCTATACTCTTATTTTAATTTTTTTAACAAAAGGACAACTTAAGTAATTTTAATAATTCAATTGATGATTTAATTTATACCAAACATTGGAATTGAATTCAATTCCTTATTATTAAAAAGTATACCAAACATGAGAATTGATTTTATAATGAATTTAAATTCTAAATTTTTAATGATTTGAATTCAATTTCAATTCTAAATTTATACCAAAAGGACTATAAGAGTTTTGATTCACATGGAAGATGACCAAAGACGGATTTGCATGTGACTTAGGGACCCGTATGGCATGTGAGGAGTTGGCCCGCAAATGTGTAGATAGCATAGGACCAATTAAATTGTTGATCTACCCCCCAACCAGCACATATGCAATACATGACATCCATATGAACGTTAATGCAATTGTCACTTCAAGAGCATCCCCCAGTTTGTATTACACGCATTTAAGGTATAGTCCCATATGGATTTATGGATCTCATGCTTTTAAGGTTCAGATTGGCAGTGAATAGCTTCTGCTCTTGCTGACAAAAAAAAAAAATAGCTTCTGCTCTGATGTGTGATCATCTCAACCTCTATATATACTGTTGTGTGCTATTTCAGATCTGAAATAGCATTAATAATGTAGCTGCAAAGCATATAAACAGTGTGATTCCCCGTTCCCTCAGCAAGTAGAGAACTTTTTGTTCAACCAAAACAATTCAATATGTGAGCCAGTGCCATCCACCCATCAGACAGAATTTGCATAGTGGTCTGTTACTACCCGGCTGCACATTTGTTTTTTAAAAAATTCCATTCAAAAAATTGGGTGAAATGAGAACCACAATCTTTTGTCTAACTGGCTCATTTGGCAACAAAATTAATAACAGAAACTTCATAGCATCCATTCCAGATTCCGGACAAAAGTAAGCCTACAGACAAAAGTTACACAACACGTTATGATGCTACTACTTTCAAAGGAAAAAGCCAGGAAGGTATATATGCCCATTTTCCCGTGATGTTTGTGAAAGGACGTAGAAGCTAAACTTAAGATAGAAGCCAAACTTCTTCATTGTTTCCAATACAAGGTGTCTGGCCTGCTTGCGGAAGAAACATCTTCATGTTCTGGTAGGCCTAGCTAGGATACAGATGAACAGCTACATGTAACTATTCCGCCAGGGCTATAAGGCCTTGTAAGACTGCAGACCTGCATGCATTCACTCAAATAGGATATTTTTTTTTTTTCTAAAACATAATAGGACATTACTGTTTTAAGAAGTTTGAGCCAACGGAACCTCACTAATCCAGAATCAGCCATTGTGTGATTCTTTATGGTGTGACCCTTCAAGGTTGTATTTTCCTTACATAAGGTAGAATTTGAATAACTGATAGCAAGCTAAGCTCTCTTTTCCACTCAGGCCAAACCTTTGGTTCTAGTTGATCTTACTTTGTCACACTAGTTTAAAGTTGGATGACTTTTTTAAATGCTAGTAAAAATGCACTTTGTTTACCTTTTCACCTACCAAACAAGAAAGAAAAAAAGACAAATTAACTACTTAAGTAAAAAAAGTCACAAAATGCCGTATTTCTGTTCCAGCCCACAAAAAGACTATATGTAATCTCGTCAGTTATCGTAAAAGTGCCTTGCTAACAAGCAGAACAATTTCAGCCTCATTACGCTTGCCAATTAATTAATTTATTTTATTTTTTTGTAAATTCATATCAATAGAAGATTAGAGGCGATTAGAAAAACTGAGAGACAGTCCAAGCTTAGTTCTCACCTACTGAGCCTAAATCTGGGGAATTTTCTGCAGACCAGCTTCTTATTGCATTGGTTAATTCTCAGCCCCTGGATTGCACCGAGGAGCCTAAGTAACTGAAGTTAGAATTTTGGTGACACTTGGCAATGATAAATCGGCTATTTTTGCCTGGAAACAAGCTTTCCCACCGCATAAGTGCATTATTACTATTCTCACTCAATCGTTAAATGTACCAAACTGTAACTGTTATTGCCCTTTGGATTCGGGCCCAGAATAAGGCCTCGGGCTTGAGAAGCCCATAGATGAGGACCATACAAGGGGACAAGTAGGCCGCGAGATGGGGAATAAGTGCAGTCCAAAGGAATAAGCCCCTCGGCCTACTAAGTAGTCTTGGCAAGTGAGTAATTGGGAGCTAATGGTGCCGGGCAAATGGTGCCGGGCAAAGAAACAATAGACTGAAGGAGGGCGAAAGGAAAAAAACAGGGTGGCCACACAACAAGGGACAAATAAGCATTACCACTATGGAAATATTGCAAACCTCACGGTACACAAGATAGAGGCTTGGCACGAGTTGTTTCATAAGAAGGCGACGCGTCCCACTAATCTGAAGTCTACAAGTGGCAAAATAATCAGGAGGTGTTTGCTATATTGAACAGGAAGAGACCCCTACTACTGGATCCGATTGCTGAAGGATCGAATGGACGGTGTTGTGCGTCCTTAAACCAGATTTTGGTATTTATTTTCTATTTTAAGTCACTCTAGAAAGACATGATGAAGTTACGGTAAGTAAAACTAAGCTAAGTTACACTAAAGAGGCATGATAAAAACTGCACTAGGTGCAGGTAAGGACAAGGTAGAAATTGATTAAAGCAATAGCTTGTTTGATTTGGTTTTTTGGGATTGGGGTACGAGGATCCTATTATATAGATATCCTAGAAAATTAGAAAATAAACTAACAACCAGTACAAAACTCAAAACTCTCCTAAAAATCTGCCTAGTTCCAAACACAGATCCTCCGAGATTAGCCAATCTCGAATTTCAACTCCACATCTGTCAGATCTGCCAAATCTTCTTTCAACCATCAAAGATCGATTTCAATTTCAAACATCAACCTGTGAAATTCTCCCTAAAAATGCAATCCCTGCTGATGCTTAATTAACAATGGCCAACCCCAGCAAACTTTGTTGATGATTATAACGAAGCCCAAAAAAGGCAGTCAATGAGCCCGAAGATCGTCCCATGTCTGCAAACCGCATAGGTTCCTCCAAAATCGACAACTAAAAGCCCCACAGGTTGCCTCCAAGTCAATAATTAGAAGCCCACAGGTCGTCCCCGAGTCAAAAACTAGAAGCCTCACTGGTCGCTCCCTGATAGAGAAGCTCCACAGGTCGCCCCCAAATCCAAGCATCGGCCAGCACACGACCCAGGCTGGGCTCTAAACGATTTTGGGCCTGGTACAAACATGAGGAACAACTACACTATGGACTGCCAGATAAAAGGAGCTTGGCAGGACTTGAGACTATACTTGCGCAAGAAGTAGCTGCGGCCATTATATAAACAAAGAGAGGGGGAAGGCGAAAAACACACATTCACACACTACAAATGCACCTTTCTATTATTTTACTTTTCTGTCATTTACATTTCTTTCTCGTTCCCTTAACTATTTACTTTCCTTCCATTTACATTTCCTTCTCATTCCCTTAACTCTTTAGTTTTCTATCATTTATATTTCCTTCTCGTTCCCTTAACTCTTTACTTTATTGCCGTTTACATTTCCTTCCCGCATCCTTAACTCTTTACCTTACTACCTTTTATATTTCCTTCTTACACCCTAAACTTTTTACTTTACTCTTTACCTGACTCCTTATTACCCTTATTCATTACTTTGTTCTTGAACTCATCCCTACTTTGAATCTCTTAACCTTGGAAATAGAATGGGAAGTGTGTTTGTAGGTTCCCCCCTCTTTGTAATGGTACCATTCGGTCACTCATTATAAGACCGCGGGACCTAGTCCTCGATTGGTATAAGACTGTGGCCTTGTGTGGCTGAGATTAATTGTATAGCATTCTATTTCCCGTTAATAAAAAGTTCTCGGCTTCCAAGCCCGTATTTAATATTCTCAGACTCTGAGCTTGTGTTCTCAATGCCCAACCAGGGACATGCAACACCGTCCACTCAAAGCGTCCTAGTTTTCAGGTTTGGCAAGACAGTGGGTTGCTTATCTGTTCGTAAAGTAGGCCCAAGACCTATTTTGCCGCAACACTAAATGACCACTTTGTAAACTATATCTAGCATCACATAAGGAAGAGTATGCAGCATTTTTCCAGTACAACCACTTTGAGTCAGAACTCCACATATTCTTTTCCATGTTCCAGATTCGTTTATTTGAAAATTTATGAACTTTTTGATTGATCAATAATCAAATATTTGGAAAATTTTAATGAATCCGTATCGGCTGATCAGGAGCAGGGTGAAATGATTACTCTGATGCGATGCAAGAAAAAATGCACCAACTTTGCTTTACCACTCCTCACAAAACTCATCTTTGAATCTCCTCATGTAACAATTGAACCAAAATTCTCATCTACGGAATTTTCTGCAGAACAGTTTCATTCTGTTGCTTCCCGAAACTTGAGCCCCAGTGTTACATAGAATGCTTACTGGATTCATAGGAGATTGAGCTATAAAACTTGGTGGCACTTGCACAATAATAAATCTGCTACTTTTAAGCTGTCCATTAGGAGGCGCAATAATGCTCACATAAATCGACTGTGACCATAGATCATAAGTAACAAGATATTAATTTGAAAAACTCTGTTGCTTTTGGGGTAATGAAAATGCATCCTTGAAAATAAACGTCTCTGTACCGGAGAACAATGTTTTCCACAAGTTCAACTTTGAAATTGTCCAACAACTAAAAAGCCTCTGAGATACATATAACATTTAAATTTTGCTTCTCATGGAGTTGGAGGGGAAAATACAAACTTTCCACCTTGATTTCTCTATGCAAAAAAAAAAAAAAAAAAAAAAAACTAGTTAAATTATGGATCGTCTGTTGTTTTTTTTATTCCCCTACGCACTCCTTGTCTATTCCTCATCGTCCTTTTTCCCTGATAGAAGACCATTATGTACTGATATAAGCAAGCACTGACAGTGAGATTTTAAACTGAGAATAAATTACAAAGTAAATGCAACAAAGGAAAGTCATAACTCACTCTTTCTAGAGTCGTCTGCCTCAAAAATGTATCCAGCTTCAGCAAAGTGTGATTTCACCAATGCAAGAGCCTTAGATCGATGAGAAATCTTGTTCTTCTCTTCCTTTGGCATCTCCGCATAACTAGTAACCACAAATAGCACAACTCATCACTAGCTTAATGTAAAGTCCTGAGAGATTAAAACACATAAAAAAGGAATCCAGTGAAGAATAACAGCTCACGTTTGCTCATAACCATCAGGTTGAAAGACTGGATCCCATCCAAAATCATTAGGACCCCTTGCAGGAACGATTTTCCCCTAATCAAACATCCGGAATATAAAACTAATCAGTCTTCCAAGCAATTACTTGCACAGCACAGTTACCATGTTTGTTTTTCCTTTTTCTATTTCTGTACAAGGTTCTGTGTTCCTCCCAACTTGAGGGAAAAAAGCAACCAGAATAACTGGATTCTGGAGTTGCAGTAGAATACCATTACTAGAAACAAATAAATTTCATCTTTTGATTGCTATTTTATGTCTTTGGGACAAATTACTTATTCACTACAGATGACAAGAGTGAATGTCTGAAGAGTCTTCTGGATGAAGAAGCTACAAAAAGGAGTTGGACACATTATTATTCTTGTTCTGTTCCTCAAGGTGATTTAGATTTCCATTCCAATCCAGAGATGACACAGGCTAAAATACATATCATTCAAGACTCAAAGGGAGGAAGAGTCAGAGAAGGTAAACAAGCAGCTAGAAGGTTCTACTTAACGAAAAATTTGGACAAAACTTGGGGAAAAAGTCAGAACAACAGCTGCACCATGTAGGACTATCACCAACAAACTGGAAACTATTTTGTTCTAGGTTCTAAAGTATCAGGGTATCTACTAAGGGAGTATTTTTCAGAAGAATCTCTAGTGCAAGCGGTCGATGATAGCGAGTTAAATCAGGCTAGATTGCATACACTATTAACTGTAGTTATTCCGCAAAAGAGCAGTCTAATTCTACGGAAACCATTTGTTCGTGCAGCTACCAGTATGGATACATACTAAAAGTAGAACACATACCGGAGTTTTTCCCAGAAATGTAATAGGTTCAGCATCAGGTCCAAGAGCAAAAGAAAATGCACATAAAGCATAAGCGGATTTGTCGTCATATGCCATCAACAAGTTATTCAGACCTAGAGAAATTACAAAACAAGAAGGTTAATATCATAAAATAGGAAACTTGATAAAAAGGACGAAGCATAAATGATGGAAAGTATAGCACTGTGAAAACTACAACCTTCATGACCAATCTTCTGCAGAAACCACTTGCTGCATAATTTAGTAACCAATAAATTAGTCTAAGGTCACAAAACAAGACTACCACAGGAAAAATATTGGGAATAGCATATGGTCACTGATAATATAATTCTGTTGGCTTCCATGGCTTATAAGCCAGCAAGGTTGAGTTAGGAGGGATAGATAACAGTGACAAAAAATACAACAACAGAGATATTCTAACGGTTGACATGTTAATGCAATTTAGGAATGAATATTTCAATCAAACCCAGAAGGCATACGACATCTTTAGTTTTAACATTTCTCTGGATGAAAATGCTGAAATTACCCGAGCAAACAGAAATCCCATCCTATGATCACCTTTAAAAAGCTAAAACAGTACCAAAACTTTCAGCTCAAGAACAGAAACAGCAGAAACAACTTACATGTACGGACCTGCAAATCGAAGCAGAAAAAAGAACAAAGGACGATCAATCCTGTGCAAACAAAAGAAAGAAGAAGAAGGAGCGCAATTTAAAAAAAAAAAATGAAGAAACAAGCAAGATAATTCACATACCCGGAAGACCCTTTAGTGCATTGAAGCAGAGACAAGTGTCCTCAACCAAAATGGGACCTTTCACCTTATACACATGGCACAACAACAAAAACATCAACAACACATTAACTAAAGACAAACAAATTTTACGCGTGTTATGCAGGGGTTTTCTTTTTATGCATACCTCAATTGCTGCTAAACGAGCCTTCTCTTTTGATATGTCTTCGGGTTCTCCTTGCAGTTCAGGGACTGTAAAAAAAAAAAAAAAAAAAGCAATAAAACTAAGTTAGATTTTATTGAAAAACAAAAGCGAGGTGGGTTTGTTTGTGTAGTTACGGTCAAGCTTGAGGGACTGAAATGGAATGGAGGTGCCCAATATTGCACGAACTTCTTCAAGTTTCTTGGCGTTCCCGGTCACGAAGGTCACTGGTCGTGCCACTACCACTCTCGCCGGCGCTGACATTTTTCCTCGGATAGAGAGAGAAAGGGGGAAGAAAGAGAAGAGAGTGTTTAGTTTTGGTGTTATGGGCTTTGGCTCTTATGATTTTAGTTTGGGTCCTTGATAAAGGAAATGGGCTTAAGAAGCCTGGAAATACATACGAGTTTGAGCTGGGCTCTTGAATATATTTGGGTCGCAAATGGAGAATAAATTCATGGAAATCATGGCAGAGCCATTAACTCTCTACTCCCCCTCAAGTCTGCAAAGATAGCTGCAGGATTATTTGTAAGCCCAACTAAAGAATTTCCTAGTTGCAATGAATCATGGTAAGCATGTGGTACCTAGGTTGTTTGTTGAGATCCTTTAAACAACCCCGGTATTTTTAGGATTGGAGGTCCCGTGTTCGAGTCCCAGTTATAGACACGCGGGAGCGGCGTAGACATTGATTTGGTTATATCACAATTACATTTTTGTGTACTAATTAATGTTATTTACATATTATTTTATTTATAAAAGAATAAATTTAAATATAAAATATCTTATCATATTAATCAAAAATTTCAAAAGTCATTCTTTGATAACTACCCAATATACTAATATTTATTTTTGTGTAAAAATTAAAACTAATATTTAATTAATTAAATAAAACAATACATGGTAAATAATGATGAAGATGCATAAAAAAACATAATCAATTTAAATTTGAAAGCTTACTCTCAATATCTTATCATCTTATCATTATTTTTATAAAAAGATAAAAAAATTTATATAACAATAACTAAGATAAAACTTAATGTTGTGCAAAAAGAGATCTATGATGTCAAATCACATGTCTAATTTACATTCTCTTAAACTTGCCAGGTGTCATCTCTTCAATCTTTCTTAAGATGCATATATATATATATATATATAAATAATAGATTTCTTCATTTTCTTTTTTTCTTTTTTTGGGTACTTTTCGCTAACCACATATGCTTACAAAGCACAAACAACGGAGCTGACTTATTGGTCATAGACGTCTCCAATAGTAATGGGTACAACTAAAGATTCTTCAAAACAACCAATGTGGGATTGGTCAAGTAGTAAGTGCCCGTTTGGAACGCGGGTTTGGGCGCGTGGGTTCGGGATTGATCCCGAACTCGCCGTTTGGCTGAGGGCTTTTTAGGGCGGGGTCGGGAACAGGCTGGGATCGAATCCCCGCAAACCCGGGATAAAGGCCTCCAATCCCGGATTTTCAACTCAACCTCTAGAGATGGGATTGAAAACCAAGATAGGGATTGAAAGTGCATGACGGGCGTGTCCCTGCCCAATTTTAAATAATACGATTTTACCCCGTCCACATAAAAGCGTTTTTTTCGCTTGTTGATGCAGTTGACTCGAGCCCGACACTTTCTCTCTTCCTCCTCCCAGGTATGTTGCTCTTCCTCTCCACTCTTTTTAATCTCTTCTTCTTATCCCCCGATTCATCGATCCCAGATGAGTGTTTGGGTAGGTTTTTGCCAGAAATCATGTTCTTCAACCTGCTTCTTCCTCTTCTGCATCGTTTCTACTAGCCTCTACTCATCCAAACCTTGTTAACATCCAAAGCCCCAAATATTATCCTAAGAACCCTAATTTCTAATTTCGAAATTGAAAGATGCAATTGGATTATAATACTGCCTTAAAATGTTTTTATCGTTCTTTTAAGTTCGATTCATCAGTAATTCACCATCGATTTTAGTTGTGTAGGTGGATTGAAGCTTGAGGGCTCGACGGGGTTGGTCATCTCCCTTGCTCACGTAAAGCTAATTTCCCTCTTCGTTTGATTTTTCTTTCTGGGTTTTGAGTAGTTGTTTTTTATGCTGGCTCCCATTCCTTCCTCAGTTTTGATGCCGACTCCTAGTAACTGAAATGATATGACGTTTACATGCTTAAAAACAGCAAAAAAAGAATGATGAACACCTGTGGTATATGTAAATGTAACAAATAGTGAGACATAAAAATGTCTTCCTGCTTTACTTATATGCATTTGTTTGATGATCTCCTCGCTGACAGTGACCCCCGTCCCTATATTGTCTTTCACTTTTTGAAATAATTGTGGATGTTTGTTGATTGGGTGAATGTCTGTTAACTTCATAAGTGCCCTTTATGCATATGAGCGTTTAGATGTTATGTCTTTTTTACTTCCTATCATCATTTCATGTTTCTGGGATGGACAAGATTCATGTTTATCCCTTCCTTCATTTTTTCTAGTAAGGCTTAATGTGTGGACTAATATCAGCACACATCTTCTCCTCACCATAAGGCAGTTTTAATTGTTTTTTTCATCTTTGATTTTAGATTGTCAGGTTGTTGATAGGTTTTTGGGTTACAGTCCATCTATTGGGTTCGGTTTGGTTTTGATAAAGGTACTAGCATGACCAAGTGTTCCTTATATTCTGCTGGTTGTTCTCTTTTGGTGTTGAATTTGTTTCCTTGATGTCATTTTTGGTTGATGAATGTAAGTATTTGGTTTGGTTTTGTTTGTTTTAATAGATGTTATGTCTTTTTTACTTCCTATGGTTACATAAGAGTGTGTAAACAATGGCATTGATGTACAAGGTAGACCACACAACCAAAATTTTGTTATGTAACTTCTTGTTTTTCTTTGTTTTTGGTCTTTTTTTTTTCTAGCATTGATGAATAAAACTTGGGAAATAGAAAGTCTGGTATATCAACAGAATTAGAGGCAGAGCACCGTAGCTACCTTGCTAAGTAAAACAGATACTTTGCAACATTCTCAACATGAAAAACTTCTCTGCTATAAATATTTCATTGTGTTCAAACACTTGTTGTTGGGTATTAAACTAAGCCTAGTTTGATTGGGTTTAAAAGTCTTTATGTAATTGGATTTTAAGAGTCCAAGTCCGGTTTGGTTTAGGAGTCTTGTCTTGTGCGTTAAGTCAGAGTCTATATAAGTAGGTGTGTCAGGGTTCTATTATTTAGTGTAGCAAATCAAGAGTTGTGAGTGTGGCTACCGTGAGGGACACTACGGTGTCGCCTAGTTGTGTAAGGGTTTCAAATTAAATAGAGTTTGTGTGTTGAGTGAATTTTCTAAATTCTACAATTGGTAACGGAGCTTGTGAAGATCCGTAGGGGAGCAAAATTTCGTTGCGCAAGAACTGAATGCAAGAGTTAAAAGTTTGTGATCGTCGAAGAACAGTGGACTTGTTAAGTCGATTGATTTGTTAATTCAACCAAGAGTAACACGTGGCTTCATCCATTAGAGACAAGTGATTGGATTTTTGGCTTTGGTTTTACCAAAAGAAAAAGTACGTAGGTGTGCCTTGGTTATAAAGAAATTAAATACATACTTCAAGGTTCTATTCAGGTGATTTTCGGTAATTTTTATGCTTTTGGAAAAATTTTGTTTCTTTGAAAACTTTACGTGGAGGCAGAAACTGTGTTGTCGAGAAAAAAAAAAGGCTACAAGTGAATCTGGTGGTACATTTTTTTAATCAGTCCATTATAATTAGAGTGGGTTGTGGGTTGAAAAAAATTTTGATCTTTTGCAATTGTTGGAGAATTTGTGGATGAGTAGCTAATATATCATGGATACACGGTATGTGGAGTGTATTATTTTTACATTTAATGGCAGAGATTATTTTGAGATATGGTGGAGACAAATGAGGATTTTTTTCAAACATATTAAAGTTTGGGATGTTATTGAGTATGGATTTCAAAATCATGCACAAGAAGAGGTGGAGAAGAATGATGAAGCACTACACTACCTCAAACAACAGGTAGATTTTCATGCTTCTCATAAATTCAGGCATGCTAAAACTGCAAAAGAGTATTGGGATGTTTTGCTGGAAACCTATGGTGGCGGAGAGGTTGTGAAAAAAGTCAGTTTGCAAGAGGTGAGAAAAGAGTTTGAGCTTCTCCACATGGGAAAGGATGAAACAATTGATGGTTATTTCTGTCGGGTATAGAAATTGGTCAACAGTTTGAGAGCCAATGGTCAAGAAAATTCTCCGAAGCCTACCATCCAGTTTTGATTGCAAGGTGAAAGCTATTGAAGAATACCAAGATCTCAAGACTTTAACGATTGATGTGTTAAAAGGTAAATTGATTGTGCATGAAAATCGCCTTAATTTAAGAAAGAGGAGGACAAGTGAAAAACAACAGTGTGACAACAATGGCAATGACAATCAAGTAGATGCTAAGTGTGTGGAGAGTGGAGTGGATAATTCTTGTGGTTCAGAGACATTGCTCCTGTCTAGTTGTAGTAAAGAAGATCGATATGCTGAAGAAGTTAGAAGATTAGGAAGAATTAAGGTGGAGGATTTGTCACTATCAAATTACTGTCAAGATTCCAAGTTTCATGGTGAATGGCACAGGATGTCAAGAATCAAGGTGGAAGAATTATTTTTTCAGGAGGAGGAAAAAGAAGAGTTTGTGGTTCAAGAAAATAATTTTTCTTTCTAAGGAGACAATGAAGGCGAACAGATAGAAGCTGAACAAGTGGAAGAGAAGAAAGATGTGATAATTGTTGAAAATACTTTGTTCTTTCAGGGAGATAAATTAATAGAGATTGAACAAGAAGAGGGGAGAAAGCTACAAGAGATTGAAATGAAGGAAGTTGAAGAAATTGATTTTATTGGTGTTGATAAGTTCTTGTCAATTGAGGATGCGAGGAATATTTTTATGAGCAACAAAGAATGGAAGAGTGTCTTTGGAAGTAGCAAAAGATAGAAGACCACACGAGATTTTTTTGACAAGCAAAATGGAACATGGAACAAGCATTTGAAGCAAAGCATGCAACATGGAAAGGATGTGAAGCTGAAGGTTTGGTTTGACTCAAGGAAGATGTTACTGTTCGAAGCAATGTTCGAGTTAGTCACTGCAGCAACAATGGCATTGAAGACACTTGTGATTGATGGTATTGGTTAAAGTCATGTTTGTACTTGCAAGCTTAGTTTAAAGAAGACATTGTTGGGTATTAAACTAAGCCTAGTTTGATTGGGTTTAAAAGTCTTTATGTAATTGGGTTTTAAGAGTCCAAGTCTGGTTTGGTTTAGGAGTCTTGTCTTGTCCGTTAAGTCAGAGTCTATATTAAATAGGTGTGTCAGGCTTCTATTGTTTAGTGTAGCGAATCAAGAGTTGTGAGTGTGGCTACCGTGAGGGGCACTGCGGTGTCGCCTAGTTGTGTAAGGGTTTCAAATTAAATAAAGTTTGTGTATTGAGTGAATTTTCTAAATTCTACACTTGTATTCTTTGTAACCACAATTCACATTCTATAACGAGCTTACTCTTGCAAATTGTAGCAGTTCCAATGCATTTAATTTAATAACCATCTATTTGCTTGCAAGTTCTAGCAGTACCAATTATGAACACCATTTGGGTTTAGAATCTGTCACTTTGATCTCTGCTGCAGGTTTCATCTTCACAGGAGGAAGAAATTTGGAGAGCAGAATGAGAATAACTTTGATGGGGAGAAAGAAGAATGTGCAGTTGCAGGAAGTGAAATATAGAGTGGGGGAACTGTTTAGCCGTGAGTTAAGCAGTACAACAGGCATGAGAAGGACTCTATGTTATGTTGCACCAGAATATAGTGGGTATGGATACTTGATGGAGAAGACTGATATACACAGTTTAGGAATATTGATTCTCGTGATTGTGTCTGGTAGGAGGCCATTGCATGTTCTTGCTTCTCCCATGAAGCTTGAGAAGACAAATTTGATTAGTTGGTGCAGGTAATTAGCTCAAGCTGGAAAAATCCTAGAACTAGCTGATGAGAAATTGAAGGATGAATATAACCAGGAACAGGCAAGCTTGTGTATCAACTTGACACTGATTTGCTTTGTGAGGATGCCTGAATTGAGTCCATACATTTGTGACATTGTTAAGATCTTGAAAGGGCATATGGATCTTCCTCCTCTACCATTCGAGTTCTCGCCCTCTCCGCCTTCAAAATTATTCAGCAGGTCAAGGAGAAGACATATTGAAAATGCAGAATAGGTTCAGGAACACAGTATATATGCCTCACATTTTCTTCCTTTTTATTATGTTTTTCTTGGAAATTCTTTATGAGTGTACTTGTAATACTATGGTTAACACATTGGGACAGCAAGTTTATGTTGCCTTTGTGTACATTAATTCAATGATTTCCATTTGTGCCAAAAAAGGATGCAAAGTGCAAGACGCAAACTCTATCTTGATGTTCTATATTTTCTTTATTTGCATACCATGTTTCACTAGCAGCCTTGGCACAGATTGTAAGACATTTATGAAAGAAGAAATTTATGACATTGTGGTTTTATTTTTTTAATGTGTAATGGATGCTTCATTTTTATGCAATTTGGATTGGATTTCATAAAATAATACGTGCGAAAAAATTACATACCCATCTAATTTCAATGCAATTTTTATGTCCATACTCTTTTTAATGAAATTATGTTTCAGTTTCAGAAATTAATAAATGTGGATAAAGTACATGTCAATAAAAAAATTTATGAAATGATGTCTTGGTCCCAAAAAATAATAATTATGAAGAAATTATATATTCAATAACAAAATTAATGCAATGAAATTTTGGTTTTAAATAATAATATATGTGAAAAAAATTAAAAGGAAAAGTCAAATGACAATCCCAAACTCACCCGAAACCCAAACCCAACAACCAGACACTAAATTCAAACCCAAAGGCAAACTAGTCATACTGTCATCTAGTCCAATCTCAATCCCACAAACTAAACATAATTTTTGACTGTAATCCCATCCCAGACTCAAACCCAAACTCAGCAACCAAACAGGATGGCCTGGGATTGATCCCAGGCTCAATCCCATCCCAGTCAATCCCACGAACCAAACGGGCCCTAAGCAACTTGGTTCCGCTCAAAAGTCTCGGGTTCGAATCCAGATTAGTCGGGCAAAGTCGAAGATGGGAAACCAAAAAAAGATTCTTCAAAACAGTTAGCCTACTAAATATACCAAGGAGGGACTAGGGAAGCCGGAGGACAACCGGGTTAATTTAACACAAAACAGGACATAAATAAATGGGCCGTCCCTATGCATACATCTATATCCCTCTTGGGTACTAGTAGCAGTGCTACTCTTCTCTCCCTATTTTGAGAGGGGAGGTTTTGTTTTTGTTACCTTATTTTTAGAGGAAACATGTGCATGTGACACCATTTTCACTGTTATTATATTTGGACATTGGATCACTTTCCACAACAAGCTCATTAATTCACATTATGGGTGTATTGTGCTATGAATATATATATAACAACTATGAAAAGGTTGTAATCCAAAGAAAAAAAAAAAAAAAAGAAAAGAGGGAGGGAAGGGTTGATCTCATGATTCGGCCCCTACAGGACTCTTTCTGTTCTGACCATTGGCTACTTTTCTTGTTTTGAGGGAGATGACCATTGGTCACTTTACAGGTTCTTCAGGCGAAATGAAAATCATATTCATAATGAGACACTGCATACTGTGAGCTTTGTATATATGTCCAGTGCCAGTAAAAGAGGACTAATGTCATGATTATTGAAAAATGCGTTTGTCTGTAGACTTAAGTAGTGTTCCTCACAGAAAACAGTTAATTATGATATCTTTTTTTTTGTGCACAGTGCATAAATTTGAATAGCTTTTCTGAGTAGATATTTTCTTTGCTATAAGCAAAAAAATGATATTTGCCACCAGCAAAATATTACGAAAACAAAGCTGTATTTTAATGTTTGTCATACATGACCAAGTAATTGCCTAGTATAGCTTCTATATAGTGATCAACCAACTTGTGAGCTAAAATTCCATATAAAATCTAGGCAATCCTTATCCTATTAACTAATTCTAATTAGGTGCAACCATTTCCCATTACCAAACAAAAAAAAAAACTGATAAGAAAGGTGTGTGTAGGCGTGTTTGTAACCAACCATGCCTTAAGACGCTTAACAGTGAAGTTGACTTCTTTGTAAACCTTCCCTTCCACGGGGATAAAATTACTTATATATGTAGCTTAAGGCGCTAAGCCAGCATTTTTTCAAAAGCTAGAGGTGGGGTATGAGTATGAGTATGAGTAAGGGTTTGGGTTTTAGGCTTGTGAGGTTTATGACAATACAGACCCAAAACGTGTATAGATTCCACTGGGGAAATTCCCAAGGCAATGACCCTTAAAATATGGAGACTGAAGCAGCGCCGTTTCCCTTTTAATTTTTGGCTACCTAAAATTAGTACTTTAAGAGGGAACATCAAATCCTACATAGCACAAAGTCCTTTTCTATATTCATATATTATACGTTAATGCTAACATGAATATTACTTTTCTAAATGGCCCAGAATATTAGATTGCGAGAGGGGGTTTGGTTTGCTTTGGTTTGTTCTGGTCAGGCAATTAGTGGTCTGCAAAAATTTGGATTCCCATCCTCACGTGATATGGCCTCAAAATCAGGGATGTGCTCTTGTTAAAGTTGCTACTTCTCTTTCGACCAAAAAGTTGCTACTTCTCTACTCAATCCGTTTAGTGCCAAAAAGTCCACTATTCCAATTATTTTTCTCAGTACCAAGTTTTATAAATGACAACATGGTGTTTTGTTTGTTTTTGCTCTCCTTTTTTTTTTCTCCCCTTTTCCTTTTCCTTTTCCTTTTCTACACTTTCCTTCTTTTCATGATTGTGGAATGTTTGATTAGCCCACTTGAAGGATTTCCTTTTGGCTACATTATTGCTACTCTTTAGCTTGTTTGGTCATACTCCCTCCGTTCAAAATTATAAGACGTTTTAAGGGTATACACACCCCCCAAAAAATGTTTTGAAATTTTATTTATATCAACTTTAACCTTTTGTCAAGAAAATTTTAATACCGCCAAATTTTGTGTTAATATGCCCGCCAAACCTTTGTTTTAATTTTTAAAGTAATAGTTTCACTATCACTTTATAAAATATTTCTGCTAGAAGAAAGCTAATAAATATCTCTGCTAAAAGAAAGATTAGCTGCTAGAAGAAAGATTAGCTGCAGATAAAATTTTTCCTTTGATTATAAACACTTTTGCTACAAAATGTTTGATTTGAACATGGAACCACTAGAAGAGGAATTAGATACAGATCAAAATATCTCAGCGGAAAGCACAATTCCTACCCATATTCCTGGTATGTTTTATGCTTTAGTAGATTTTATATCGAATTTATATGCTTTGAAGAAAGATGAAAAAAATGAAAGTAAAAAATTCAGAGATGCTACGAACTTAAAAATTCAGCCCAAAGAAATGTTTTGTCTTTGTTGGCAACATGGGTGCTGCTGGGTCTTTCGCAGCTTACCATGTTTCATTGCAAATTGTTCATTAATAACTCCAGTTTGATCTTCGTTATACACATAACGCAGCGAATATCAATGATCAGTATTACTATCATCATAAACTGGAATGAGCCCTCCACCAACCAATTTACCAGCATACAATAGATACACAAACAAACAAATATCGATTCCAAATTCACCACCAAAACTAAGCAGATAAAACACTTAGCAGTTGCTTTAAACATGGAAATAAACCTGCACAGCTA